>NC_069422.1:20643375-20733375 GCF_026875155.1 Cherax quadricarinatus
AATAATCAAATAATAATAATATATACTAATATATAATAAATATATAATTATATATATTATAAATAAAAATAATATATATATTAAATAATATCATAAATAATTATATATAATAAATATAATATAAATAATAGAATATATATAATATAATATATATATTATTAAAATATATATATAAATAAATATATATATATATATAAAACAATATAAAAATAAATATATATATATTATATATATAAATATATATAAATAGCAAAACAGTTTTAATAATGATTTTAATGTGGGTTAACACAGTATCATACTAAGCTGAAAAGTTACTTAGTAAATTAAATAATTGATAAAATGTCCCCTTACTAATAGTGGGACATGACTAAGCAGGATAATACCTCTTCTTATACATTCATAAGAATACCTTCACTATTAGTTTACATAAACTAAATGAACCCAATACATCACTGGTTCTCCTGACAGCAAATGAAGTACCGGACAGCGTTCCTTAACCAGTTCATCAATCAGATATATACAAACAACAGCTAGAACTGGTTAGAGACCTTTTCACGAGAACATCAACGAATGAAGACACAGACGTAGTCATGTTAACCAAAAACTGCTTTACACAGAATGGCAGACTCCACAGACGTCACCCGTCCCAAGTCTACCAACATGGACGTAATTATCCCAAGCAACCCTCAGTTGAACGTAGGGAATCCAGGTCAAAGGAACTCTCTTTGGTTTGCAACAAGAGATTAAGGGAGCACTCCGTGGCTTTGGAGCTTTCATTACTAAGGTGAGAATGAACAAACAATGGGTAAAACTCCCCTTGCTCGAACTCCACCTTGGAATAAGTGAGAGTTTGTTAGGCATAAACGACCACAAGGCAATTCAACCTATGAATACTAAACAACAGCAGTTAATAAAAACATCCTACCACACAAATAAAAATCAATAATTCCTGGCCATAAACCAACAATCACCCCCAATTCCACCCGACCCGAAAACAACATCCCAAGAGCAACCCGCCGCAAAAACCACACACAATCCAAATGACCCTCCGTCAAAAAAAAAGTGTGAGCCCATGGGCTAACATAGCACACCTGCAAACAACAGTTACACTGAATGTCGTCCATACTGTTCACCAGCAAGACGGAGAGGTGTGGTCACACCATCAAATATTAGACACAATCCAAACAACCAAAAGAGGAGTAGACTGCTGATCCTACGAGCTAGAAACTTCCCAAGGCGATGGGGGGCAAGAATAACAACAACTCCATGGGTCCTGTAGAGGGCCATAAGCGCTAAGTTGTACCACTAACAACAATCTTTCAACAACATTATCGAAACAGGCCGAACTACCTGAGGTATGGAAGATCAGCAATGAAGTCTCAAAATTTTTAAAAAAAGTAGACAGACACAAAGCATAAAACTACCGACCAGATCACTTGACATGTAAACAAATCAAAGTCAATGGATACGATTATCAGAAGAATAGTGGTGGAACACCTAGAAAGGAATGAGCTCATCAACGACATCCAGCAAAAGGATTCATTATTATTATTATTTTTATTATTATTTTATTATTATTATTATTATTATATTATTATTATTATTATTATTGTTATTCCCTTTGTTGTTACTATTTGATTATTTTAACTTTTATTACTGAAACACTAAACCCTGGGTTCCTGCAGCGCCGGGGGGAAGAAAGGCAAACAGGTTAGACCAAAGGATGGGGAAGAAGGGTTTTCAGCTCCTTGGTAAAGAGCTTCTTGCTGGCACAAGGCACTTACCTCTCTGAGGGGTGGGGGGGGCTTGATACCGGCGAACGACTACGATAAAAGGGAGTTACTCCCCTACTCTCCTTAAATCAAGCCTGATTACCCCACGGTTTGCGCTTCCCCAAAAAATAGAAAAGGGTGGAGGGAAGTAGGGAAGAGGGGCGGGAGGGGGGGGGGAAAAGGGTAGGATACTACCATTGTCATGGGAACATAAAACGGTTTTGTAGGGGGGTAGCGCACAAACAACCCCCGGGGGCAGCTCGCTGGTAATGCCCGTAGTGTCGACCCCGAACACGAAATTTACCAACCGATATCGACGGGGAGCACGCAATCACTGTTATTGTCTGTTTTTGATTGTTTTCTCGTCCCAGGTTTACCTACCGCCAAAGTGGCAGGTGGCCCAAAGATGAAATTTCCGGATCGGGAAATGTGTTTGTGTTTTGGTTTTGTGTGTGTGTGTGTGGTGTGGTGTGTTGTGTTAAGATTTGAAATGCTAAAATGGATATTAAAAAGGGATTTTAAAACACTACCATAGAACACATAGTCACAAAACGCTTCAAGAGGCGTGCTTGGGTACGTCAGACCATTCTCGAGTATGCACACCACGTGGAGACGACCCGAAAGCACTTGTACAAGCTTTAAACAGCGTTTCTCAACCGGGTTCCCCGGGAACCCCAGGGCCGAAGAGGTCGCTGGGGTTTTCCGAAAAAATAAAATAGGTAATAGTGTAAATGCATTTTTGGTCATTTTTGTGTTTAATTTTTTAATTTGTAATTTTCTATACACCCTAGACCTATTCTTGGAAAATTCTTGGGGTAGTATAATAAACTTTAACCCGTTATACATTTAAAAAAATAATCAAGAAAATAATTTACGACGTGTATACGGGACCATGGAAACCCCCTTTATGGGCAGGGGCAGTCCAAAGACTGATAGACTGAATAATCGACTCCGGCTGAGGGACAGATTACCTTAAACTCTTCCCATATTCCATTGTATTCTCTATATTGACTGAAGAAGCCAGCGTGGCTGGCGAAATGTTTCATCATACAGATTCCAAATGTGCACAGGGTGTCTCATTCTTCAATTTGTCAGTTTTTCATTCAAAACCCTTGTCATCACAAGTCACTCAAAGTGGAAGGTAACATGGCCCAAGGGTGGAACGAGAACAACTTCCTCTATTATGGCTTCGTTTTAGTCTTCCAGCTAATCGGATCGAGTCAAAGGATGGGGAGGGTAGCCTAATCTCCTAAAATCGAATCTCTTCTTGGCATTAATACATCTTCATGAAGGAAGTCTTCTCCAGGGAAAGGCACTAAGCCAGTAATTGCCACAACTTAAGGGATTACAATAATGACAAGTACTACGAGAAATTGTCAGGTTAGGCAGCGGCTAAAAAGATTACAACTAGAGTCTTTCAAGTGTGAGAATTATATCTCTATATTTTCATTGTCTTTATGAAGTGTAACAACCTAAATATGTCATATGGGGCCTCTGAGGTTTGGATATGTCTCAGTCCTCATGTCGAACTCTGGCTGTGACTCAGGGTGATCATAAACCTTCAAGTAACTATATGAAGAAAGGGACGAGTTACAGCCTTCCAGATTTGATATTGTGTTTGTGACGAGTACATTCCAGCGTCAACGTTTATGAAATACGATGCGAATAGTACTTCTAGTTCGACGTTGTGGATGGACATGTCACGAGTGAACCATCTCCATCACACCCTAGTCTGATACAACCACTCACCATAATCCCCAGAGACCTGGTGCCCTGGGATATTGGCGTAGGTCTGCGCTGTATGACCCTTGTAGTTTAGCGCTTATTTTTTATAATAATAATAATAATATAAGTAATAATAATAATATTGGCCATATCTGAACCATCCCTGGTGCACGACGGCGCGCTTGGTCCAGCCACCACCAGGTGTTCCTAAATTGCCATTAAATCTAAAAGCAAAGGCCGAGTTTTCAACCTGGAAACGACGGTCAAGGATGACTAGACAAGCAACAAAACTTTCTCTCAAATTTGAGCTTCATAAGCTGATGTTTTTTCAAATGGTGCTTGGATGTTATGAAGAGCTCCGTGTGTACAAGAAATACTGAGCTCCCTCCTCCTGCCTCAAATTCAACCTGAACTCCTCCTACTCGAAAGACGCTGTATACTCGTCCAAGTTTAGTGCTTTCCTATAAGTATAAAAACAATAAATTTAATAAATAATAATAATTATGTTGAGTGGAGAATTTCAGAAAGGCTCAGCCAGACACTGTATCTTTTTTTTTTTTTACCTTTTTTCCGGGAAGGTGAAAAGGAACACTGATTAAAGATGGAACAAAGAAATAAGAAAAAGGTAACATCCAATGAACACAAGCCCACCTGAGAAACACTTACAATGCTGTGAATAGTGTGGTAGGAGAGAGGCAGTAAAAACTCCAAGCAGGGAGTAAAAGCAAGATTTGGTAAGAGTCTTAGAAGCCAGGATTGAGGTTAAAAAGCTGATCAGGAGCTGATCTAACCTCGGCAATCAATGCTATATGAGTAAACAACACACCCACAGAACTGATGTTTGTTTTTGGCCGCAAGACTACTAAAGATTTTGCTAACAACGCACCTTCTTTTTATGAGCCTCGAAATGCAGATCGTTTACATCAGCCTGTAAAAATATTCATATATGCCAATACCATATTGCGTCTCGTGAATTCTAGATCAAACACATGCTCATTTTATTATTATAACATTGTTTGCATTGTAATGTCAAGATTCCACTGTGTACAGTAAGGTCGCGTACAATACAGCAGGGCATACTACGTAGTCACTGACCAGTTTTCGGTTCTCTCACAGAGTAAAGCATTGCCTGGCCGGCTGGCCCTGCTTATAATGGAATGCAAACGCCGAGGACATAAGAAAATAGCGAACTGTGGTCCCCCAACCTCTGGATGTTCAGACGTCCCGATACCAACATAACGGAAAGGTTAGTAAAATTGTAGAGAGGGAGGCTGCAGATCAATGTGAAATAGAACAAGTGAGGATACCGTGGTCAGACTCACCATTGAAGAAGAGCGTCTCCTGCAGAGACAGGTAGGTTCCTGACGATAGTCTTAAACAAACGAACACGCAAAATAAATGTGATTAGGGTTCAGATGATACAAGCTTCGAAATTCCAGATCTTAATACATTTTGTTTATCAGTTCAATGTCTGTGTGCCTCCCCTTCGTAAAGAATTCCTGCTTCATTCATGATAATGATTAGCACACGTTTGCCTTGAGAAGGGATAACTTATGTGTATCCTGGCGTACAAATAACCCGTTGGTAACATGATGATAACATTTTTGAGCTTGAGGTACAACGCCTAGCATGAGTTTGTTTGAGTTAATTAAACACTGTGAAAGTTTGATAATATAAAAACAATTTACAGTTCGTGAATATATATGGCTATAAGAATAGTAATTGTGTGTGTGTGTGTGTGTGTGTGTGTGTGTGTGGTGTGTGTGTGTGTGTGTGTGTGTGTGTGTGTGTAAAGTGTATGTGTATTGTAATGTGTGTGTGTGTGTATGTGTATGTGTGTGTGAGGTGTGTGTGTGTGTGTGTGTGTGTGCGTGGTGTATGCTAATTGTGGTTGCAGGGTCGATTCGGAGCTCCTGACCCCGCCTCTATCTGGTCGCGATTATTAGGTCCCTCTTTCCTTGCTCCAAGAGCTTTATCGTAACCTCTTTTTAAAACTATGTACGGATCCTGGCCTCCACTCCACACTCTCCATATTGTTCCACTTTCCTGACAACTCTATGACTGACGAAATTCTTTCTAGACATCCCTGTGACTCATCTGAGTCTTTAACTTCCAGTGTGACTCCTTGTTGCATCTGTTTCCATCTCTGAAACGTTCGGGGGGGGCAGTCCCTATCCACCTGTGTGGTGTGTACTCACCTAGTTGTACTCACTTAGCTTGGGTTGCAGAGGTCAAGTGCAGCACCTGGCCCCGCCTCTCTTCTCTGGGCGCTACTAGGTCACTCTTCCTCTCCATGTGCTTTATCATACCCTCTTCTAAAGGTAGTATGGATCCTGCCCTCCACTACACAACTTCCCACTTATACTACTTCCTGAACAATTATGTGACTGAGAAATATATCCTAACATCGCCTGTGATTCATTTGAGTCTCCAACTTCCAACTGTGACCCCTTTTTTGCTGTGTTCATCTCTAGAACATCCTGTCCTCACCCACTTGTCGATGCCTCCTCAGTATGTAAGTCGTTATCATATCCCCTCCTATCTCTCCTGTCCTCCAATGTCGTCAGGTCGATTTCCCTCAACCTTTCCTCGTAGGACATACCCTTAGGCTCTGACTAGTTATGTGGCAAACGCCTTTGTGACTTTACTTTCCTTAATGCTTGGTCTAGGTGTGGGTTTCAAACTGGTACTGCACACTTCCAATATAGGCCGTAACGACACGTGGTACAGGGTCCTGAAGCGATTCCCTTATTGAGATGTCGAATGCGATTATTGAGTGTTCTAGCCCCATATGCTGCAGCAGTTATTTGGTTGATGTGCGCATCAAGAGATGTGCCCGGTTTTAACGCACCCAAATCGTTTCCTGAGTGAGTTTGTAGCCTCTGGCTCCCTTGGGGACAGTACTCCGTCTGTCGGTCTTCTTTGTACTTCCCAATCTCCTGCCTTTGCACTTGGTGGGGTTGAACTCCAGGAGCCAGTTTCTGACCAGGCTGCAGCCTGCCAGATCCCTTTGGTAGTTTCTTCTGGTCCACGTCCTATTGAATTCTTCCACATCAGCTTCACACATCTGCAAACAGGGACAATTCGGAGTCTTTCTTCCGTCAATGGTCCGTTCACATATATCAGAAACAGCACCGGTCCCCTAGGACGATCCCCTTTCTCACGAGCCCACTCTGACACTTCGTCATGTAACCTGAATCGCTGCGGCTTCCCACGAGGTATTCCTTGATCATTGAGTGCCTTCCTGTTTTCCCTGCTTGGGTCCTCCAGCTTTTGCATTAATCTCTTGTGTGAGCTGTGTTAAACGCCTTCTTACAGTCCAAGGCAATGCAATTTACCCACCCCTCTCTCTCTTGTATTAATGCTGTCCACCCTGTCCATAGAATTCCAGTTAGGTTTTTGTGACACGGATTTTTTTCCGTCCCCTAAACATCTGGCTGTCGGTGATGAGCTCATTCCTTTCTAGGTGTTCACCACTCTTCTTCGAAATCTTCTCCATGACTTTGCATAGTATACATGTCAGTGACACTGTCTGTAGTTTAATGCTTTTGTCTGCTCCTTTTTTAAAAATTGAGACTACATTTTGCTGTCTTCCATACCTCAGGTAGTCGCCCTCTGTTTCGATAGATGTGTTGAAGATTGTTGTTAGTGGTACCATAGCGCCTCTCTGCTCCCTCTCTCAGGACCATGGAGAGATGTTATCTCTGCCCCATCGCCTGAAGTATATAGCTCGAAGAACAGCGTCTTCACCTCCTATTTCCGGTGTATGTATTTGTGTCGAACACTTGATGTGTACCCCACCTCTCCGTCTTTCTGAGCCCCTTCTTCTCCTCTGAACATTGAATCTCAGTTGATCTCTGTTACGCCCTTTTATGTCTCACAATTTTAAGAGGGTCATTTGATTAGTGTGTAAGTCGGCCTTTTTCACTATATTATAATACGGGTAACCTTAATTCCTATTTTTATATATATATGGCCATGAATTATTGATTTATTTGTGTGGTAGATGTTTTTTATAAACGTGCAGTGTTTAGTATCATATGTTTGAATTGCCCTTGAGTCGTTATGCTAACAACAAACTCTCACATATTTCCAAGGTGGACGTCGACAGGGAGTTTTAACCATAGTAGTTCATTCTCACCGCTAGTAAATGGAAAGCACCAAGCCACGGAGCTCCCCTTAATCTCTTGTTGCAAACCACAGGAAACCTTTGACCCTGGATCCCTAACGTTCACTGAGGTTGCCTTGGATTACGTCCATGTTTGGAATACTTGACGGGTTACGTCTGTGTATCAGCCATTAGTGAAGCAGTTTGAAAACAGACTACGTCTGTGTTCTACAAATCGTTTGAAGTCTCGTGATAAAGAGTCTCTATCCAGTTCTAGCTGTAGTGTAGAAACTGATTGATGATCTGGTAAAGAACGACTATCCGGTACTTCATTTGCTGTCAAGATCCCAGTGATTAATTGTGATCATTAATTAAAACTATAGTGATTGTATACATATAATGTATAAGAAGAGGTATACCTGAATTATTCAGTCCACCTATAATACGGGACATTTATCAATTATTTAATTTTACTAAGTAACTCTTATCAGCTTAGTATATACTGAATAAAACCACATAAATCAATTATAAAACTTTTTTTTATAATATAATAAATATAATATAATAATATATATATATATATATATATAATATATAGATAATATAATATATATATAAATATATATATATATAATATTATATATATATATATATATATATATAAAGCAAAAAGTTTTATAATGATTTATGTGGTTTTATTCAGTATAATACTAAGCTGATAGAGTTACTTAGTAAATTAAATAATTGATAAATGTCCCGTACTTATAGGTGGGACATGAATAATTCAGGTATACCTCTTCTTATACATTCATATGTATACAATCACTATAGTTTCATAATTAATGATCACAATACATCACTGGGATCTCTGACAGCAAATGAAGTACCGGATAGCGTTCCTTTACCAGTTCATCAATCAGTTATATACACTACAGCTAGAACTGGTTAGAGACTCTTTATCACGAGACTTCAACGATTGTAGAACACAGACGTAGTCTGTTTACCAAACTGCTTCACTGAATGGCTGACTACACAGACGTAACCCGTCAAGTATTCCAACATGGACGTAATCCAAGCAACCTCAGTTGAACGTAGGGATCCAGGGTCAAAGGTTCTCCTGTGGTTTGCAACAAGAGATTAAGGGAGCTCCGTGGCTTGGTGCTTTCATTACTAGAGGTGAGAATGAACTACTATGGGTAAAACTCCCTTGCTCGACGTCACCTTGGAATAAGTGAGAGTTTGTTAGGCATAAACGACCACAAGGCAATTCAACATATGAATACTAAACACTGCACGTTTATAAAACATCCTACCACACAAAATAAAATCAATAATTCATGGCCATATAATATTATAAAACTAGGAATAAAGGTACCAGTAATATAATACTAAGTGAAAAAGCCGAAATTACACACTAATCAAATGACCCCTCTTAAATTGTGAGCAAAGGGCGTAACAGAGCTCAACATGAGATTCAATGTTCACTGAGGAGACAGAAGGGGCTCCAGAAAGACGGAGAGGTGGGGTACACCATCAAGTGTTAGACACAATACATACAACCGAAGAAGAGGTGAAGACGCTGTTCTTCGAGCTAGATACTTCCAAGGCGATGGGGGCAGATAACATCTCTCCATGGGTCCTGAGAGAGGGAGCAGAGGCGCTATGTGTACCACTAACAACAATCTTCAACACATCTATCGAAACAGGGCGACTACCTGAGGTATGGAAGACAGCAAATGTAGTCTCAATTTTTAAAAAAAGGAGACAGACACAAAGCATTAAACTACAGACCAGTGTCACTGACATGTATACTATGCAAAGTCATGGAGAAGATTATCAGAAGAAGAGTGGTGGAACACCTAGAAAGGAATGAGCTCATCAACGACATCCAGCATGGTTTCAGGGACGGGAAATCCTGTGTCACAAACCTACTGGAATTCTATGACAGGGTGACAGCAGTAATACAAGAGAGAGAGGGGTGGGTAAATTGCATTTCCTTGGACTGTAAGAAGGCGTTTAACACAGCTCCACACAAGAGATTAATGCAAAAGCTGGAGGACCAAGCAGGGAAAACAGGAAGGCACTGCAATGGATCAAGGAATACCTGTTGGGAACGCAGCAGCGATTCATGGTACATGACGAAGTGTCAGAGTGGGCTCCTGTGAAGAAAGGGGTTCGTCCTAGGACCGGTGCTGTTTCTGATATATGTGAACGACATGACGGAAGGAATGGACTCCGAATTGTCCCTGTTTGCAGATGATGTGAAGCTGATGAGAAGAATTCAATCGGACGAGGACCAGGAAGAACTACAAAGGGATCTGGACAGGCTGCAGGCCTGGTCCAGAAACTGGCTCCTGGAGTTCAACCCCACCAAGTGCAAAGTCATGAAGATTGGGGAAGTACAAAGAAGACCGCAGACGGAGTACTGTCCAAGGGAGCCAGAGGCTACAAACCTCACTCAGGGAAAACGATTTTGGGGTGAGTATAACACCGGGCACATCTCTTGAGGCGCACATCAACCAAATAACTGCTGCAGCATATGGGCGCCTAGAAAACTCAATAATAGCATTCCGACATCTCAATAAGGAATCGTTCAGGACCCTGTACACCGTGTACGTTAGGCCTATATTGGAGTGTGCAGTACCAGTTTGAAACCCACACCTAGCCAAGCATGTAAGGAAAGTAAAGTACAAAGGTTTGCCACATAACTAGTCCCAGAGCTAAGGGGTATGTCCTACGAGGAAAGGTTGAGGGAAATCGACCTGACGACACTGGAGGACAGGAGAGATAGGGGGGATATGATAACGACTTAAAATACTGAGAGGCATCGACAAGGTGGATAGAGACAGGATGTTCTAGAGATGGAACACAGCAAAAAGGGGTCACAGTTGGAAGTTGGAGACTCAAATGAATCACAGGGATGTTAGGATATATTTCTTCAGTCACATAATTGTCAGGAAGTAGAATAGTCTGGGAAGTTGTGTAGTGGAGGCAGGATCCATACATAGCTTTAAGAAGAGGTATGATAAAGCACATGGAGCAGGAAGAGTGACCTAGTAGCGCCCAGAGAAGAGAGGCGGGGCCAGGAGCTGCAACTTGACCTCTGCAACCACAACTAAGTGAGTACAACTAGGTGAGTACACACACACAGGTGGATAGGGACTGAACGTTTCAGAGATGGAACAGAGCAACAAGGAGTCACAACTGGAAGTTAAAGACTCAGATGAGTCACAGGGATGTTAGAAAGAATTTCTTCAGTCATAGAGTTGTCAGGAAGTGGAACAATATGGAGAGTGATGGAGTGGAGGCAGGATCCGTACATAGTTTTAAAAAGAGGTACGATAAAGCTCTTGGAGCAAGGAAAGAGTGGACCTAATAACGACCAGATAGAGGCGGGGTCAGGAGCTACGACTCGACCCCTGCAACCACAAATTAGCATACACACACACACACACACACACACACACACACACACACACACATACACATACACACACACACACACATACACATACACATACACATACACACACACACACACACACACACACACACACACACACACACACACACACACACACACACACACACAATTACATTCTTATAGCCATAATATTCACGAAACTGTAAATTGTTTTCTATTATCAAACTTTCACAGTTGTTTAATTAACTCAAACCAACTCATGCTAGGCGTTGTACCTCAAGCTCAAAAATGTATCATCAATGTACAGGTTATTTTTACGCCAGGATACACATAAGTTATCACACTTCTCAAGTCAAACGTGTGCTAATCATTATCATGATATGAAGCAGGAATCTCATTACGAAGGGGAGGCACACAGACATCTGAACTGATAAACAACATGTATTAAGAAATCTGGAATTTCGAGCTTGTATCATCTGAACCCTAATTCACATCTTCATTTTGGTGTTCGTTTGTTTAAGACTATCGTCAGGAACCTACCATGTCCTGCAGGAGACGCTCTTCTTCAATGGTGTGTCTGACCACGGTATCCTCACTCTGTTATATCACCATTGATCTTCAGCCTCCCTCTCCTCACAATTACTAACCCCTTCCGTAATGTTGGTATCGGGACGTCTGAACCATCCAGTGGTGGGGGACCACAGTTCGCTATTTTCTTATGTCCTCCGGCGTTTGCATTCCATTATAAGCAGGGCCAGCCGGCCAGGCAATGCCCTTTACTCTGTGAGAGAACCGAACAACTGGCTCAGTGACTCCGTGTATGGCCCTGCTGTATTGTACGCGACCTTACTGTACAACAGTGAATCTTGACATTACAATGAAAACAATGTTATAAATACATAAAATGAGCATGTGTTTGATCTAGAATTCACAGAGACGCAATATGGTATGCGCATATATGAATATTTTACAGGCTGATGTAAACGATGCATTCTGAGGCTCATAAAAAGAAGGTGCGTTGTTAGCAAAATATTTAGTTGTCTTGCGGCCAAAAACAACATCATTCTGTGTGTGTGTGTGTTTACTCATATAGCAATGATTGCCGAGGTAGACCTCCAGCTCCTGATCCAGCTTTTTAACCTTCAATCCTGGCTTCTAAGACTCTACCAAATCTTGCTTTTACATCCCTGCTTGGAGTTTTACTGCCTCCTCTCCTACCACACTTATTCACAGCATTGTAAGTGTTTCTCAGTGGGCTTGTGTTCATCTGGATGTTCACCTTTCTTCTATATTTCTTTGTTCCCATCTTTATCAGTGTTCCTTTTCACCTTCCCGGAAAAAAGGGTAAAAAAAAAAAAAAGATACGTGTCAGGCTGAGCCTTTACTGAAAATTCTCCACTCAACATAATTATTATTATTTATTAAATTTATTGTTTTTATACTTATAGGAAAGCACTAAACTTGTACGAGCTATACAGCGTCTTTGGAGTAGGAGGAGTTCAGGTTGAATTTGAGCAAGGAGAGGGAGCTCCAGTTTCTTGTACCAAGAGCTCTTCATCAACATCAAGCCGCCCATTTGAAAAACATCAGCTTAATGAAGCTCAAATTTGAGAGAAAGTTTTGTTGCTGTAGTTCATCCTTGACCGTTCGTTCTCCAGGTGAAAACTCGGCCTACTGCTTTTAGAATTTAATGGCAATGTAGGACACTGGTGGTGGCTGGACCAAGCGCCGGTGTGCACCAGGGATGGTTCATATATGCCAATTATTATTATTATTATTATTATTATTATTATTATTATAAAAAATAAGCGCTAAACCTACAAGGGTCATACAGCGCAGACCTACGCCAATATCCCAGGGCACCAGGTACTCTGGGGATACTGGTGGTGGTTGTATCAAGCACTAGGGTGTGATGGAGATGGTTCACTCGTGACAATGTCCATCCACAACGTCGACACTAGAAGACTATACGCATCGTATTCATAACGTTGACGCTGGAAAACTGTACTCGTCACAATCACAATATCAAATCTGGAAGGCTGTACTCGTCCCATTCTTCATATAGTTACTTGAAGGTTTATGATCACCCTGAGTCACAGCCAGAGTTCGACATGAGGACCTGAGACATATCAAACCTCAGAGGCCCCATATGACAATATTTAAGGTTGTTACACTTCATAAAGACAATGAAATACTAGAGATATAATTCCTCACACTGAAAGACTCTAGGATGTAATCTTTTTAGCCGATGCCTAAACCTGACAATTTCTCTAGTACTTGTCATTATTGTAACTCCCTTAAGTGTGTGGCAATTACTGGCTTAGTGCCTTTCCCTGGAGAAGACTTCCTTCAAGAAAGATGTCTTAATGCCAAGGAAGAGATCTCGATTTTAGGAGATTAGGCTACCCTCCCCATCCTTTGCTCGATCCCGATAAAGCTGGAAAAGACTAACGAAGCCATAATAGAGACAGCTTGTTCTCGTTCACCCTTGGCCATGTTACCTTCACTTTGAGTGACTTGTGATGACAAGGGTTTTGAAAACTGACAAATTGAAGAATGAGACACCTGTGCAACATTTGGGAATCTTTACTGATGAAACATTTCGCCAGCCAGTGGCTTCTTCAGTCCAATATAGAGAATAACAATGGAATATGTGGAAGAGTTTAAGGTAATCAGTCCCTCAGCCAGGAGTCGATTATTCAGTCTATCAGTCTTGATGGACTGACCACTGACCACTAAAGGCGGTTTCACACTGGTGCCGTATACACGTCGCTAAATATATTTTCTATGATTATTATACTTTTAAATGATATAACAGGTTGAAGACTTTATTATACTACCCAAGAATTTTCCAAGAATATGTCATACGTGTATAGCAAAATTACGAATAAAAAATTAAACACAAAAATGACTCAAAAATGCATTTACACATGATTAGCCTATTTATCATTATTTCTCAAGGAACCCCTAGCGACCTCTCTCGGAACCCTGGGGTTCCAGGGAACCCAGGTTGAGAAACGCTGTTCTAAAGCTTGTACAAGTGCTTGACGAGGTCGTACTCCACGCTGGTGCTGCATACTCGAGAACTGGTCTGACGTACACCAAGCACAGCGTCTTGAAGTCGTTTGTGACTATGTGTTCATAGTGGTAGTGTTTTAATATCCCTGTTAATATCCATTTTAGGCATTTCAAATCTTACACACACACACACACACACACACACACACACACACACACACACACACACACACACATTGCCAGACTCCGGAATTGCATCTTGGTCCACCTGCCACTTGGCAGGTAGGTAAATCCTGGGACGAGACAAGCAATCAAAGCAGACAATAACAGTGATCTGCAGTGCTCCCTGATCGATATCGGTCTGGTAAATTGCGTGTTCGGGAGTCTGACACTACCGGGCATTACCAGCGAGCTGCCCGGGCATGTGTTTGTGCGCTCACCCCGCTACACAACCAGTTACACTTGTTCCTATGACAATGGTAGTTATCCTACCTTCTCCCTCCCCCTCCCCGCCCCTCTTCCCTACTTCTTCCTCCACCTTCTCTCATTTGTGGGGAAGCGCTAAACCAGTAGGGGTAATCAGGCTTGATTCAAGGATGAGTAGAGGAGTCAACTCCTTATATCGATAGTCGTTCGCCGGTATCAAGCCCCCCTCACCACTCAAGAGAGGTAAGTGCCTTGATGCCAGCAAGAAGCTCTTGATCCAAGGAGCTGAACCCATCTTCCCTATCCTTGGCTCTAACCTGTTTGCCTTTCATTCCCCAGGCGCTGCAGGACACCCCACGGGTTTAGTGATTCTCAGTAATAATAGTAATAATAATCATAATAGTAACAACAAGCGTAATAACAATAATAATAATAATAATAATAATAATAATAATAATAATAATAATAATAATAATAATAATAATAATAATAATGTGAACCAGGTTCTTAGCACCTTATAATCTGCCTCTTTTGTTTTTCCTCAAAAAAGTGTTTCAGTTGGAATTGATTTATCTACCACCAAGGAAGTTATATTTCTACTTTCGACCTGTTGAACTGGCAGCGTCTGGCAGGGTAGGCGAAGGCAAGCGTCTGGCAGGGTAGGCGAAGGCAAGCGTCTGGCAGGGTAGGCCAAGGCAAGCGTCTGGTAGGATAGGCCAAGGCAAGCGTCTGGTAGGGTAGGCCAAGGCAAGCGTCTGGTAGGGCAGTCCAAGGCAAGCGTCTGACAGGGTAGACCAAGGCAAGCGTCTGGCAGGGTAGGTCAAGGCAAGCGTCTGGTAGGGTAGGCCAAGGCAAGCGTCTGGTAGGGTAGGCCAAGGCAAGCATCTTGCCTTTCTCTGAGTGGCTGTCACCTCACCCCCCGCGCCGCCCTGACATGATTCATGAGTTAATTGTGTTGGTCCGGAGTCACGCCGGGTCACGCACCTTCTGTCTTCTGAAGCTGTGGAGAGATGAATCCTGTTTAATGCGTTTGTTTAGTGGCGACGTTTCGCCCACACGGTGGGCGACTCAGGACTGATTACCTCAAACTCCTTATCTTCCCCCCCCATTCATCTGTATATCGGACTGAGGAAACCACTTGTTAGCCAAACGTTTCCACAATAAAGATTCCCAAATCTTGCAAAAGTATCTAGTCCTTTATCTTGTGTATACTGTGCAGTATCTTACGTCAGGATGTATACTGTGCAGTATCTTACGTCAGGATGTATACTGTGCAGTATCTTACGTCAGGATGTATACTGTGCAGCATCTTACGTCAGGATGTATACTGTGCAGTATCTTACGTCATGATGTATACTGTGCAGTATCTTACGTCAGGATGTATACTGTGCAGTATCTTACGTCAGGATGTATACTGTGCAGTATCTTACGTCAGGATGTATACTGTGCAGTATCTTACGTCAGGATGTATACTGTGCAGTATCTTACGTCAGGATTATACTGTGCAGTATCTTACGTCAGGATGTATACTGTGCAGTATCTTACGTCAGGATGTATACTGTGCAGTATCTTACGTCAGGATGTATACTGTGCAGTATCTTACGTCAGGATGTATACTGTGCAGTATCTTACGTCAGGATGTATACTGTGCAGTATCTTACGTCAGGATGTATACTGTGCAGTATCTTACGTCAGGATGTATACTGTGCAGTATCTTACGTCAGGATGTATACTGTGCAGTATCTTACGTCAGGATGTATACTGTGCAGTATCTTACGTCAGGATGTATACTGTGCAGTATCTTACGTCAGGATGTATACTGTGCAGTATCTTACGTCAGGATGTATACTGTGCAGTATCTTACGTCAGGATGTATACTGTGCAGTATCTTACGTCAGGATGTATACTGTGCAGTATCTTACGTCAGGATGTATACTGTGCAGTATCTTACGTCAGGATGTATACTGTGCAGTATCTTACGTCAGGATGTATACTGTGCAGTATCTTACGTCAGGATGTATACTGTGCAGTATCTTACGTCAGGATGTATACTGTGCAGTATCTTACGTCAGGATGTATACTGTGCAGTATCTTACGTCAGGATGTATACTGTGCAGTATCTTACGTCAGGATGTATACTGTGCAGTATCTTACGTCAGGATGTATACTGTGCAGTATCTTACGTCAGGATGTATACTGTGCAGTATCTTACGTCAGGATGTATACTGTGCAGTATCTTACGTCAGGATGTATACTGTGCAGTATCTTACGTCAGGATGTATACTGTGCAGTATCTTACGTCAGGATGTATACTGTGCAGTATCTTACGTCAGGATGTATACTGTGCAGTATCTTACGTCAGGATGTATACTGTGCAGTATCTTACGTCAGGATGTATACTGTGCAGTATCTTACGTCAGGATGTATACTGTGCAGTATCTTACGTCAGGATGTATACTGTGCAGTATCTTACGTCAGGATGTATACTGTGCAGTATCTTACGTCAGGATGTATACTGTGCAGTATCTTACGTCAGGATGTATACTGTGCAGTATCTTACGTCAGGATGTATACTGTGCAGTATCTTACGTCAGGATGTATACTGTGCAGTATCTTACGTCAGGATGTATACTGTGCAGTATCTTACGTCAGGATGTATACTGTGCAGTATCTTACGTCAGGATGTATACTGTGCAGTATCTTACGTCAGGATGTATACTGTGCAGTATCTTACGTCAGGATGTATACTGTGCAGTATCTTACGTCAGGATGTATACTGTGCAGTATCTTACGTCAGGATGTATACTGTGCAGTATCTTACGTCAGGATGTATACTGTGCAGTATCTTACGTCAGGATAAGCTAGACAAGTAGAATTCTCTTAAACTTTCAAAGAAGTATTTGGCGCCATTTTAACTGATTATATAATATCAAAATAATTCTGTTATTTTTTGTAAAAATATTTATTTTATATATATTTTTTGTTTATGAATATTGCAAGTATGCTCACCTCTCGATCAATATTACAATCACTCACACCTCAACACACACACCTATTTTAAATACACACACACACACACACACCTATTTTAAATAGGTATTATTACCATGGTACCTATTTATGTTATAGTAGTGTTAAACATACATAACCCGGAGGCGACACATAATAGTAGGAAATTAATAAACAAATGTAACATTTTACAACTGGTAATAGTGATTGGAACCTGGTAGGTGAGGAGGAAGGATGGTAGTGATTACACTTGATCTCTACTTAGCAGCTCAACCATGACGGCTTCAGTAAGACACAAAACCTTGCAATGTTAGCAGTGACCACCACTGCAGCCCTACTGTAAGTATTGACAATGGAGTGTCCACATGGAGGCATACTGAACAAGCACAGTCTTCATTATCATCATTATCAGTTATCATCATGGGGGAGAAAGCTAAACCTGTAATTCATAAAACTCCTGAGAAATACATCATAAATGGCATATATCGACTAGTTGATCAGTAAGACACAAGTACAACACTTAGGCTTGTTTGTGTTCGAAAACAATGATACCTGAGTGTTACACAGGTGTTCAATTCACCAGCCTGAAAAATCGGAGGTAATTAGGTTTGTTGAAAAGAAAGTAGCTCTAATTCCTTGGATCAAGAGCTCTTTGCTGGCAACAAGGCATCCCTTCCATTTGAAGGGACTCCTTCAACATCCGTCGATACTTCGTCATGTCTCCTTTACCCTCAGTGGTAGCGATGGATCGTTCCATAAATCCTTTTGCGTCAGGAAAAGCAAATTATTGCACCATAAATCCTTTGCGTCAGGTTTAGGGATTTATTGATGCATAAATATTGGTGTGTGGGGAGCGCAGAGGTGGAAGAGCTGTCTCAAGCGAAGGATGACCTCGGCAACCAGTTGATGTGTCCACCTCCGGGAAGGATGCATCAGTTTAGGTTGACTTCAGCACCTTGCTGCTGCTGCTGCTGCTGCTGCTGCTGCTGCCGCTGCAGGAAATTGTCATAAAAGGTTTGGGCCGAGGAATAAGAAGGTAATTCCAGTTCCTAAGAACAAGACTCACCTGAGTATATCACAGCAGAGAGAGTGCCCTGACATGCGTGTGGTGTGTAAAAGCCGCGTTCTCACTTCCTGTAGAAGTGAGTCTCCTGTAGAAGGGAATCCCCTGTAGAAGGGAGCCTCTTGTAGAAGGGAGTCTCATGTAGAAGGGAGGCTCATGTAGAAGGAATTCTGTAGGAATGAGTCTCCCGTAGAAAGGGATCTCCTGTAGAAGAAATCTCCAGTGGAAGGAAGTCTCCCGTAGAAAGCGGTCTCACCCTCCGCCTGACAGGCCAGAGACCAGGCAGCAATTAGCTGTCGGGGGATCGAGCTTCTACAAACCCTCACCTTCAACACCCACATAGATTTAACACCTTTACATACAGTGTAAATAACTTTCCAATCACCGTCGGGTCAAACAATGTCAAACGTGTTAGTAAATATTTCTTTATTAAAACTACTAGTTACATGCTTATTTTTGTAGTGTTGCATTTATTGCCGTTATTGCTTTATTGGATTAAGTGTTGCAGGTATTGTAATTTTGTCGTTATATTAGTGTTACCATTACTGTAGTCTTGTGGTTATATCAGTGTTGCCATTATTGTAGTCTTGTCGTTATGTCATTGTTGCCATTATTGTAATGTCTATGTTGACGTTATTTTGGTTGTATCTTTTATATGTTGAGTTTATTTTGATTTTAGGATTGTATATGATGACGGTATTGTGATCGTAGCATTGTATGTCATAACATTATTGTGGTTATTGTATTATAATATTTAGGCTGGATAATTGTTGCTATCTTTGTTCCTTACTCATGGACTCACGAAGTGAAGAACAATGAAAAGGCATTAAGTGTACACTTTTATTTTATTAAAAGCTTAGTAGAAAATAGATCATAACACGTGATATCTTCGTACATTCAAAAATAATATATATGGCAGCTTATGGCTACAGTGTAGGTTACTACGAGAACGAAGTTTCGTAGTAAGATAAAATGGGAAATGGACTTCAATGAATGCACTTCACCGAAAACGTTTCGGTCCTGGGACCTTGATCATGCCAAGATCTCAGGAAGGTGTCCATTTAAATGTCCAGTAAAGGTGCCCATAGTGCGTACATTTGTGTCCATTTCTCTCTAAAAGGAAGACCTGATGTAATAACACATTAAATATTTGTTTTCAATAAGTCTATACTGTAGCAAACGTTTGTTTTTTGTTTGATCAGAAAACAAAACTAACGCAGAAGTTACTAAGTTTTGTTAGGTCTTACAGCAATGAGAATGTTGTCTGGCCACGGAGTTTGCCATGTCACAGAAATATCAAAACTGATTAAGTTACGAAAATGGCACGTCATTAGACTAGTAAAATTTGTATTTTGAAAATATATGATGCGGCGTCGGAATTGTCTTTCAAATATTCTCATCACTACTCCAGTTCTCACTCTCGTCAAGAGCCAACTCCGATAAAAAAATGTCTCCTGATTAGGTACACACGATTAAACTCAAGAATAAGTGTACATGGGCACATGATAGAGCCATACACTCTCGTACATCGTTAAAAAATGAAAAAATTATCTGTGAATTAGGGATACATATGTACACACACTTTTCACATCATTACAACTTGCTTTCACCATCACATTGTGAACCACTTGGTGAAAAAGTATTCTTGTATGATTATAGCTAAGTAATATCACGTTCAAGAATGCATCATGGCTGTCACTAACTACAGATTTCAGTAGTAAAAATGAGGGAGTCTCTTTCTTCTGCCAGGAGGATATCAAAGGGATCAGCAACAGAGATGTCGTGGAAAACTTCGAGGTTGTCTTCCAGCAGACATGAGTCGTCAGAAAGGAGGTCCTCGAGGTCGCTAGCACTGCCCAGTGATCCTCGCAATGTGGAGGGTGAGCTGGAGATGTGACTGGAAGTGGAGTAATAACTCGACAAGTGAGACACTTGAGGGAGATACTGCTGAGTGAAAGGCGGTGTTGAATGCTGGTAGGTGAAGGTGGTGACGGAGACGTCACCACCTTCACCTACCAGCTGAAGGGAGTCCTGGAAGGAACAATGCAGTGAACTCTCCAGAGAACACATATCATTATCACCCTCATCCTGTAGCACGTGAGTGAGAGCCCTGATGTAGTTAACAGCGAGGCGCAGAGTCGTTATCTTGGTCATGGAAGGAGATGCTGCCTCAACCTCCATTACGTCAGGAAGAACTTTACGAAGGGATTCGAACGCATTGTTAATTTCCTTCATGCGGTGACGTTCCCTGGCGTTGGCAGTCTTCCTGCGGTACTTTGACAGAGGCGCTGGCCTCGACTTTGGCTTCACCGTTCTTTTGGAAACCTCCTGACGAACTCTCTCCTGTTGCAGCCTCTTAATGATAGTTCTGGGGCGTAGGCCATATTTCTCCTTAGAGGCTGTGTTGTGGGTGGCGGGAGGTAGTGACCGCTGCTGGTCCAGCATCGTCCTGGCCTCGAGATCACTACTTACTGAAGCATCGATGTCGCTTCACTGCTTACGTGCAAAGATGCACTATTTCTATTTACATGACATTTTCACTAATGTGTATACCATAATCTGCCAAGTATAATGCAGTGTTTAAAGATTATAATTGACGCACCTGTCAATTATAAACAAATTACAGCGTAGTATAAGAGTCTGGAGCTTTTCAGAGTCTTTTCCGGGTTTAAAGCTTGACAGATTTGTGACCGTTGATCTGTCTTCTAGCGATGACTGGTGCTGCGTCACCTCCCTCACTCATCCACCAACAAGAGAAATAATGATCCAAATTAGGAAGTTTGGTAGACAGGATTCATCACCGAGCGCATGACCTGAAAGAATACAATGATCATTTTGTATTTTTTTGGCTGTTACAATGATCATATATAAAAAAAATAAGAAACAAGAAATACTTAAAGTTGTCTCACCTGTTTGAATACAGAAGGAAGAGTTGGTGTGTAGGGATGCGCGTGATGAGGCTGGCTCCACAGGGTCACTGATGCTCACTGATGCTCACTTCACCTGTTGATCCTGCACACGTGCTGACTCCTCTGACGTCACTCTTTGCCATCGCGAAACTTTCGCGTCAAGATGTTTACGCAAGTTTCTTCTTATTTGATCGGCATTGTTAGGGTAAGGTGAACCCTGTCAACATCTGGAAGCCATTACACGAATTTTATGTTTGACGAAAGAAATTTGTATCTACGAAATAGTGGAAATAAAGGGTCACGAAAATTAAGATGTGGCGTAACTTTTGAGTATGGACCGCGCGAGGCGACTCAGCCTCAGTAGCTCCTGGGACGTGGCTTGGGAAGGATGTGTTATGTCTTCATCCGGGGGCTAGCCTCAGCTTCCGTTTTCATTTACAAGTACTCTTTCCTTGGATAGAACCTGAATGAATGCCTCCCACACCCCACTGGCTAGAGGTTCTAGTATACTGGAACTTAGGATCAGTCACTTTCACCAGACGAATTCTGAGCATTATGACTGCGCAGTGTATGTATGTATGTATATATATATATATATATATATATATATATATATATATATATATATATATATATATATATATATATATATATATATATATATATCCCACCGTGGCAGGGTGACCCATAAAGAAAAACATGAAGTAATTTATACAGGAGAAGGGGTTACAAGCCGCTTGATCCCGACATTTTAGTCGCCTCTTATGACACGCAAGTCTTACAGAAGAAAAATTCTTTTCCACTTCTCCAAGGAGATAAGAGGAAATAAACAAGAACAAGAACTAGTAAGAAAATAGAAGAAAATCCAGATGGGTATATATATATATATATATATATATATATATATATATATATATATATAATATATATATATATATATATATATATATATATATATACCGGCCGTATCCCACCGAGGCAGGGTGACCCAAAAGTAAATACGAAGGTTTTTCCTTCTAATTTAGTAATATATACAGGAGAAGGGGTTACTAGCCCTTTGATCTCGGCATTTTAGTCGCCTCTTAACAACACGCATGGCTTGTGGAGGAAGACTTCTGTTCCACTTCCCCATGGAGATAAGAGGAAATAAACAAGATCAAGAACTAGTAAGAAAATACAAGAAAATCCAGAGGGGTGTGTATATATATGCCTGTACATGTATGTGTAGTGTGACCTAAGTGTAAGTAGAAGTAGCAAGACGTACCTGAAATCTTGCATGTTCATGAGACAGAAAAAAAACACCAAAAATACTACCATCATGTAAAACAATTACAGGTTTCCGTTTCACACTCAGTTGGCAGGACGATATATATATATATATATATATATATATATATATATATATATATATATATATATATATATATATATATATATGTATATATAAATATATATATATATATATATATATATATATATATATTATATATATATATATATATATATATATATATATATATATATATATATATATATATATATATATATATATATATATATATATATATATATTTATTAACAAGTCGGCCGTCTCCCACCGAGGCAGGGTGACCCAAAAAGAAAGAAAATCCCCAAAAAGAAAATACTTTCATCATTCAACACTTTCACCACACTCACACATAATCACTGTTTTTGCAGAGGTGCTCAGAATACAACAGTTTAGAAGCATATACGTATAAAGATACACAACATATCCCTTCAAACTGCCAATATTCGGAACCCGTTCTTGAGAGTGCATGCATTGTACTTCCCATTTCCAGGACTCAAGTCCGGCTATATAAAAATAACCGGTTTCCCTGAATCCCTTCACTAAATATTACCCTGCTCGCACTCCAACAGCTCTTCAGGTCCCAAATACCATTCGTCTCCATTTACTCCTATCGAACACGCTCACGCACGCTTGCTGGAAGTCCAAGCCCCCTCGCCCACAAAACCTCCTTTACCCCTTCCTTTCAACCTTTTCGAGGACGACACCTACTCCGCCTTCCTTCCCCTACAGATTTATACGCTCTCCATGTCATTCTACTTCGATTCATTCTCTCTAAATGACCAAACCACCTCAACAATCCCTCTTCAGCCTTCTGACTAATACTTTTATTAACTCCACACCTTCTCCTAATTTCCACACTCCGAATTTTCTGCATAATATTTACACCACATATTGCCCTTAGACAGGACATCTCCACTGCCTCCAACCGCCTCCTCGCTGCAGCATTTACAACCCAAGCTTCACACCCATAGAAGAACGTTGGTACTACTATACTTTGTGTACGAATGGTATACAATACCGACAAGATGAGATTAAGACACATGTGCAACATCTGGGTATCTTTATTGTAGACGTTTCGCCATCCAGTGGCTTTATCAATACAAATTCTAGGACATAACTTGAAGACAGTAGAACTATGTACAGAAGATGAGGTAATCAGTCCCTCAACCTAGGAGTAGGTGCGAAGAGCACCATAGTCGTGGAGATTCTGAAGCAGAAGAAAGGATCTTCTGTACATAGTTCTACTGTCTTCAAGTTATGTCCTAGAATTTGTATTGATAAAGCTACTGGATGGCGAAACGTCTACAATAAAGATACCCAGATGTTGCACATGTGTCTTAATCTCATCTTGTCGGTATTGTATACCATTCGTACACAACTTGTCAGACACTGCAACATCATGGAATCTTAATTCTGAGGACATGTACATAACCTTCACGACTACGACAACTACTACTACAACTAACCCATCTCTTTGGGAAGGACCTACTTCCACTGGGGAATCCCGCCTACCAGTGAATATGCCCTCGTCTGCTACACCTGACGTTACTGTATAAGCGCCAGGATCCTTTCTTCTGCTTCAGAATCTCCACGACTATGGTGCTCTTCGCACCTACTCCTAGGTTGAGGGACTGATTACCTCATCTTCTGTACATAGTTCTACTGTCTTCAAGTTATGTCCTAGAATTTGTATTGATAAAGCCACTGGATGGCGAAACGTCTACAATAAAGATACCCAGATGTTGCACATGTGTCTTAATCTCACTACTATACTTTCATACATTCCCTTCTTTGCCTCCATAGATAATGTTTTTTGTCTCCATATATACCTCAACGCACCACTCACCTTTTTTCCGTTATCAATTCTATGATTTACCTCATCCCTCATGAATTCATCTGCCGACATGTCAACTCCCAAATATGTGAAAACATTCGCTTCTTCCATACTCCTCCCCAATTTGATATCCAATTTTTCTTTATGTAAATCATTTTATACCCTCATCACCTTACTCTTTTGTATGTTCACTTTCAACTTTCTACCTTTACACACACTACCAAACTCATCCACTAAACTTTGTAATTTTTCTTTAAAATCTCCCATAAGCACAGTATCATCAGCAAAAAGTAACTGTGTCAATTCGCATTATGTATTTGATTCCCCATAATTTAATCCCACCCCTTTCCCGAATAACCTAGCATTTACTTCTTTTACAATCCCATCTATAAATATATTAAACAACCATGGTGACATTACACATCCCTGTCTAAGACCTACTTTTACCGGGAAGTAGTCTCCCTCTCTTCTACACACCCTAACCTGAGACTCACTATCCTCATAAAAACTCTTTACAGCATTTAGTAACTTACCACCTATTCCATATACTTGCAACATCTGCCACATTGCTCCTCTATCCACTCTATCATATGCCTTTTCTAAGTCCATAAATGCAATAAAAACTTCCCTACCTTTATCTAAATACTGTTCACATATATGCTTCAATGTAAACACTTGATCTACACATCCCCTACCCACTCTAAAACCTCCTTGCTCATCCGCAATCCTACATTCTGTCTTACCTCTAATTCTTTCAATTATAACTCTGCCATACACTTTTCCTGGTATGCTCAGTAAACTTATTCCTCTATAATTTTTACAATCTCTTTTGTCCCCTTTCCCTTTATATAAAGGGACTATACATGCTCTCCGCCAATCCCTAGGTACCTTCCCCTCTTTCATACATTTATTAAACAAAAATAGCAACCACTCCAAAACTATATCTCCCCCTGCTTTTAACATTTCTGTCATGATCCCATCAGTTCCAGCTGCTGTACCCCCTTTCATTCTATGTAATGCCTCACGTACCTCCACCACACTCACATCGTGCTCTTCTTCACTCCTAAAACATGGTATACTTCCCTGGCCAGTGCATGAAATTACCGCCTCCCTTTCTTCGTCGACATTTAAAAGTTCCTCAAAATATTCTCTCCATCTACCCAATACCTCCATCTCCCCATCTACTAACTCCCCTACTCTGTTTTTAACTGACAACTCCATTCGTTCCCTAGGCTTTCTTAACTTGTTTAACTCACTCCAAATTTTTTTCTCATTTTCATTAAAATTTCTTGGCAGTGCTTCTCCCACTCTATCATCTGCTCTCCTTTTGCACTCTCTCACCACTCTCTTTATCTTTCTTTTACTCTCCATATACTCTACTCTTCTTATAACACTTCTGCTTTGTAAAAACCTCTCATAAGCTAACTTTTTCTCTTTTATCACACCCTTTACTTCATCATTCCACCAATCACTCCTCTTTCCTCCTGCACCCACCCTCCTAAACCACAAACTTCTGCCCCACATTCTAATACTGCATTTTTAAAACTATTCCAACCCTCTTCAACCCCCCCACTACTCATACCTGCACCAGCCCACCTTTCTGCCGATAGTTGCTTATATCTCACCCAAATTTCCTCCTTCCTTAATTTATACACTTTCACCTCCTTCTTACTTGATGTTGCCATTTTCCTCTTTTCCCATCTACCTCTTGCTCTCACTGTAGCTACAACTAGATAATGATCCGATATATCAGTTGCCCCTCTATAAACGTGTACATCCTGGTGCCTACCCATCAACCTTTTATCCACCAATATATAATCTAACAAACTACTTTCAATACGTGGTGTATCATACCTTGTATATTTATTTATCCTCGTCTTCATAAAATATGTATTACTTATTACCAAACCTCTTTCTACACATAGCTCAATTAAAGGCTCCCCATTTTCATTTACCCCTGGCACCCCAAATTTACCTACTAATCCCTCCACAACATTTTTGCCCACTTTAGCATTGAAATCCCCAACCACCATTACTCTCACACTTGGTTCAAAACTCCCCCACGCATTCACTCAACATTTCCCAAAATCTCTCTCTCTCCTCTACACTTCTCTCTTCTCCAGGTGCATATAGGCTCTTACTATAACCCACTTATCACATACAACCTTTATTTTACTGCACATATCCTTGAATTAATACATTTATATATATGGGGTAGTAGAAACATTGTTTCATCTCTACCCAACATTGTAAGTGAGGAAAGATGGTGGTAGATATTACTTTGTTACACAATCATAATGTGAAGGTTGATAATATCCTGAAGCTTGTTATATATGACTCCTGTGTAGCTGAGAAGGCCAAATTGATATTTGGTGGCAGTGACCGGTAGCAAAAATCATCCAGAATAATTAGGCTGCAATATTGGGATTTTATTCTTCAGTAAAGTTTTTCGTGATGAGAGTTCTTATCCAGTCCAAATCTCGAAAACTGACAGGTTTAGATCGAAAATATATCAACGTACAGGTGTGCGTGTGTGTGTGTGTGTGTGTGTGTGTGTGTGTGTGTGTGTGTGTGTGTGTGTGTGTGTGTGTGTGTGTGTGTGTGTGTGTGTGTGTGCCAATCCTATTCGAAGGCCAGGATGCTCTGTCAGATGACCGGAAAGGTCTGTTGTAAAGCAATGTTTATAAATTATTCAGGAGTGTGACACTATGCTTAAGGAACAGCTGGTGTACCGCTGGTGTACCGCTGGTGTACCGCTGGTGTACCGCTGGTGTACCGCTGGTGTACCGCTGGTATACCGCTGGTGTACCGCTGGTGTACCGCTGATGTACTGCTGGTGTACCGCTGGTGTACCGCTGGTGTACCGCTGGTGTACCGCTGGTGTACCGCTCGTGTACCGCTGATGTACTGCTGGTGTACCGCTGGTGTACCGCTGGTATACCGCTGGTGTACCGCTGGTGTACCGCTGGTATACCGCTGGTGTACCGCTCGTGTACCACTGACGTTCTGCTGGTGTACCGCTGGTGTACCGCTGGTGTACCGCTGGTGTACCGCTGGTGTACCACTGATGTACTGCTGGTGTACCGCTGGTGTACCGCTGGTATACCGCTGGTGTACCGCTGGTGTACCGCTGGTATACCGCTGGTGTACCGCTCGTGTACCGCTGACGTACTGCTGGTGTACCGCTGGTGTACCGCTGGTGTATCGCTGGTGTACCGCTGGTGTACCGCTGGTGTACCGCTGGTGTACCGTTGGTGTACCACTGCTGTACCACTGCTGTACCGTTGGTGTACCGCTGGTGTACCGCTGGTGTACCGCTGGTGTACAGCTGGTGTACCGCTGATGTACCGCTGGTGTACCGCTGGTGTACCACTGCTGTACCGCTGGTGTACCGCTGGTGTACCGCTGGTGTACCGCTGGTGTACCGCTGATGTACTGTTGTACCACTGCTGTACCGCTGGTGTACCGCTGGTGTACCGCTGGTGTACCGCTGGTGTGCCACTGCTGTACCGCTGGTGTACCGCTGGTGTACCACTGCTGTACCGCTGGTGTACCGCTGGTGCTCCACTGCTGTATCGCTGGTGTACTGCTGGTGTACCGCTGGTGTACCGCTGGTGTACCACTGCTGTACCGCTGGTGTACCGCTGGTGTACCACTGCTGTACCGCTGGTGTACCGCTGGTGTACCGCTGATGTACTGCTGGTGTACCACTGCTGTACCGCTGGTGTACCGCTGGTGTACCGCTGGTGTACTGCTGGTGTACCGCTGGTGTACCACTGCTGTACCGCTGGTGTACCGCTGGTGTACCACTGCTGTACCGCTGGTGTACCCCTGGTGCTCCACTGCTCTACCGCTTGTGTACTGCTGGTGTACCGCTGCTGTACCGCTGCTGTACCGCTGGTGTACCGCTGGCGTACCGCTGGTGTACCGCTGGTGTACCGCTGGTGTACCACTGCTGTACCGCTGGTGTACCGTTGGTGTACCACTGCTGTACCGCTGGTGTACCGCTGGTGTACGACTGCTGTACCGCTGGTGTACCGTTGGTGTACCGCTGGTGTACCGCTGATGTACTGGTGTACCGCTGGTGTACCGCTGGTGTACCGCTGGTGTACCGCTGGTGTACCGCTGGTATACCACTGCTGTACCGCTGGTGTTCCGCTGGTGCTCCACTGCTGTACCGCTGGTGTACTGCTGGTGTACCGCTGGTGTACCACTGCTGTACCGCTGGTGTACCGCTGGCGTACCGCTGGTGTACCGCTGGTGTACCGCTGGTGTACCGCTGGTGTACCACTGCTGTACCGCTGGTGTACCGCTGGTGTACCGCTGGTGTACCGCTGGTGTACCGCTGGCGTACCACTGCTGTACCGCTGGTCTGCCACTGCTGTACCGCTGGTGTACCGCTGGTGTACCACTGGTGTATCACTGCTGTACCGCTGGTGTACCGCTGGTGTCCCGCTGGTGTACCACTGCTGTACCGCTGGTGTACCACTGCTGTACCGCTGGTGTACCGCTGGTGTACCGCTGGTGTACCGCTGCTGTACCGCTGGTGTACCGCTGGTGTACCACTGCTGTACCGCTGGTGTACCGCTGGTGTACCGCTGGTGTACCACTGCTGTACCGCTGGTGTACCGCTGGTGTACCGCTGGTGTACCACTGCTGTACCGCTGGTGTACCGCTGGTGTACCGCTGGTGTACCGCTGGTGTACCACTGCTGTGCCGCTGGTGTACCGCTGGTGTACCGCTGCTTTACCGCTGGTGTACCGCTGGTGTACCGCTGGTGTACCACTGCTGTACCGGTGGTGTACCGGTGGTGTACCGCTGGTGTACCGCTGGTGTACCACTGCTGTACCGCTGGTGTACCGCTGGTGTACCGCTGGTGTACCGCTGGTTTACCGCTGGTGTACCGCTGCTGTACCGCTGGTGTAACACTGCTGTACCGCTGGTGTACCACTGGTGTACCGCTGGTGTACCGCTGGTGTACCACTGCTGTACCGCTGGTGTACCGCTGGTGTACCACTGCTGTACCACTGGTGTACCGCTGGTGTACCGCTGGTGTACCACTGCTGTATCGCTGGTGTACCGCTGGTGTACCGCTGGTGTACCACTGCTGTACCGCTGGTGTACCGCTGGTGTACCGCTGGTGTACCGCTGGTGTACCACTGCTGTACCGCTGGTGTACCGCTGGTGTACCACTGCTGTACCACTGGTGTACCGCTGGTGTACCGCTGGTGTACCACTGCTGTACCGCTGGTGTACCGCTGGTGTACCGCTGGTGTACCACTGGTGTACCGCTGGTGTACCACTGCTGTACCGCTGGTGTACCGCTGGTGTACCGCTGGTGTATCACTGCTGTACCGCTGGTGTACCGCTGGTGTACCACTGCTGTACCGCTGGTGTACCGCTGGTGTTCCGCTGGTGTACCACTGGTGTACCGCTGGTGTACCGCTGGTGTACCACTGGTGTACCGCTGGTGTACCGCTGGTGTACCGCTGGTGTACCGCTGGTGTACCGCTGCTGTACCACTGGTGTACCGCTGGTGTACCGCTGGTGTACCACTGCTGTACCGCTGGTGTACCGCTGGTGTACCGCTGGTGTACCGCTGGTGTACCACTGCTGTACCGCTGGTGTACCGCTGGTGTACCACTGGTGTACCGCTGGTGTACCGCTGGTGTACCACTGCTGTACCGCTGGTGTACCGCTGGTGTACCACTGCTGTACCGCTGGTGTACCGCTGGTGTACCGCTGGTGTACCACTGGTGTACCGCTGGTGTACCACTGCTGTACCGCTGGTGTACCGCTGGTGTACCGCTGGTGTATCACTGCTGTACCGCTGGTGTACCGCTGGTGTACCACTGCTGTACCGCTGGTGTACCGCTGGTGTTCCGCTGGTGTACCACTGGTGTACCGCTGGTGTACCGCTGGTGTACCACTGGTGTACCGCTGGTGTACCGCTGGTGTACCGCTGGTGTACCGCTGCTGTACCACTGGTGTACCGCTGGTGTACCGCTGGTGTACCACTGCTGTACCGCTGGTGTACCGCTGGTGTACCGCTGGTGTACCGCTGGTGTACCACTGCTGTACCGCTGGTGTACCGCTGGTGTACCACTGGTGTACCGCTGGTGTACCGCTGGTGTACCACTGCTGTACCGCTGGTGTACCGCTGGTGTACCGCTGGTGTACCACTGGTGTACCGCTGGTGTACCACTGCTGTACCGCTGGTGTACCACTGCTGTACCGCTGGTGTACCGCTGGTGTACCACTGCTGTACAACTGGTGTACCGCTGGTGTACCACTGCTGTACCGCTGGTGTACCGCTGGTGTACCACTGGTGTACCGCTGGTGTACCGCTGGTGTACCGCTGGTGTACCGCTGGTGTACCACTGGTGTACCGCTGGTGTACCGCTGGTGTACCGCTGGTGTACCACTGGTGTACCGCTGGTGTACCGCTGGTGTACCGCTGGTGTACCGCTGGTGTACCGCTGGTGTACCACTGGTGTACCGCTGGTGTACCGCTGGTGTACCGCTGGTGTACCGCTGGTGTACCGCTGGTGTACCACTGGTGTACCGCTGGTGTACCGCTGGTGTACCGCTGGTGTACCGCTGGTGTACCGCTGGTGTACCACTGGTGTACCGCTGGTGTACCGCTGGTGTACCGCTGGTGTACCGCTGGTGTACCGCTGGTGTACCACTGATGTACCGCTGGTGTACCGCTGGTGTACCGCTGGTGTACCGCTGGTGTACCGCTGGTGTACCGCTGGTGTACCGCTGGTGTACCGCTGGTGTACCGCTGGTGTACCGCTGGTGTACCGCTGGTGTACCGCTGGTGTACCACTGGTGTACCGCTGGTGTACCGCTGGTGTACCGCTGGTGTACCGCTGGTGTATACCGCTGGTGTACCACTGATGTACCGCTGGTGTACCACTGGTGTACCGCTGGTGTACCGCTGGTGTACCGCTGGTGTACCGCTGGTGTACCGCTGGTGTACCGCTGGTGTACCGCTGGTGTACCACATGACTGATTACCTTAGTTACATTTCTCACCTCGTTAAAAGCTAATGCTTATTTTGATTTTGATTTTTTTTGCATTTCCCAGTATAAGTTGTGATTATAAGTGCAAAAAATCTGTAATATTACGTTAGTCTATTTTATATTTATATTTTTCTTCATAGCTTCACAATTTTTAAATATCTGGAAAATACACATTCCTGCTAAAATTTAAAATGCAAATTTGCATAACATTATTTAGTCTTTTATCTATATTTAGCATAACAGATTTATTCAGAAAACATAAAGTACATATCAACCAACGTATACATACCTAACATTCCTGAAAATGATGTATAATAAATTATACCTGATTGTATTGAAATGCTGGCAACCTCGAAGTCTCGTTTTACCACAAGAAATTACTAGTTTAATGGGGTTACTATGTGCCACAAGGACCCGAAGTCTCACATGAGCCGCTGGCATGGCCATCATCACGGCTCTTATCCAGTAATTGATCTCTAAAGTCTCGTAATAACCTATGCAACTTATCCACCAGTTTCCACCCATACGACGCACTGTCATCGTCTACCAATCTAAATTGGGGATACGGCATTAACACAGGTGCAATATTTTTAATGTGGCTTCGGCACTTTTTGCTGGCAAGGGGCAAAATTTGGATTTTTTGTTTTTGAAGAAAAAGTGTGTTAAATACCTGGGTTCAATGATGGTTAGTGGAGACAATGTTGCGTGTGTGCTGTTGATGATGAGTTTGTCCTTACCTTCATTCAAGGACGGTACCTTGATGCTTGGGAACAGCTCTTGATCTAAACTCACCTTCCTTCAAAGCTCGAAGAGCAGCCATCATCATGTAACCTTCACTAGAGGAACAAACATGACTGTAACATTCACTAGAGGAACAAACATGACTGTAACATTCACTAGAGGAACAAACATGACTGTAACATTCACTAGAGGAACAAACAAGACTGTAACATTCACTAGAGGAACAAACAAGACTGTAACATTCACTAGAGGAACAAACATGACTGTAACATTCACTAGAGGAACAAACAAGACTGTAACATTCACTAGAGGAACAAACAAGACTGTAACATTCACTAGAGGAACAAACAAGACTGTAACATTCACTAGAGGAACAAACATGACTGTAACATTCACTAGAGGAACAAACAAGACTGTAACATTCACTAGAGGAACAAACAAGACTGTAACATTCACTAGAGGAACAAACAAGACTGTAACATTCACTAGAGGAACAAACATGACTGTAACATTCACTAGAGGAACAAACATGACTGTAACATTCACTAGAGGAACAAACAAGACTGTAACATTCACTAGAGGAACAAACAAGACTGTAACATTCACTAGAGGAACAAACATGACTGTAACATTCACTAGAGGAACAAACAAGACTGTAACATTCACTAGAGGAACAAACAAGACTGTAACATTCACTAGAGGAACAAACAAGACTGTAACATTCACTAGAGGAACAAACATGACTGTAACCTTCACTAGAGGAACAAACACGACTGTAACCTTCACTAGAGGAACAAACACGGCTGCAACCTTCACTAGAGGAACAAACACGACTGTAACCTTCACTAGAGGAACAAACACGGCTGTAACCTTCCCTAGAGAAACAAACACGACTGTAACCTTCAATAGAGGAACAAACACGGCTGTAACCTTCCCTAGAGAAACAAACACGACTGTAACCTTCAATAGAGGAACAGACACGTCTTGACCGTAACTTTTACTGTAAAATAAGATTTCTCACAGAACTGATCACATGACAACTGATCGCAAATGGTAAAATATGCAACCAACGTGACATTTCTTGTCTCAGTTTTGTCTCCAAGCGATTCTCCGTTCCCACTGAGTAATATTTATTACGCTACCTATTATTACACTACCAATTATTATGTTACCAACAATTGCGCTGCTATTACGCTACCAACTATTACGCTACCAATAATTACGCTGCTAACTATTAAGCTGACAACTACTACGCTACCAACAATTACGCTACTATTACGCTACCAACAATTACGCTACTATTACGCTACCAACAATTACGCTACTATTACGCTACCAACAATTACGCTACTATTACGTTACCAACAATTACGCTACTATTACGTTACCAACAATTACGCTACTATTACATTACCAACAATTACGCTACTATTACGCTACCAACAATTACGCTACTATTACGTTACCAGCAATTACGCTACTATTACGTTACCAACAATTACGCTACTATTACGCTACCAACAATTACGCTACTATTACGTTACCAACAATTACGCTACTATTACGTTACCAACAATTACGCTACTATTACGCTACCAACAATTACGCTACTATTACGCTACCAACAATTACGCTACTATTACGTTACCAACAATTACGCTACTATTACGTTACCAACAATTACGCTACTATTACGTTACCAAAAATTACGCTACTATTACGTTACCAGCAATTACGCTACTATTACGTTACCAACAATTACGCTACTATTACGTTACCAACAATTACGCTATTACGTTACCAACAATTACGCTACTATTACGCTACCAACAATTACGCTACTATTACGTTACCAACAATTACGCTACTATTACGTTACCAACAATTACACTACTATTACGTTACCAACAATTACGCTACTATTACGTTACCATCAATTACGCTACTATTACCTTACCAACAATTACGGTACTATTACGTTACCAACAATTACGCTACTATTACCTTACCAATAATTACGCTACTATTACCTTACCAACAATTACGCTACTATTACCTTACCAACAATTACGCTACTATTACCTTACCAGCAATTACGCTACTATTACCTTACCAACAATTACGCTACTATTACGTTACCAACAATTACGCTACTATTACGTTACCAACAATTACGCTACTATTACGTTACCAACAATTACGCTACTATTACGTTACCAACAATTACGCTACTATTACGTTACCAACAATTACGCAACTATTACGCTACCAACAATTACGCTACTATTACGCTACTATTACGTTACCAACAATTACGATACTATTACGTTTCCAACAATTACGCTACTATTACGTTACCAAAAATTACGCTACTATTACGTTACCAACAATTACGCTACTATTACGCTACCAACAATTACGCTACTATTACGTTACCAACAATTACGCTACTATTACGTTACCAACAATTACGCTATTACGTTACCAACAATTACGCTACTATTACGTTACTAACAATTACGCTACTATTACGTTACCAACAATTACGCTACTATTACGTTACCAATAATTACGCTACTATTACGTTACCAACAATTACGCTACTATTACGTTACCAACAATTACGCTACTATTACGTTACCAACAATTACGCTACTATTTCGTTACCAACAATTACGCTACTATTACGTTACCAACAATTACGCTACTATTACGCTACCAACAATTACGCTACTATTACCTTACCAGCAATTACGCTACTATTACGTTACCAACAATTACGCTACTATTACGTTACCAACAATTACGCTACTATTACGTTACCAACAATTACGCTACTATTACGCTACCAGCAATTACGCTACTATTACGTTACCAATAATTACGCTACTATTACGTTACCAACAATTACGCTACTATTACGTTACCAACAATTACGCTACTATTACGTTACCAACAATTACGCTACTATTACGTTACCAACAATTACGCTACTATTACGCTACCAACAATTACACTACTATTACGTTACCAACAATTACGCTACTATTACGTTACCATCAATTACGCTACTATTACCTTACCAACAATTACGCTACTATTACGTTATCAAAAATTACGCTACTATTACCTTACCAATAATTACGCTACTATTACTTTACCAACAATTACGCTACTATTACCTTACCAACAATTACGCTACTATTACCTTACCAGCAATTACGCTACTATTACCTTACCAACAATTACGCTACTATTACGTTACCAACAATTACGCTACTATTACGTTACCAACAATTACGCTACTATTACGTTACCAACAATTACGCTACTATTACGTTACAAACAATTACGCTACTATTACGTTACCAACAATTACGTTACTATTACGTTACCAACAATTACGCTACTATTACGCTACCAACAATTACGCTACTATTACGCTACTATTACGTTACCAACAATTATGATACTATTACGTTTCCAACAATTACTCTACTATTACGTTACCAACAATTACGCTACTATTACGTTACCAACAATTACGCTACTATTACGCTACCAACAATTACGCTACTATTACGTTACCAACAATTACGCTACTATTACGTTACCAACAATTACGCTACTATTACGTTACCAACAATTACGCTACTATTACGTTACCAACAATTACGCTACTATTACGTTACCAACAATTACGCTACTATTACGCTACCAACAATTACGCTACTATTACGCTACCAAAAATTACGCTACTATTACGTTACCAACAATTACGCTACTATTACGTTACCAACAATTACGCTACTATTACGTTACCAACAATTACGCTACTATTACGTTACCAACAATTACGCTACTATTACGTTACCAACAATTACGCTACTATTACGTTACCAACAATTCTTATATATAAAAAGATCAAACAATAGCTAAATAGTTAAATACTAGAGGATGATTTCCTCGTTTTAACTCAGTCACAACCTCTTACGTCCAGGCATTGGTCACACCAGTCCACCATGGTCGTGTCATTGGTCACACCAGTCCACCATGGTCGTGTCACTGGTCACACCAGTCCACCATGGTCGTGTCACTGGTCACACCAGTCCACCATGGTCGTGTCATTGGTCACACCAGTCCACCATGGTCGTGTCACTGGTCACACCAGTCCACCATGGTCGCGCCACTGGTCACACCTGTCCACCATGGTCGTGTCATTGGTCACACCAGTCCACCATGGTCGTGTCACTCGTCACACCAGTCCACCATGGTCGTGCCACTGGTCACACCTGTCCACCATGGTCGTGTCATTGATCACACCAGTCCACCATGGTCGTGCCACTGGTCACACCAGTCCACCATGGTCGTGTCACTGGTCACACCACCATGGTCGTGTCATTGGTCACACCAGTCCACCATGGTCGTGTCACTGGTCACACCAGTCCACCATGGTCGTGCCACTGGTCACACCTGTCCACCATGGTCGTGTCATTGGTCACACCAGTCCACCATGGTCGTGCCACTGGTCACACCAGTCCACCATGGTCGTGTCACTGGTCACACCAGTCCACCATGGTCGTGTCACTGGTCACACCAGTCCACCATGGTCGTGTCACTGGTCACACCAGTCCACCATGGTCGTGTCACTGGTCACATCAGCTCACCATGGTCGTGTCACTGGTCACACCAGTCCACCATGGTCGTGTCACTGGTCACACCAGTCCACCATGGTCGTGTCACTGGTCACACCAGTCCACCATGGTCGTGTCACTGCTCACACCAGTCCACCATGGTCGTGTCACTGGTCACACCAGTCCACCATGGTCGTGTCACTGGTCATACCAGTCCACCATGGTCGTGTCACTGGTCACACCAGTCCACCATGGTCGTGTCACTGGTCACACCAGTCCACCATGGTCATGTCACTGGTCACACCAGTCCACCATGGTCGTGTCACTGTTCACACCAGTCCACCATGGTCGTGTCACTGGTCACACCAGTCCACCATGGTCGTGTCACTGGTCACACCTGAGTCCACCATGGTCGTGTCACTGGTCACACCAGTCCACCATGATCGTGTCACTGGTCACACCAGATTCCACCATGATCGTGTAACTGGTCACACCAGTCCACCATGGTCATGTCACTGGTCACACCAGTCCACCATGGTCGTGTCACTGGTCACACCAGTCCACCATGATCGTGTCACTGGTCACACCAGTCCACCATGATCGTGTCACTGGTCACACCAGAGTCCACCATGGTCGTGTCACTGGTCACACCAGTCCACCATGATCGTGTCACTGGTCACACCAGTCCACCATGATCGTGTCACTGGTCACACCAGAGTCCACCATGATCGTGTCACTGGTCACACCAGTCCACCATGATCGTGTCACTGGTCACACCAGAGTCCACCATGGTCGTGTCACTGGTCACACCAGAGTCCACCATGGTCGTGTCACTGGTCACACCAGAGTCCACCATGGTCGTGTCACTGGTCATACCAGAGTCCACCATGGTCGTGTCACTGGTCACACCAGAGTCCACCATGGTCGTGTCACTGGTCACACCAGTCCACCATGATCGTGTCTCTGGTCACACCAGTCCACCATGATCATGTCACTGGTCACACCAGAGTCCACCATGGTCGTGTCACTGGTCACACCAGAGTCCACCATGGTCGTGTCACTGGTCATACCAGAGTCCACCATGGTCGTGTCACTGGTCACACCAGAGTCCACCATTGTCGTGTCACTGGTCACACCAGAGTCCAACATGGTCGTGTCACTGGTCACACCAGAGTCCACCATTGTCGTGTCACTGGTCACAACAGAGTCCACCATGGTCGTGTCGCTGGTCACACCAGAGTCCACCATGGTCGTGTCACTGATCACAACAGAGTCCACCATGGTCATGCCAGTGGTCACACCAGACTCACCCATGGTCATATCAGTGGTCACACCAGCCTCACCCATGGTCATGTCAGTGGTCACACCAGACTCACCCATGGTCATGTCAGTGGCCACACCAGACTCACCCATGGTCATGTCAATGGTCACACCGGCCTCACCCATGGTTATGTCAGTGGTCACATCAGACTCACCCATTGTCATGTCACTGGTCACACCAGCCTCACCAATGGTTATGTCAGTGGTCACACCAGCCTCACCCATGGTCATGTCACTGCCCACAGCAGACTCACCCATGGTCATGTCAGTGGTCACACCAGACTCACCCATGGTCATGTCAGTGGTCACACCAGACTCACCCATGGTCATGTCAGAGGTCACACCAGACTCACCCATTGTCATGTCAGTGGTCACACCAGACTCACCCATGGTCATGTCAGAGGTCACACCAGACTCACCCATGGTCATGTCAGTGGTCACACTAGACTCACCCATGGTCATGTGAGTGGTCACACCAGACTCACCCATGGTCATGTGAGTGGTCACACCAGACTCACCAATTGTCATGTCAGAGGTCACACCAGATCACCAATTGTCATGTCAGTGGTCACACCAGACTCACCAATTGTCATGTCAGTGGTCACACCAGACTCACCCATGGTCATGTCAGTGGTCACACCAGACTCACCCATGGTCATGTCAGTGGTCACACCAGACTCACCCATGGTCATGTCAGTGGTCACACCAGACTCACCCATGGTCATGTCAGTGGTCACACCAGACTCACCCATGGTCATGTCAGTGGTCACACCAGACTCACCCATGGTCATCCCATGAAATGAGGTATCGATCTACTCTGCTAGGGCTGTCACCTCACGCTGTCAGTCAAATTAATTTTAATCCCTTCTTTCAGCACTCTGTCATTCCCCAGTCAGACACAAGTGTAAGTGTCTCCATAATTCATTCTGCTGTTGAAGTACCAACACTTTCCAGACACAGCAGTGTTAGACAGCAGTGTTATGCAACAGTGTTGGACAGCAGTGTTGGACAGCAGTGTTATACAGCAGTGTTATACAACAGTGTTGTCTATCAGTGTTATACAGCAGTGTTGTATAGTAGTGTTATACAGCAATGTTAGATAGCAGTGTTATGCAGCAGTGTTAGACAGCAGTGTTGTATATCAGTGTTATACAGCAGTGTTATACAACAGTGTTATACAGCAATGTTAGATAGCAGTGTTATGCAAAAGTGTTATACAACAGTGTTGTATATCAGTGTTATACAGCAGTGTTGTATAGCAGTGTTAGACAGCAGTGTTATACAGCAGTGTTAGACAACAGTGTTAAAAAAGCAGTGTTAGACATCAGTGTTACACAGCAGCGTTAGACATCAGTGTTATACAGTAGTGTCAGACATCAGTGTTATAAAGCAGTGTTAGACATCAGTGTTATAAAGCAGTGTTAGACATCAGTGTTATAAAGCAGTGTCAGACATCAGTGTTATAAAGCAGTGTCAGACATCAGTGTTATAAATCAGTGTTAGACATCAGTGTTATAAAGCAGTGTTAGTCATCAGTGTTATAAAGCAGTGTTAGACATCAGTGTTATAAAGCAGTGTCAGACATCAGTGTTATAAAGCAGTGTTAGACATCAGTGTTATAAAGCAGTGTTAGACATCAGTGTTATAAAGCAGTGTTAGACATCAGTGTTATAAAGCAGTGTTAGACATCAGTGTTATAAAGCAGTGTTAGACATCAGTGTTATAAATCAGTGTCAGACATCAGTGTTATAAAGCAGTGTCAGACATCAGTGTTATAAAGCAGTGTTAGACATCAGTGTTATAAAGCAGTGTCAGACATCAGTGTTATAAAGCAGTTTTAGACATCAGTGTTATAAATCAGTGTTAGACATCAGTGTTATAAAGCAGTGTTAGACATCAGTGTTATAAAGCAGTGTTAGACATCAGTGTTATAAAGCAGTGTTAGACATCAGTGTTATAAAGCAGTGTTAGACATCAGTGTTATAAAGCAGTGTTAGACATCAGTGTTATAAAGCAGTGTTAGACATCAGTGTTATAAAGCAGTGTCAGACATCAGTGTTATAAAGCAGTGTTAGACATCAGTGTTATAAAGCAGTGTTAGACATCAGTGTTATAAAGCAGTGTTAGACATCAGTGTTATAAAGCAGTGTCAGACATCAGTGTTATAAAGCAGTTAGACAGGAGTGTTCAGCAGTGTTAGACAGCAGTGTTAGACAGCAGTGTTAGATATCAGTGTTAGACATCAGTGTTAGACACCAGTGTTAGATATCAGTGTTAGACATCAGTGTTATAAAGCAGTGTCAGACATCAGTGTTATAAAGCAGTTAGACAGGAGTGTTAGACAGGAGTGTTCAGCAGTGTTAGACAGCAGTGTTAGATATGAGTGTTAGACATCAGTGTTAGACAGCAAGCCTCACCTGCCCTTTGTGTAATCATATTTAGCTCCTTATTCCTTACTCTATTTTACGTCACGTGAATTCAAGAAATTTTCAGAGACAGTTAAAGAGCAAAACTTTGAAGGACTGAACAAAATATTGAAGAGTTCTAGAGGAGTGTTTGAAGTAAGACAGGATCCAGCATCTCTTGTTAAAGTGTCTGTGGTATTTAAAGTAGTCTCTCAGGATAGAATTTCCATGTTGTGAGAGTATACTGTTTGCATACAGTATGTAATTTCTGAGGCCGCAGTAAGTTTCAAGTAAGGCTGAGACCTCTCAGCCTCTACTCCTGATGTTGACACTGACTATAATGTAGTCAGTGTCAACATCAACACTGGTTGACTATATTGTCACTATATAGTCAGTGTTTCTAACTCCAAGTTTTTTTTCATGAAGAATTATGTCTGGATTTCAACCAAAATTCCTATCATTCCGAGGCCGCTAGAGCAAATCTGATCCTTCGACTGCTGATAATCATTGAGCCCACTGTCCGATTTCTAACCAGGCCTTTTTTATATGATGGCCTGGTCAGTCAGGCTGTTAGTGCTTGCAGCTTGTACTCCGACGAAGCAACAATAGGTCAGCTGATTAGGAAGATTCTGCATTTATTTCAATAAAGGAGAAGCGCTAAACCCATCCAGGAGTCATACAAAGCCTGGGGACTGGAAGATATTCAAGTTGATTCGCGAAAAACGAGGATAAGTCCGGTTCCTTGGCTAAGAAGCCTCTAAGCAGCATCAAGGCACCTCCCTGGAGAGGCAAGACAGCGCACAAACTCTTCTCTTGAAGACAGAAGTTTACTTACAATTCCATACACGTGAAGGACAGGGAGTTGGGAAGCCTTGGACACTTTATGCTTACTGAGTTATTCATTAGTGTGCTTATTGCACCTTGTTTATTCTTAGTGGTTATTTTGTGGTATCTACCATGCCTCGCACTCTCGCAAAGAGATATCTTTTGTGCATATTTGGAACCAGTCCACCTAGTATTTTTTTTCAGGTGTAAATTATGATATATCTTTCTTGCGTGCACTCCAGAGAGTACAATTTGAAGGATTTTAAGGCGCTCCCAATAATTTTGTTGCTCGAATAGATGCAGACCAAACAAGTTTCCCGAACGTTCTTCCGATCTGCAATATCAACAGCAGAGGATAAAGATTCACGAAATATCTGTTCTCTGAGCCCATATCCACTCAGTAGCAGCAGATCTTATAAACACCACTTGTACTTCCAGTTAGGATAGGCCGCCTTGTGGAATAGGATTAAATCGCTTATCAAATAAGGAGTAGAAGCGTGTAGGGTCCGTGCGGTGTGGCAGGATTAAAGGACTTATCGCTTAGCATCCCCGGCCAGTGGCGCCTGCCTTATGCGGAAGGCGACCTTGAAGCGCCTGACCAAAACTCAAAGGCCTCTGCCAAATACGGCGGCTGAGCATTTAGCGTTTGGTACCTGAGAGTTTTTCTTGGCCTTAACAAGTGCGGACGATGAGGTGACTTGCTGATTATCACTAGTGTTTCACCGAGGTGTTTCAGCACAGTGTTGCTATCACGCAGTCTCTCGTGCAGTGATGTAAGTGAAGGGCTCCTGAGTCAGAGTGAGAGACCCCCATCACTTTCCTTTCCGTATGACCTCTCCGAAATTAGAGCGTCCGCATGAATGCAATAACAGTTTTATATATTTAATCAACCTTTAATTTCTTTGTTTACTCTATGTAATATGTATTGTTTATTTATACTATACTGCATATTGTGAAATGAAGGCTTGACCGATTGACTGCTTTTCGATGTGTCGGTGTATCTAGGTCTGTTTTAAAGTACACTCTAGTTGGTTAAAATAATGTAAAATCTATCGACTACGTTAAAAACCGTACGTAAGCAGTCACCAGTAAAAAATATTTAAATCCTCCAAATGAGGTAATCAGGTAAACTCTCAGCAAGAGACATACCCCTCTCTCGGGGTACTTAACTTTGTGTACACTCTCATGTCTGTGTTCTCTATGTCATTTTAATATCCTGTTGTTATTGAATGAAATATATTATAAAGTAATGCCGGGTCACCATCTGGAAAACACCCGGACAGGACAATACCGGCGAACCTACTACTTACTTACTCAAAGTAAATGGAATATTCCGCCACTCATTCTCGTAACCTTTTCCTTCATATTGCTGCAGTCATTCACAAGAACTTGTCCTTCATATTGCTGCAGTCATTCACAGGAACTTGTCCTTCATATTGCTGCAGTCATTCACAAGAACTTGTCCTTCATATTGCTGCAATCATTCACAAGAACTTGTCCTTCATATTGCTGCAGTCATTCACAAGAACTTGTCCTTCATATTGCTGCAGTCATTCTCGGGAACGTGTCTTGCATATTCTGGTTTATAACTCGCGGGTAATATCCATGTTATCTTGCCACGCGGAAAGTAATACTTGTCTAATTTAGTGTAACTGTTGAGGTGATTCGCTCGCCATGTGAGTAACACGACTCACACAAACACACAGGTGTATACTCAAGGGGTTCCTAGACTCATCAGATGGCCCCTCCACTCACCTGAGAGAACAGGGGCCCTAAACTTACCACCCACTTGAGGGAGCGCACTAAACTCACTCTCAGCAGAGAGCTTTTATAATCCTATGTTCTTATACTAACCTGAGGGCCTCCCTACTTATCTGATGGGCCCCATGTTACTACCGAGGGCCCACTTACTCTTGCGAGGGCTTCTGTGTGTACCTAACAGATTTTTGGCTCACTTGTCTTGTTGTATAATGATGTCATGTACATGAAAACCTTTCCTATTGACACTGTTTTTTTTTGCGTCACCGTCAAAATTATAAAATATAAACTCTGAGTCTTTGATGTGAGAGCGGAGTCCAGGTGGAGAGAAAGAGTGAGACAAAGAGTGAGAGAAAGAGAGAGAGAATGAGATAGAGAGTGAGAGAGTGAGAGAGTGAGAGAGAGAGAGAGAGAGAGAGAGAGAGAGAGAGAGAGAGAGAGAGAGAGAGAGAGAGAGAGAGAGAGAGAGAGAGAGAGAGAGAGAGAGAGAGAGAGAGCCCAAGATTGCTGAGATGTGCAGACCAGCTAGGAGCACCTCTAACTCGCATCTTTCCACACTGCCTAGTACAGTGTAAATGACCTTCTCTGTGGAAAGAGGCAAATGTAGTCCCTGTTCACAAAAATTAGAGCAGAGCAGAAATCAGCAGATAAAGGCCAGTGTCACTCCTGTCAATCACTGGCAAGCTCCTTGAGACAATAATCTCAAGACAAATGACAGTTTTTTGACTACCACTCACTACTTTGTAACCATCAATATGGCTTCAGGAAAGGTTACGCTTCTGCTGCTGATCTATTGTTAAACCTCTCCACTAAGTGGCACCAGTCACTGGATGAATCCAAAGTCGGCTGTGTGGTAGCACTGGACATTGCTGGTGCTTTCGACCGGGTGTGGCACCAGGGCCTCTTAGCAAAACTGCAAGCAGTGGGAATTGCAGGCTCTACGCTATGTCTCCTCAGTGATTACCTTCATGGTAGATCTCTAAGGGTAGTTCTCAATGGAAGAGAATCAGCAAGACATCCTATTGGGGCAAGTGTTCCACAAGGAAGCGTGCTGGGTCCATTGTTATGGAATGTCTACTTCAACGACCTTCTCCATCTCATACCAAAATCCCATGCATATGCAGATGACTGTACACTGACATTCACTTATCCAAGAGAAGAAATGCCAGCTGCTCTAAGCTACATCAATCACCAGCTAAGAGCTATATCAGCTTGTGGAAATAGATGGAAAGTAACATTTGCACTTGAGAAAACACAAATGATGATGATCTCTAGGCAACATGATGGTAATGCCGGTGCAGTAGTAAGGATGAATGGGAGGGTATTGGCACCTGGGGAAAAAGTTGATATCCTTGGGGTGAAATTTGACTCCAAATTGACCATGAAAAACCACGTTGTAAATCTTGCAAACTAGGCAGCCAGGAAGCTTACAGCACTTCGCCGTATCTCGCATCTGCTTGACAGCAGGGGTTGCAAAATTTTGTACGAGGCACAAGTATGCTCACACCTTGAGTATGCTCCACTTTCTTGGTTCGCCTGCCCCCCTTCTCATCTGCGACTGCTTGACAGAGTAGAGAACAGAGCAAGACGTCTTATCTCTCGCCTGGACCAATCCTGGATAGATCTGTCATTTCAGCAGAACCTTCAACACATGAGGAATGTGGGTGGCCTTACTGTTATGTACAAGGCCAATATTGTCAAAGTACCACACTTGGATCCACTTCGAGGACAGCGTGAAGCAAGCTTCTATACCACAAGACGGGCAGAAAGCAGCAACTTCACTCTGGCTGTACCCTTCTCCAGAACATCACTTCATCTGAGATCATTTATCCCCAGGATGACTCGAGTATCAACACATTCGTACAGCATTATGATGTCAACGAGATAAAGTCAGTTGATCAGATGAAAATGCTGGCCCACGGATGGCTCCAACTTCATCCTGTTCCCTACTTGTATGTATCATGACAATAAAAATGCTTTCAAATGAGCTGATGTAGGTAACAGCTCTTAGCTTGTCAATTAAGTTAAGAATCCTTAACCTGTAAATAGCTTGTCAATAAAGCTAGGGATCCCTTACCTAACCTTGTCAAATCCTGTGTAAAAAGAGGGAGAGAGAAAGAGAGAGAGAAAGAGAGAGAGAAAGACAGAGAAAGAGAGAGAGAGAGAGAGAGAGAGAGAGAGAGAGAGAGAGAGAGAGAGAGAGAGAGAGAGAGAGAAGAGTAATAAGGTTTCGGTACATATGGTGAAGACCTCAGCTGGAGGTCGAACTAGACAGACACCTCTTGTTTCTGTCTCCATGTGGGTTTGGACTTCTCAGTGACACTGCTCGTTACACTTTGATGTTTCAACACACATTCTTTGGAGAAAGGAACATTGTGTTGCAAGAAACGTTTATTATTGAAAAAAAAACGTTTGTCTGAATGACACGTTTTATTTTTTTTAATAGTATTGTGCTTCCCTGATTCTGTGCTGTTGACTCGTTGTAAAATCAACGTTCTGAAAGTGGTTAAACAACCATGTCCCTATGTTTTCTGTCACTTTGCAACTGAATATATGAAGCCGGGTTTCGAGAATAGAGTGTCGGCCTCACCATTAGCGGACGGAGGATCGAGCTTTCATTACTCCTTGTGCTGAATGATCCACATGGTTTTAGCTTTTCTCATAAGTATACTATTAATATTAATATTTTACATGTGAAAGTGACATATCTAGTTTAGAACTTCTTGTTTGTCTCGTTTCTTGAATAATGGCGGTACAGTGGCTGTTTCTCTGATATCTGGCATCTCTCACATCTCTAATATGGTAGTGTAGACTTTCGATAGTGTCTTGCTATGGGCGTCAGCCACTTGCTTTAGTATCCATGGCACGATCTTGTCCACCCGCAGAGCCATTCCCGTATTTAGCAGCTTCAGGCACTCTTGTATCTCTTCTTGTGACAATGTGTGCTCTACCACGCTGTGGGACTGCAATTCCTTTCGCGTTGTTTTTAATTCGGTTGTTCCAGTCACTGTATTGTGACCTTTTCTTCATCGTTTTCTAAAAATTTGATGAGAAGAATAACTTTATATCATCCTCTCTGCAGCTCTTTGCGCAATATAATGTTTCCAGCACTTCCTCATAACTTTGTTTTGCAGTCGTGGCAGCCATTTTCTAGCTCGCGTTTCATTTTTCCTACTGCGTCATCGTGTTTTTTTTTTTTGTAGGTGGGGACTTAACATACATTATTTACAGTATATTATTCCTAACATTTCTCTATTCATATCCCTAAAAGCTATTTTATAGAGGGCCAGTGAACCGTTTGTGCTTTTTACGAATTTCTTTAAACGATTTAATGAAAAACCTTCTTGTAAGACAGGTTTAATCTTTGTCTGATGATTTCAATATTTTATCATTTATTTTATATTATTAATGCGGGTTGTTATCGCTTTCTCCTATTTCCATCACTCGGTACTTAACCACATGCAATGTGACCCTCGATCTGTCACTTTAATTGCTTAATATATCCAAGTCTCCTAGAAAGGATTTATATGCTTATGTGATTTATATTGCTTATTTACATAGAATGTTTGCATCATCCGCAAACATATAATTCTTATATATATATATATATATATATATATATATATATGTCGTGCCGAATAGGTAAAGCTGGTCAGTTAGCAAAAACTCATTTAAAATTAGTTCCTTTCTAAAATTTTCTTTTATACGTTTAAAGATATATTTTTCCATTTACGTTAATGTAAAAATTAATAATTTTGTGCCATAAGAACCCTTGAAAACCTACCTAACCTTATTATAACAAGCGCAATTTAATTTAGCCTATTCCAATTAAATATATTTTAGATAAGTTCACAATAATTTAATAATAAAAAAATGAAATTTATTTTTTTTTCGTTAGGTTCAGAATAATTTTTGCGAAATTATTGTATACACAGATTTTCGCTTGTCTTATTTGGCAAGAAGAGCGTTGCTATTTAAGCCGAAATAGCAAGTTTGATCTATTCGACTCGATATTGTATATATATATATATATATATATATATATATATATATATATATATATATATATATATATATATATATATATATATATATATATTACATTCCATCTCTGAAGTTATTTATGTAAATCTGAAATATTACCGGAACAAGCATCAATATTTTGTGAAAAAAAAAGCATTTATGTACAGTTCAGGACATTTATTAGAGGAAAAGTTTAGCCAGGAATGTCAGCATGTTCATCCCGCTGGTAACATTCCACCTGAGGACACTTTTCCTCTTATTATGTCAAGCATTTTCCTTTTACCAACAAACTTCTTGTCCACTGTAACAGCTTGCCTGTTATCCCTCCTGTGTTTTTTAGGTTCCATTTAAGCATTTCAAGAGGAACTATCCAAAACCTTGTTTATCTTAACGAACGCAGTCTACTCACCTATTTTTTTCCCCGTGGATTTGTTGATCTAATACCTAATTGCTTGTTAGTTACCATTATTTTGTTCTCCTGTGTTCATCCACATTTATGTACTAGCTTTACGTAATATTTATTCAACAATGCCTGGGTGGGTGTGAGGGTGTGTAAACGAGACATTATAAGGGCATATAAGAGGGAGAATAAATTTCTTTGATGTTGAAGAATGGGCCACTCACATGTCCTGTTTGCTCTGACTGAGTCTCAGTCCAACAACACCGTTTGTGAACAGGAAATACCTCTCATAATGTGGTACTGGTAATCTTAAATGATATATAATTCATATATATTGTATTCCGAGGCGTGATGGGTATCTTGAATCAACAAAGCTAGGTGATTATTTAAGATGAAGTGAGCAACTATGTCTTGAGTATCATTTAGCTGGGGGTTATTGCGCTGAGCGTCACGGTAAACAATGGCAACGCACAAGTTACGGTCAGAGTGAAAAGCTAGGGGTGGACTAAGAGAGGCTAGTGAAACACTGGTGGAGTAGAAAACCCACTAGTGGGAACGTAAACACCGCCTATCACTTAACACGTTCATCCTGTCAGCCTCTCGTGAGTTGCAACGTTGCACTATCTACGCATTGCTGTGCTCACTTCATTCTTTATCATAGAAATGCACGTATAATCTGAACACTGAGGCCTGGACTCAACCCTCCATTATTTTTGGGGATGAGATAGTCATGGAATAAGGAAAAAAAAAAGAGGCGTTTTACCTTTCTTGCAAATGAGGTGGTCACTGAAGAAAAAATAGAATTTATATTTTGCGTTGGTATAGAGTTTATCAGAGATGAAGGCGATTAAAAAAAACAGTACTAGATGCGTCTGATGCAGCGTGATGAACAAAGGTATTGAAGAGGGCGTAGGCTGATTCTGACGGTGGTGGGCGTATGGCTGATTCTGACGGTGGTGGGCATAGACTGATTCTGACGGTGGTGGGCGTAGGCTGATTCTGACTGTGGTGGGTGTAGGATGATTCTGACGGTGGTGGGCATAGGCTGATTCTGACGATGGTGGACGTAGGCTGATTCTGACGGTGGTGGGCATAAGCTGAGTCTGACGGTGGTGGGCGTAGGCTGATTCTGACGGTTGTGGGCAGAGGCTGATTCTGACGGTGGTGGGCGCAGGCTGATTCTGACGGTGGTAGATGTAGGATGATTCTGACGGTGGTAGGTGTAGGATGATTCTGACAGTGGTAGGTGTAGGATGATTCTGACAGTGGTAGGTGTAGGATGATTCTGACAGTGGTGGGCATAGGCTGATTCTGACGGTGGTGGGCGTAGGCTGAAGCTGACAGTAGTGAGCGTAGGTCAGCGAGGTCGGCTGAGATGAACCACTCGGGATGAGCTTCTTGGGAAGAGGCATCAAAGAAGTGCTTCTTGGGATAAAAGAGAGCTGGGTCAGAACAACGAGAGTGACTAGCAGCAAGGAGCCACACTGGAAGTGACGTTTTAGTAATGGTTCATCAGGAATGAAGCCTCTGAGACGAGAACCCTGAAGCAGGTTCCTAGCACTCACCCCGACAGATAAGCTGGGCTGACTTTAGCAAGTCTTTCCAAGGTGTTTATTTGCAAATGGTCAAGTATGAAAATAGTCAACCGGGATGGGTTAAAGGTCAGGCAGGATGGGCCTTCTTTCAGCAGGGTTAGGAGTAGGTGCCTTGATATCACTTAAAGGGCCGCCCACATCATCAACACCACCCACAGGCCGCCCACATCACCACCCACAGGCCGCCCACATCATCAACACCACCCACAGGCCGCCCACATCATCAACACCACCCACAGGCGCGCGATAATACCTCACCGTACAACGTTGACTCAGGGATGAGTTACGATAATGTTGACTGCTTCCCGCAGCTTAACTCTGATTGTTGCAACATCTCTCCCACCCTACCCACAAGCTCTCCCACGCACACTCCAACAAAGGCTCACGTACATGGGAGCACGCACGCGCGAGCACACACACACAAACATGCTGATGGAAGCAAGCACGCACACAATGTGCACAGTGAAGGCTTTATTGGGACAATGTAGAGCTCTCTGAAGCTCTGCACAGGGCGAAACGTTGTGCACATGAAAGCTTCTTGTGCCTGTTAGATCGGTGAAAGTGAATCCGATCATGAGTGAGGAGCACAACCCTAATATATGGGATACAATCATGAGTATAATGAGTATGATGATAATAATGGACATATCGAGTATGATGAGTAAGAAGATTAATGAGTATGATGATTATAATGAGCATATCGAGTATGATGATTATGAGTATAACGAGGATGAGTAAGAAGAATGAGTATGATGAGTGAGTATGAGTGATTAGAATGAATATAGCAAGAGTATAATGAGAAAGATGAGTAGTTTGATGAGTATATGATTACAATTAATATAAATATGATGAGCATGAGAATAATGAGTATGATGGGTATAATGAATATGAGTGTGATGAATATGAATATAAGGGGTAAGATGAGTAATTTTTGCAACTCGTATAGAATCTCAACAAGGGCGATCCGAGGAAATGGAGCTCCCGCCTCCTATGAGTTTAGCGCTTCATTGCATCAATAATAATAATAAAAATAACAATAAAAATAATAATCATAAAATTAATAATAAGATAAACAATAATAATAATAGCAATAATAATAAAAAAATTAATAACATAATAATATTGTCACTTGCTTGTGTAAATCTGCTGGTCACTTGCTTGTGTAAATCTGCTGGGAGAAGGGTGTTTGTTTTGGGGAAGAGGGTTTTTTGGGTTTTGTGGGTGAGGTGGGGTTTTTTTTTGGTGAGGTAAGGGTGTTTTTGGGGGAGGTCCGCGGTGTTTGGTTTAGATCCCCGCGGTGTTTTTTGTGGGGGTGGGGGAGTCGCGGGTTTGTGTTTGGGGTACCTTTTTTTTTTTTTTTGGGTTTGGAGACCGCTTTGTTTTTTTGTGAGGTCCCGCGGTTTTTTGTGTTGTAAATACTGTTGTTGTTGTGAGGTACCCGGTTTTTTTGGGGTTTTTGGTTGTGAGGTACCCGGGGTTTTTTGGGGGGTTTTTTTTGGGGTCGCGGTTTTGTTTGGAGTGGGTTTTTTTAAAGGGTTTTTTTGGGGGGTTTTTTTTTGTGGGGAGAAGCGGTGTTTTTTTTTGTGGGGAAAGGGTTTTGGGGGTTTGTTTGGGAGTCCCGGGGGTTTGTGTTGTGAGGTCCGCGGGTTTTTTTTGGAGAACCGGGGGGTTTGGGGTTTTGGGGTACCGGGGTGTTTGTTTTGGGGGGGGGTGTTTGGGGGAGAGTCCCGGGTTTTTTTTTGGAGAGTCCCGGGTTTGGGTTTGTGAGAGTCCCCGGGTGTTTGTGTTGTGAGGTGGGGTTTTTGGTTTGTGAGAGTCCCGCGGTGTTTGTTTTGTGGTAAAAAGGGTGTTTTTGGGGGGGAAAGGGTTGGGGTTTGGGGGGGAAGGGGGTTTGGGGGTTTGTGGAGTACGCTTTGGTTTGTTTTTTGTGGGAAAAGGGCGGTTTTGTTTGTTGTGAGGTGGGGGTTTTTGGGGGGGTTTTGGGTAATCCCGGGGTTTGTGTTGTGAGATAGGGGTTTGTGTTGGAAAAGGGGGTTTTTTTGGGGTTGGGAGCCGGGTTTTTGGTTGTGATTTTCCGCGGTGTTTTTTGGGGGGGGTTTTTTTTTTGGTGGGGGTACCCCGGTTTTTTGGGTGGGTTTTTGGGTAAGGGGTGTTTGTTTTTTTAAAGCCCGGGGTTTTTTTTTTGTGGGGAAAGGCGGGGGGGAAAAGGGGTTTTTGTTGGGGGTCGGGTGTTTTTTTGGGAGGGTTTTTCCGGGGGTTTTTTTTTGGGTTTTGGGGTTTTGGGTTTTTTGGGTAAACGGGTTTGTGTTTGAAGATTTGGGTGTTTTTTTGGGAGGTGGGTTTTTTGTTGTGGGGGGGGGGGGTGGGTTTTTTTTGTGGGGTAAAGGGGTGTTTTTTGGGGTTTTTTGGGGGGTACGGGGGGTTTTTTGGGGTTGTTTTTTTGGGGTTTGGGGTTTTTTGGGGGAGGTACCGGGGGTTTTTGGGGGTTTTTTTGGGGAAGGGGGGGTTTGGGTGGGGGGTTTTTGGGGTACGCGGGGGTTTTTTGGGGGGGGGGACGGGGTTTGTTTGTGGAAAAGCGGTGTTTGGTTGTGAGGGGGGTGTTTTTTGTTGTGAGAGTAAGGGGTTGTGTTGTAGAGTCCGGGGGGTTTTTTTTGGGGGGGGGTTTTTTTGGGTTTGGAAATCCGGGGTTTTTTTTGTGAGATCCCGGGTTTTTGTGTTGTGAGAGTACCGGGTTTTTGTGTTTTTTGGGGTTTTTTTTGGGGGGTCCCGGGGGTTTTGTTTTGGGGAAGTGGGTGTTTGTTTTTGGGGAAGAAACCGGGTTTTGGGGGTTTGGGGGTAAACCGGGGTTTTGTGTTGTGGAGTCCGCGGTTTTTTTTTTTTGGGAATTTTCGCGGTGTTTTGTTGTGGGGAGTCCCGGGGGGTTTGTTTTGGGTGTTTGGGTGGGTTTTTTGGGGTTTTTTTTTGGGGGGGAAGCGCTGTTTTTTGTGGTACCGGGGGTTTTTGGGGGGTAAACGGTTTTGGGGTTTAACCCGGGGTTTGTTTGTGGGGGAAAGGGGAAAAGGGGGGTGTTGGGGGGAAAAAGCGGGTTTTTTGTGAGAAACCGGGGTGTTTGTGTTGAGAATTTTTTTTTTTTGGGGGGTTTTGGTTGGGAGTTTGTTTTTTGGGGAAATTACCGCGGGTTTTTGGGGTGGGTTTTTTTGGGGGGCCCCAGGTTTTTTGGGTTTTGTTTTTTGTGAGGACCGGGGGTGTTTTTTTTTTTTGGGTTTTGGGTTTTTTTGGGGGGAAAACCCGGGTTTTTGTGTTGTGAGGTGCTTTTTGGGGTTGTGAGAGTCCCGGTTTTGTGTTTGGGTGGGTTGGTGTTTTGGGGGTTTTTGGTGGGTGGGGTTTGTTTGTGGGGAAGTTGCAGTGGTTTTTTTTTTTTTGGTAAGGGGGTTTTTTGGTTTGGGGGGTGTTTTTTTGGAGTCCGCGGTTTTTTTGTGGGGTGGTTTGCTTTTTGGGTTTTTGGGGGGTTTTTTTGGGGTTGGGTTTTTTGGTTTAAGTACCCCCCTGTTTGTGTTTGAGAGTGGGGGTTTTTTTTGGGGTTTTGGGTGTTTGTTTTTTGAGAGAACGTGTTTGTTTTGGAGAGCCGCGGTTTTTGTTTGTGTTGTAAAGGGTCCCGGGTTTTTTTTTGGGTTTTTTTGGGGGTTGGGTTTGTTTGGGGGGTGTTTTTTTGGAGAACCGCGGTGTTTGTGTTTGAGAGTACCGCGTTTGTTTTGGGGGGTTTTTGTTGGGGTGGGGGGGGGGTTTGGGGTTTTAGGGTTTGTGTTGGAGATACCGGTTTTGTTTTGTTTTTGGTGGGACCGCGTGTTTGTTTTTGGGAGTCCCGGGGGTTTTTTTGGGGTTTGTGAGAGTACGCGGTGTTTTTTGGTTTTGGGGGGTTTTTGGGAAGCGGGTTTTTTTGGGTAGAGTGGGTGTTGGGGGAGAAAAAGGGTTTTTGTTTGGGTTTTTTTTTGGAGAGTAAGGGGTTTTGTTTGGGGGTGGGTTTTAAAGGGGTTTTGGGAAAGGTACAGGTTTTTGTTGTGAGGCCCGCTTTTTTTGTTTTGGGTGGGTTTTGTTTGGGGTCGCGTGTTTTGTTTTTGGGTGGGTTTTTTGGGGGTTTTGGGGGAGTACCGGTGTTTGTTTTGTAGAGAAAGGGGTGTTTGGGTTTGAGAGCCGGGTGTTTGTGTTGTGAGGGCGGTTTGTTTTTTTGGGGGTTTTTGGGGGTACCGGGGGTTTTGGTTGGGGGGGTTTTGGGGTTTTTGGGGGGTTTTTTTTGGAGTACCGCGGGTTTGTGTTGTAGAGTACGCGGGTTTTTGTTGGGGGGGGTTTTTTGGGGGTTTTTTTGGTGTTTTTTGTGGATTTCCGCGGTTTTTGGGGTTTGTGGGTGGGTTTTGGGGTTTTTTGGGGTTGGGGGGGGGTTTTTTTGGGAATCCCGCGGGTTTTTGTTGGGAGGGGGTTTTTTTGGGGTTTTTGTTTTGGGGTTTTGGTTTAATAGCGGTGTTTTTGTTTTGGAGAAACCGGTGTTTTGTTTGTGAGAGTGGGGGTTTTTGTTTGGGGGGGTTTTTTTTTAAAAGGTACCCGGTGTTTGTTTGTTTGGGTGGGGGGTGTTTGGTTTTGGGGTGGTGTTTTGTTAGTTTTGGTTTTTTTGGGGTAGCCCGGGGTTTTGGTTTGTGGTTTAAACGGGTTTTTTTTTTAGGTTTTGGGGAACGCGTGTTTTTGGGGGGTTTTTTTTAAGGGGGGTTTTGTGTTGTGGAAAGAGGGGTGTTTTTTTGGGTGGGAAAACAGCGGTTTTGTTTTGTGAGAGTACAGCGGTTTGTTTGTGGGTTTTGTGGGGTGGGTGTTTTTTTTTTAAGGGGGGTTTGTGTTGGGGAAAGGGGTGGGGGAAACACGTGTTTGTTTTGGAGTAGCGGGTGTTTGTGTTGTGGGATTTTTTGGGGGGTTTGTTTTTTTGGGAACGCGGGTTTTGTTTTGAAAACCGCTGTTTTTTTTGTTGTGGGAGGGGGGGGTTTTGGGGTTTTTGGGGTGGGGTTTTGGGGTTTGTTTTTTTTGTGGAGTCCGGTGTTGGTTTTGTGGAAAGGGGTGGGGGGGTGGTTTTGGGTTTGTAGGTCGGGGTGTTTGGTTGGAAAAAGGGGGGTTTTTTTTGTGGGGGTAACAGGGTGTTTTGTGGTTGGGGTTAAGGGGGGTGGTTTTGTGGGGAAACCGGTGTTTGTTTTGGGAAAACGCAGTGTTTTTGTAGGTAACCCTTTTTTTTTTTTGGGGGTTTTTGGGGTTTTTAAGCGGGTTTTTTTTGTAGGGTGGGTGTTTTGGGGGTTTGAGGTAGGGGTTTTTGGTTTGGGTGGTTTTGGGGTGTGTTTTTGGGGGGTTTTAAGGGGGTTGTTTAGGTGGGGTGGGGTTTGTTTTTTTTTGGGGGGGTTTTTTGGGTGGGGGGTTTTGTGTTTTCCCGGTGTTTTTTTTTGGGGTTTTTAAGCAGGGTTTTGTGGTGGGTCCGGGGTTTTTGTTTGTGGGGGGCGGATTGGGGTGGGTGGGGTTTGGTTTTGTGTAGTACCGCGGGTTTTTTTTGGGGTGGGTTTTTGGGGTTTAAAGGTCCCGGGTTTTTTTGGGGGGGGGGGTTTTTGTGGGGAAGGGGTGTTTGTGTTGAGAGTCCCGCGTGTTTTTGTGGGAAAAGGGGTTTTGGTTGTAAGGTAACGGGGTTTGGGGCCCTTGTGTTTTTGGGTACGGGGTTTTTTTTGGGTGGGTGGGTTAGGGGTTTTTTGGGTTTTAGGTAGGGGTTTTGGGGGTTTTTTTGGGGGTTCCCGAGGGTTTTTTTGTTGTTTTGTGGGGTGGGGTTTTTTTTTTGGGGGTGGGTTTTTTTGTTGTGTTACCTTTTGTTTGTTTGGGGTACCCGGTGTTTGTGTTGTGAGAGTAGGGGTTTTTTTGGTTTTGGGAGTACCCGGTGTTTGTGTTGTGAGATAGAGCGGTTTTTTTTTTGTGAGGTACCGCGGTGTTTGTGTTGTGAGAGTACCCGGTGTTTTGTTGAAAGGGGTTGTTTGTGGTAGGAGGGGTGTTGTGGGGGGGGTTTTTGGGGGGTAGGGTTGTTTTGTGATGGGTGTTTTTTTGGGAAAGTCGGTGTTTGTGTTTGAGAGTCCCAGTGTTTTGTGTTTGAGAGTACCCGGGGTTTTTGTTTGGGAATTGGGTTTTTTTTGGTGAGAGTCCCCGGGTTTTGTGGTGAGATACCGGTTTTGTTTTGTGAGAGAAAGGTTTTTGTTTTTTGAAATTCCCCTTTTTGTTGGAGGTCCGGGAGTTTGTGTTTAGAGTAACCGAAAATTTTTTTGGGAGAGCGGGTTTTTTTGGTGGAGACCCGTGTTTTTGTTTTTAACCGCAGTTTTTGTTTGTGGAGTACCCAGTGTTTGTGTGTGAGAGTCCGCGTGTTTGTGTTGTGGGTCCCGGTGTTTGTGTTGGAGAGTCCCACGGTGTTTGTTTTGTGAGAGTCCCGGGGTGTTTGTGTTGGAGAGTACGCGGGTTTGTTTTGTGTTTGTAAGGGGGTGTTTGTGTTGTGAGAGTCCCGCGTGTTTTTGTTTGAGAGTCCCGGTGTTTGTGTTGTGAGAGCCGGTGTTTGTGTTGTGAGAGTACCCGGTGTTTTGTGTTGTGAGAGTCCCGCGTGTTTTTGTTGTGAGAGTACCCGGTGTTTTGTTTGTGAGGTAAAGGGTGTTTGTGTTGTGAGATACCGCGGTTTTGTGTTGGAGAGTCCGCGGTTTTTTGTGTTGTGGGAGTACAGCGGTGTTTGTGTTGTGAGATAGCGGGGTGGGTTTTGTGTTGTGAGAGAACGGTTTTGTGTTTGAGAGTACCGCGGTTTTTTGTGTTGTGGAGTCCCGCGTGTTTTGTGTTGTGAGAGTACCGCGGGTTTGTGTTGGGAGTCCCACGGTGTTTGTGTTGTGAGAGTACCGTGTTTTGTTGTGGAGTCCCGGGGGTTTTTGTGTTGTGGAGTACACGGGTTTGGTTTTTGAGATCAGCGGGGTTTGTGTTGTGAGAGTACGCGGGTTGTTTGTGTTGGAGAGTACACGGGTTTGTGTTGTGAGAGTACGCGGGGGTGTAAAACCCGGGTGGGTTTTAGCCGGGGTTTTGTGTTTGAGAGTCCACGGTTTTTTGTGTTGTGAAGTCCCGCGGGTTTGGTTGTGAGAGTACCCGGTGTTTGGTTTGAGAGTACAACGGTGTTTGTGTTGTGAAGTACCGTGTTTGTGTTGTGAGAGTCCCACGGTGTTGTGTTTGAGAGTACGGTGTTTTGTTGTAGAGTCCCACGGTTTTGTGTTGTGAGAGTACCCGGTGTTTGTGTTGTGAGAGCCGCGGTTTTGTGTTGTGAGGTACCGCGGTGTTTGTGTTGTGAGGTCCACGGGGTTTTGTTGTGAAGTACCCGGTGTTTGTGTTGTGAGGGTACCGGGGTTGTGGGGGTTTTTTTTTGGGGAAATACCCGGGTTTGTGTTGTGAGAGTACGCGGTGTTTGTGTTTGAGATTTCCGGGGTGTTTTTTTGTTGTGAGGTACCGGTGTTTGTGTTTGGAGAGTCCCGCAGTGTTTGTTTGTGAGGTCCCGCAGTTTTTTGTTGTGGGGTACCGCGGTGTTTGTGTTTGAGATCCCGCGTTTTTGGGTTTTTGGGAGGTACCGAGTGTTTGTTTGTGAGAGTACGGTGTTTGTGTTGTGAGAGTACCGCGTGTTTTTGGTTGTGAGGTACGCGTGGTTTTGTTTGTGGAGTACCCCCGGTTTGTGTTGTGAGAGTACCGGGGGTGTTTGTGTTGGAGATTCCCCGCGGTTTTTGTGTTGTAGATTTCCCCCCCCCGGTGTTTTTTTTTGTGGAGTACTGGTGTTTGTGTTTGGAGTCCGCGGTGTTTGTGTTGTGAGAGTACCGCGGTGTTTGTGTTGTGAGGTACGCGGTGTTTTTTTTGGGTGAAAAATTTCCGCGGTTTTTTGTGTTGTGAGATACCGCGGGTTTGTGTTGTGAGAGTACCGGGGTTTTTTTGTGTTGTGGAGTCCGCGGTGTTTGTGTTTTTGGATACCGCGGTGTTTGTGTTGTGAGGTACGCGGTGTTTGTTTTGTGAGAGTACCGCGGTGTTTGTTTTGGAGAGTACCGCGTGTTTGTGTTGTGGAGTACCGGGTGTTTGTTTTGGGTGGATACCGCGGTTTTTGTGTTTGGATACCGCGTGTTTGTTGGAGAGCCCGCGGTGTTTGTGTTGTGAGAGTACGGGGTTTTTGTTTTGTGAGAGTACCGGGTGTTTGTGTTGTGGAGTACCGAGGTTTGTGTTGTGGAGTACCGCGGTGTTTTTGTTGGAGAGTCCGCGGTGTTTTGTGTTGTGGAGTCCCGGGGTGGTGTTTGGTGTTTTGTTGTGAGAGTACCGGGTGTTTGTGTTGTGAGAAAAAAGCTGTTTGTGTTTGAGAGTACCCGGTTTTTTGTGTTGTGAGAGTCCGAATTTTGTGTTGGAGGTACCCGGTGTTTGTTTGTGAGATAGGGTGTTTGTGTTGTGAGGAGTACCGGGTGTTTGTGTTGTAGAAGTACGCTTTGTTTGTGTTTGGGGAAAGGTCCACGGTGTTTGTGTTGTGAGAGAACAGCGGTGTTTGTGTTGGGAGTACCGGTTTTTGTGTTGTGAGAGTACGCGGTTTTTGTTTGTGAGAGTACCCCGGGGTTTGGTTGTGGGTTTCCCGGTGTTTGTTTTGTGAGGCCCCCGGTGTTTGTGTTGTGAGGTACGGGGTGTTTGTGTTGGAGAGTACCGGGGGGTTTGGGTGGGTTTGTGTTGTGAGAGTACCAGGGTTTGTTTTTGTAGGTACGCGTGTTTGTGTTGTGAGAGAAAAGCGGTGTTTGTGTTTTTGGGGGTCCGCGGTGTTTGTGTTGTGGAGTCCCCGGGTGTTTGTTTTGGGATTTCCCGCAGTGTTTGTGTTGTGAGAGACCGCGGGTTTGGTTGGAGAGTACCGCAGTGTTTGGTTTTGAGAGCCCCGCGGTGTTTGTGTTTTTGGAGTACCGGTGTTTGGTTTGGAGTACGCGTGTTTGTTTGTGGGTCCCGCGGTGTTTGTGTTGTGAGATCCGCGTTTTTGGTTTTTGTGAGAGCCGGGGTGTTTGTTTGTGAAGTACAGCGGGTTTGTGTTTTTTGAGAGTCCCGCGGTGTTTGGTTGTGAAGTCGCGGTGTTTGTGTTGTAGAGTAGCGGTGTTTTGTGTTGTGAGAGTACGCGGTTTTTGTTTTGTGAGATACAGAGTGTTTTTTTGTGAGAGTACGGGGTGTTTGTGTTGTGAGAGTCCCGCGGTTTTTGTGTTGTGGGAGTACCGGGTTTTTGTTTTGGAGAGTACCGCGGTTTTTGTGTTGTGGGGGTACCGGGTGTTTTGTGTTGTGAGAGTCCGGGTTTTTGTTTTGTAAAGGGTACAGCGTGTTGTGTTGTGTGAGTCCGCGGTTTTGTGTTGTGTAAAGTACCGGGGTGTTTGTGTTTGAAAAGTACCGCGGTGTTTGTGTTGTGAGAGACCGCTTTTTTTGGGTTTTTTGGGAGTAAGCGGGGTTTGTGTTGTGGAGTCCCCGCGGTGTTTGTGTTGTGGAGTACCGCGGTGTTTGGTTGTGGAGACCCGCGGGGTTTTGTGTTGTGAGAGTACCAGTGTTTGTGTTTTTTTGGGGTACCGCGGGTTTGGTTGTGAAGTACGCGGGGTTTTGTTGTGAGAGTACCGCGGTGTTTGTGTTGTGAGAGTACCGGGGTTTTGTTTGTGTTGTGAGGTCCGCGTTTTTTGGGGTTTTGAGGAAAGGGGGTTTTTTGTGTTTGGGGGTTTACCGCGGTGTTTGTGTTGTGGGGGAAAGGGGTTTTGGGGGGGAGTCCCGCGGTTTTTGTTGTGAGAGTCCGCTGTTTGTTGTGAAGACCGGTTGTTTGTTTTGAGAGTCCGCGTGTTTGTGTTGTGAGAGTACGGGTGTTTGTGTTGTGAGAGTACCGCTGTTTTTTGTGAGAGTCCCCGCTTTTGTTTGTGTTGTGAGAGAAGCGTGTTTTTTGTTGTGAGGGGTACCGGGTGTTGTGTTGTGAGAGTAGCTTGTTTGTGTTGTTGGAGTACCGGGGTTTTTTTGGTTGTGAGAGTCGCGGTGTTTGTGTTGTGAGAGTACCGGGGGTTTTTTGTGTTGGAGGTAAAAGGGGTTTTGTGTTGTGAGAGACCGCGGTGTTTGTGTTGTAGATACGGGGTTTTTTGTGTTGGAGAGTACCGCGGTGTTTGGTTGTGAGAGAGGGGTTTTTTTGTGTTGTGAGAGTACCGCGGTGTTTGTGTTGTGAGAGTACGCGGTTTTGTTTTGGGAAAGGTCCCGCTTGTTTGTGTTGTGAGAGTACCGCGGTGTTTGTGTTTGTGAGAGTCCCGCGGTGTTTGTTTTTGTAAAGGTCCCGCGGTGTGTTTGTTGGGTGAAGTACGCTGTTTGGTTGTGAGAGTCGCGGTGTTTGTGTTTTTGGGGTTACCCCCCGGGTGTTTGTGTTGTGAGAGTACAGCGGGTTTGTTTTGAATCCCCGGGGTTTTTGTGTTGTGAGAGTACGGGGGGTTTTTTGTGTTGTGAGAGTACCGTGTTTGTGTTGTGAGAGTACGCAGGTTTGTGTTTTGGAGTACCACGGTGTTTTGTTGTGAGAGTACGCGGTTTGTGTTGTGAGAGTCCCACGGTGTTTGTGTTGTGGAAGAAAGGTGTTTGTTTTTGGGAGTACCCGTGTTTGTTTTGTGAGAGTACCGGGGTGTTTGTTTTGTGAGAGAAACCACGTTTTTGGTTGTGAGAGTACCACGGTGTTTTTTGTGTTGGAGAGTCCCGCGGTGTTTGTGTTGTGAGAGTACCGCGGGTTTGTGTTGGAGAGTACCACGGTTTTGTGTTGTGAGGTACCCGGTGTTTGTGTTGTGGGTACCGCGGGTTTGTGTTTAGGTCCCGCGGTTTTTGTGTTGTGAGAGTACCCGGTGTTTGTTTGGAGGTCCGCGGTGTTTGTGTTGTGGAGTACCGCGGTGTTTGTTTTGTGAGAGTACCGGGTGTTTGGTTGTGGGTCCCGCGGGTTTGTGTTGGAGAGTACCGCGTGTTTGTGTTGTGAGGTCCCGGGGGTTTTTTGTGTTGGTGAGAGTACCGCGGTTTTTGTTTTTGTGAGGTCCCGCGGTGTTTGTGTTGTGAGAGACCGCGTGTTTGTTTTTGGTGAGAGTCCGCGGTGTTTGGGGTTTGTGAGAGTCCCGCGGTGTTTGTGTTTGGGGAAGTACGCGGTTTTTTTGGTTGTGAGAGAACCGCAGTGTTTTGTTGGAGAGTGGGGGGGGTTTTTTGTGTTGTGAGAGCCCCGGGGGTTTTTTGTGGTGGAGTCCGCGGTGTTTGGTTGTGGAGTACGCGTGTTTGTGTTGTGGGGTACCGCGGTGTTTTGTTGTGAGAGTCCCGGGGTGTTTTGTTTTTGGAGAGTACCGGGGTTTGTGTTGTGAGAGTAGCTTTGTTTTTTGTAAAGTACCCGGTGTTTGTGTTGGGGGGTACCGGGTGTTTGTGTTGTGAGAGTATTGTTTTTGTTGTGAAGTCCTTTGTTTGTGTTGGGAGTCCCCCGGGTGTTTGTGTTGTGAGAGTAAGGGGTTTTTTGTGTTTGAGAGTACCACGGTGTTTTGTTGTGAGAGTACGCGGTGTTTGTGTTGGAGAGTCCGGGGTGTTGTGTTGTGAGAGTACCGCGGTGTTTGTTTGTGAGAGTCCCCGGGTTTTTGTGTTGTGAGAGTACGCGGTGTTTGTGTTGGAGAGTCCCGCGGTGTTTGTGTTGTGAGAGTACGCGGTGTTTGTTTTGGAGAGCCCGCGGTGTTTGGTTGTGGGTACCGGGGTGTTTGTGTTGTGGAGTCCGCTTTTGTTTTGTTGTGAGATCCCGCGGTTTGTGTTTTGAGAGTACCCCCGGTGTTTGTGTTGTGTGAGTACCGGGTTTTTGTGTTTGGAGTACAGCGTTTTGTGTTGTGAGATCCCGCGGTGTTTGTGTTGTGGAGTACAGCGTTTTGTGTTGTGAGAGTCCGCGGTGTTTTTGTTGTGAGGTACGCGGTGTTTTTTGTTGTGAGAGTCCCGCGGTGTTTGTTTTGTGGGGTACCGGTTTTGGTTGTGAAGGCCCGGGTGTTTGTGTTGTGGAGTACCGGGTTTTGTGTTGGTGGGGTACCGCGTGTTTGTGTTGTGAAGCCCCGGGGTGTTTGTGTTGGAGAAAACCCGCTGTTTGTTTTTGTGGGTCCCGCGGTGTTTGTGTTGTGTGAGTACCGCGGTTTTTGTGTTGTGGGCCCGGGCGGTGTTTGTGTTGTGGAGTCCGCAGTTTTTTTGTGTTGTGAGGTACAGCATTTTTTGTGTTGTGTGGTCCGGGTGTTTGTGTTGTGGAGTACCCGGTGTTTTGTGTTGGGAGTACCGGTGTTTGTGTTGTGAAGTACGCGTGTTTTGTTGTGGAGTACGGGGTGTTTGTTTTGGAGAGTACAGCGGTTTTGTGTTGTGAGGTCCCGGGGTGTTTGTGTTGTGAGAGTACCCGGTGTTTGGTTTTGTGAGAGTCCGCGGTGTTTGTGTTGTGAGTTACGCGGTTTTTTGGTTTTGTGAGGTACCGCGGTTTTTTGTGTTGTGAAGACGCGGTTTTTGTGTTGTGAGGTACCGCGGTGTTTGTGTTGTGAGGTCCCGGGGGGGGGGTTTTTGTGTTGTGAGAGTACCCGGTGTTTGTTTGTGAGAGTCGCGGGTTTGTGTTGTGGGTCCCGCGGGTTTTGTTTGGGGGTTGTTTGGGGGGTCCCGGGGTGTTTGTGTTTGGGTACCGCGGGTGTTGGTTGTGAGGTTACCGCGGTGTTTGTGTTGTGAGAGTACCGCGGTGTTTGTGTTTTGAGAGTACCCTTGTTGTGTTTGGAGTACCCGGGTGTTTGTGTTGTGAGATACCGCAGTGTTTGTGTGTAGGTACGGGGTTTTTGTGTTGTGAGAGAAACCGCGTGTTTGTTTTGTGAGGTACGCGGTGTTTGTGTTGTGAGAGTCCGCGGTGTTTGTGTTGGAGAGACCGCGGTGTTTGGTTGTGAGATACCGCGGTTTTTGTTTGTGGAGTACGCGTGTTTTTGTTGTGAGAGTCCGGGGTTTTGTTTGTGTTGTGAGAGTCCCGGTGTTTGTGTTGTGAATCCCGCGGTGTTTGTGTTGTGAAGTACCGGGGTTTGTGTTGTGAGAGCCCGCGGTGTTTGTGTTGTGAGAAAAACGGGGTGTTTGTGTTGGAAGAAACCGCGGTTTTGTTTTGTGAGAGAAAGCGGTGTTTGTGTTGTGAGAGTCCCCGCGGTGTTTGTGTTGTGAGGAAAGGGTGTTTGTGTTGTGAGAGAAACCGCGGTGTTTGTGTTGTGGGGTTCCGGGTTTTTTGTTGTGAGAGTACCGGGGTGTTTGGTTGTGGAGTCCCGCGGTTTTTTGTGTTGTGAGAGTACAGCAGTTTTTGTTTTGTGGAGTACCGCGGTGTTTGTGTTGTGAGAGTACCCGGGTGTTGTGTTGTGGGTACACTTTTTGTGTTGTGAGAGTCCCGCGGTGTTTGTGTTGTGAGAGTACACGGTTTTTTGGGTTTTGTGAAGTACGCAGTGGGTTGTAAGTGGGGTGTTTTGTGTAAAGGGTCCAGGTTTTTTGTGAAGTAACTTTTTGGGTTTTTAAAACCACGGTGTTTGTTTTGTGAGGTACAGCAGTGTTTGTGTTGTGAAGTACCATGTTTTGTTGTGAGGCCCGCGGTTTTTTGTGTTTGAGAGTACAGCAGTGTTTGTGTTGTGAAGTACGCGGGTTTGTGTTGTGAGAGTACCGCGGTGTTTTTTTTGGTGAGGTACCGCGGTGTTTGTGTTGTAGGTACCCGGTGTTTTGTTTGTGGAGTCCACGGTGTTTGTGTTGTGAGAGTACAGCGGTGTTTGTGTTGTGAGAGTACCGCGGTGTTTGTGTTGTGAGAGTACAGCGGTGTTTGTGTTGTGAGAGTACCACGGTGTTTGTGTTGTGAGAGTACAGCGGTGTTTGTGTTGTGAGAGTCCGCGGTGTTTGTGTTGTAGAGTACAGGGGTTTGTTTGTGTTGTGAGAGTACCGCGGTTGTTTGTGTTGTGAGAGTACCGCGGGTTTGTGTTGTGAGATTTTAACAGCGGTGTTTTGTTTGTAGAGTCCCGCGGTGTTTGTTTTGTGGGGGAGTACCGGGGTTTTTGTGTTGTGAAGACCCGGGGTGTTTTGTGTTGTGGAGTACAGGGTGTTTGTTTTTGTGGAGTACCGCGGTGTTTTGTTGTGAGGTACCGCGGTGTTTGTGTTGTGAATCCCGGGTGTTTTGTTGGGGGGTACAGCGGTGTTTTTTTGTGGATACCGCGGTGTTTGGTTGTGAAGTACGGGGGTGTTTGTGTTGTGAGGTACCGGGTGTTTGTGTTGTGAGGTACTGCGGTTTTGTGTTGTGAGATCCCGGGTGTTTGTGTTGTGAGGTACTGGGGTTTGTGTTGGAGAGTACCGCGGTTTTTTTTGTGGTGGGGAGTACCGCGGTGTTTGTGTTGGGGGGACGGGGGGTTTTTTGTTTTTTGGGGAGTACTGGGGTTGTTTTGTTGTGAGAGTACCGCGGTGTTTGTGTTGTGAGAGTACCGCGGTGTTGTTTTTGGAGAGTACTGGGTGTTTGTGTTGTGAGAGTCCGCGGGTTTGTGTTGTGAGGTACCGCGGGTTTGTTTTTGTGAGGTACCGCGGTGTTTGTTTGTGGGAGTCGGGGGTTTTGGTTGTGGAGTACCGCGGGTTTGTGTTGTGGAGTCGGGGGGTTTTTTGTGTTGTGGATTTCCGCGGTGTTTGTGTTTTGAGGTACCGGGTGTTTGTGTTGTGAGAGTACCGCGGGGTTTGGTTGTGAGAGTACCGCGGTTTTGTGTTGTGAGAGTACGGGGTTGTTTGTTTGTGAGGGTTTACCGCGGTTTTTTGTGTTTGAGGTACCGCGGTTTTTTGGTTTTGTGAGAGTACCGCGGTGTTTGTGTTGTGGGGTTTCAGCGGTTTTTGTGTTGGGGGTACAGCGGGTTTTGTTTGGGGGTACGCGGTTTTTTGTGGGGGTGAAGTCTGCTTTTTTTTTTTGTTGGGGGGAGTACCGCGGTGTTTGTGTTGTGGGGAGTACTGGGGGGTTTTGTGTTGTGGGGTTTCCGCGGTGTTTGTGTTGTGAGAGTACCGCGGGGGTTTGTGTTGTGAGAGTACCGCGGTGTTTGTTTTGTGAGGTACCGCGGTTTTTTGGGTTGTGGGTCCGCGGTGTTTGTTTTTGTGAGAGTACCGCGGGTTTGTGTTGTGAGAGTACCGCGGTGTTTTGTTTGGAGTCCCGCGGTGTTTGTGTTGTGAGAGTACCGGGGTGTTTTGGGGGTTGTGGATCCCCCCGGGTGTTTGTGTTGGAGAGTACCGGGTGTTTGTGTTGTGAGAGTACCGCGGTGTTTGTGTTGTGAGAGTACCGGTTTTTGTGTTGTGAAGTCCCGCGGTGTTTTTTTGTAAAGGTCCCGCGGTGTTTGGTTGGGGGGTCCGCGGTTTTTGTGTTGTGAGAGTACCGCGGTGTTTTTTGTGAGAGAAACCCGGGGTGTTGTGTTGTGAGAGTAAGCGGTGTTTTTGTTGTGAGAGTACCGCGGTCTTTGTGTTGTGGAGTACGCGGTGTTTGTGTTGTGAGAGACCGCGGTTGTTTGTGTTGTAGGTACGCGGTGTTTGTTTTGGATACAGGGTGTTTGTTTTGTGAGATTTCCCGCGGTTTTTTTTTTGTTGTGAGGGGACCGGGTGTTTTTTGTTGTGAGAGTACAGCGGTGTTTGTTTTGGGGGAAGTCCGGGTGTTTGTTTGTGAGAGTACCCCCGGTGTTTGTGTTGGGGTATGCGGTGTTTGTTTTTGTGAGAGTACCGGGTTTTTGTGTTGTGAGATTTACCGCGGTGTTTGTGTTGGAGAGTACGCGGTGTTTGTGTTGTGAGGTACCCGGGTTTTTTGTTGTGAAGTTCGCGGTGTTGTGTTGTGGATACAGCGGTGTTGTGTTGTAGGTCGCGGTGTTTGTGGTGAGGCCCGCGGGTTTGTGTTGTGAGAGCAGGGTGTTGTGTTGTGGGTACCGGGGGTGTTTGTTTTGTGAGGTACAGCGGTGTTTGTGTTGTGAGGGTCACGGTGTTGTGTTGTAGGTACCGCGGGGTTTGGTTGTGAGAGTACAGCGGTGTTTGTGTTGGAGAGTACAGGGGTGTTTGTTTTGGGATTACACGGTGTTTGTGTTGTGAGAGTCGTGGTGTTTGTGTTGGAGATACCCGGTGTTTGTGTTGTGAGAGTACAGCGGTGTTTGTGTTGTGAGAGTACAGCGGTGTTTGTGTTGTGAGAGTACAGCGGTGTTTGTGTTGTGAGAGTACAGCGGTGTTTGTGTTGTGAGAGTACCGCGGTTTTTGTTTGTGAAAACCCGGGGTTTGTTTGTTTTGTGGAGTACCGCGGTGTTTGTGTTTGAGGTACAGCGGTGTTGTGTTGTGAGAGTACAGCGTGTTTGTGTTGTGAGAGTACCGCGGTGTTTGTGTTTGATAGTACAGCAGTGTTTGTGTTTGAGGTACCCGCGGTTTTGTGTTGTGAGAGTCCGCGGTGTTTGTGTTGTGAAGTACAGCATGTTTGTGTTGTGAAGTACAGCGGTGTTTGTGTTGTAAAGGTCCGCGGTGTTTGTTTTTGTGGGTACCGGGTGTTTGTTGTTTGTGAGAGAAACCGCGGTGTTTGTGTTGTGAGAGTACCGCGGGTTTTTGTGTTGTGAGAGAAAACAGTGTTTGTGTTGTGAGAGTCCGCAGTGTTTGTGTTGTGAGAGTACAGCAGGTTTGTGTTGGAGAGTACCCGCGGTGTTTGTTTTGTGGGGTCCGCGGTGTTTTTTTTTGGAGAGTACCGCGGTTTTGTGTTGTGTATCAGCATTTTTGGTTGGGGAACGGGGTTTGGTTGTGAGAGAAACCGCGGTGTTTTGTTTGTGAGAGTACCGCAGTTTTTGTGTTGTGAGGTACTGGGTGTTTGTGTTTGTGAGGTACGCAGTGTTTTTGTTGTGGAGTACCGGTGTTTGGTTGTGAGAGAACCGGGGGTTTTTGTTTTTGTGAGAGTACCCGGTGTTTTTTGAGTCCGCGGGTTTTGTTGTGGAGTCCCCGCGGTTTTTGTGTTTGAGGTACAGCGTGTTTGTGTTGTGAGAGTACCGCAGTGTTTGTGTTGTGAGAGTACCCGCGGTTTTTTGTGTTGTGAGGACAGGGGTTTGTTTTTGTTGGGAGGTACCGCGGTGTTTGGTTGTGGGAGAGTACCAGTGTTTGTGTTGTGAGGGGCCCGCGGTGTTTTGTTGTGGAGTACCGCGGTGTTTGTTTGTGGAGAGTACCGCGGTGTTTGTGCTGTGAGGGTCCGCGGGTTTGTGTTGTGAGAGTACAGCAGTGTTTGTGTTGTGAGAGCCCGCGGTGTTTGCGTTTGAAGTACCGCGGTGTTTGGTTGTGAGAGTTCAGCAGTGTTTGTGTTGTGAGAGTCCGCGGTGTTTGTTTTTCTGAGAGTAAGCAGTGTTTGTGTTGTGAGAGTCCCCCCGGTGTTTGTGTTGTGGGGACGCTGTTTTTGTTGTGGAGAAACCGCGGTTTTTTGTGTTGTGGAGTACCGCGGTTTTGGTTGTGAGAGTCCGGGGTGTTTGTGTTGTGAGAGTCCCGCTTTGTTTGTGTTGTGAGAGTACCGGGGGGTTTTTTTGTGAGAGAAAGCGGGTTTGTGTTGTGAGAGTCCCGCGGTGTTTGTGTTGTGGAGTCCCCGCGGTGTTTGTTTTGTGGGTACCGCGGTGTTTGTGTTGTGGAGTACCGCGGTGTTTTTTTTTTGTGAGATCCGCGGTGTTTTTGTTTGAGAGTACAGCGGTGTTTGTGTTGTGAGAGTACCGCATGTTTGTGTTGGAGAGTACAGCAGTGTTTGTTTTGTGAGAGTACGCGGTTTTTGTTTTGTGAGAGACAGCAGTGTTTTGTTTTTGTGAGAGTACAGCGTGTTTTTTTGGTTGTGAAGTCCCGGGGTTTTTGTGTTGTGAGAGAACAGCGTTTTTGTTTTTGTGAGAGTACCGGGGTTGTTTTTGTGTTTGAGAGTACCGCGGTTTTGGGTTTTGTGAGAGTACCGCGGTTTTTTTGTGTTGTGGAGTACCGCGGTTTGGTTGGGGTACAGCATTTTGTTTTGTTTGTGGGTACCCGGTGTTTGTTTTTTGTGGGGAGAAACGCGGTGTTTGGTTGTGAGGTACCGCGGTGTTTGTGCTGTGAGAGTACCGCGGTTTTTGTGTTGTGAGATACGCAGTGTTTGTTTGTGAGGACCGCGGGTTTTGTGTTGTGAGAGTACGCGGGTTTTGGTGTTGTGAGAGTACAGCAGTTTTTGTGTTGTGAGAGTCCGCGGTGTTTGTTTGTAGAGTACAGCGTGTTTTTTTGTGAGAGTACCGGGGTGTTTGTGTTTTAGAGTACGCATTTTTGGTTGTGAGGTCCGCGGTTTTTGTGTTGTGAGAGAAACCCGCGGTGTTTGTGTTTGAAGACAGCGGTTTGTGTTGGAGAGTACCGGGGTGTTTGTGTTTGAGAGTACCGCGGTTTTTTTGTTTTGAGAGTACCGCGGTGTTTGGTTGTGAGAGTAACGCGGTTTTTTTGTGTTGTGAGAGTACCGCTGTTTTTGTGTTGTGAGAGTTACCGCGGGTTTTTTGTGTGAGAGTACCGCGGGTTTGTGTTGTGAGGTCCCCGGGGTGTTTGTTTTTGTGAGGTACCGCGGTGTTTGTTTTTGTGGAGTCCCGCGGTGTTTGTGTTGTGAGAGTACCGCGGTTTTTTGTTGTGGAGTACCGCGGTGTTTGGTTGTGAGAGACAGCGGTTTTTGTTTTGTGGAGTCCCGCAGTTTGTGTTGTGAGAGTACCCGGTGTTGTGTGTAAGAGTCAGAGGTTTTGTTGTGAGAGTAAGCGGGTTTTGTGTTGTGAGATACGAGTGTTTGTGTTGGGGGGTACACGGTTTTTTGTGTTGTGAGAGTACAGCGGTGTTTGTGTTTGAGGTACAGCATGTTTGTGTTGTGAGGTACACGGGTTTTTGGTTGGAGATACTGCGGTTTTTGTGTTTAAGAGACACGGTGTTTGTGTTGTGGGTAAGCAGTTTTTGTGTTGTGAGATAAGCGTGTTTGTGTTTTTGAAAGTCCCGGGGTGTTTGTGTTGTGAGAGTACAGCGGTGTTTGTTTTTGAGAGTACCGGGGTTTTTGTTTTGTAAGAGTACAGCGTGTTTGTGTTGTGGAGTACGCGGTGTTTGTGTTGTGAGAGTTCAGCGTTTTTGGGTTTTTGTGAGAGTACAGCAGTGTTTGTGTTGTGAGTACGCGGTGTTTTGTTGTAAAATACAGCGGGTTTGTTTTTGTGAGAGTACGCGGTGTTTGGTTGTGAAGTACGGTGTTTGTGTTGTGAGAGTAGAGCAGTGTTTGTGTTGTGAGAGTAGAGCAGTGTTTTGTGTGAAAGTACCGCGGTGTTTGTGTTGTGGAGTACAGGGGTGTTTTGTTTGAGAGTCCCGCGGTGTTGTGTTGTAAGAGTAGCAGTGTTTGTTTTGTGAGAGTACAGCGGGTTTTTGTTTTGAGAGTTCAGCGGGTTTTTGTGTTGGAGAGTACAGCATTTTTGTGTTTGATACAGCGGTTTTTGTGTTGTGAAAGTCAGCGGTTTTTGTGTTGGGGAGAGTAAAGCGGTGTTTGTTTTGTGGAGTACAGCGTTTTTGTATTGTGAGAGTAAACGTGTTTGTGTTGTAGGTAAAGGGGTGTTTGGTTGGAGAGTCCGCCGTGTTTGTGTTGTAGAGTACGCGGTGTTTGTGTTGTGTGAGTCAGCGGTGTTTGTGTTGTGAGGTACAGCGGTGTTTGTTTTGTGAGAGTGCCGCGGTGTTTTGTGTTGTGGGGAAAACGGTGTTTGTGTTGTGGGTCCGGGGTGTTTGTGTTGTGAGATCCGCGATTTTGGTTGTGAGAGTACAGCGGTGTTTGTGTTTGGGGGTACCCGGTGTTTGTGTTGTGAGGTTCGCGGTGTTTGTTTTGGGGGAGTACAGCGGTGTTTGTGTTTGATAGTCCCGCGGTGTTTTTTTTGAGAGTCCCGCGGTTTTGTGTTTTTAGAGTACGCAGTGTTTGTTTTGAAGTACAGGGGTTGTTTGTGTTGTAAGGTACAGCGGTGTTTGTGTTGTAGGTCCCGGGTTTTTGTGTTGTGGGGTACGGGGTGTTTGTGTTGAGAGTACGCGGTGTTTTGTTGTGATTTCCCGCGGTTTTTGTTTTTGAGAGTACCGCGGTGTTTGTTTTGTGGAGTACGCGTGTTTGTGTTAAGGGACGCGGTGTTTGTGTTGGGTACAGCGGTGTTTGTTTTGTGAGAGTACCGCGGTGTTTTGTGTTGTGGAGTCCCCGGGGTGTTTTGGTTGTGTGAGTCAGCGGTGTTTGTGTTGTGAGAGTACCGCGGTGTTTGTGTTGTGAGAGTACCGCGGTGTTTGTGTTGTGAGAGTACCGCGGTGTTTGTGTTGTGAGAGTACCGCGGTGTTTGTGTTGTGAGAGTACCGCGGTGTTTGTGTTGTGAGAGTACCGCGGTGTTTGTGTTGTGAGAGTACAGCAGTGTTTGTGTTGTGAGAGTACAGCGGTGTTTGTGTTGAGAGAGTACAGCGGTTTTTGTTGTATGAGATTACAGTGCAGTGATGTGTTTTTTGAGAGTACAGTGTTGCTTTTGTTGTTTTGGCATGAGAGTACAGTGTTGTTATTGTTGTATGAGAGTACAGTGTTATTGTTGTTTCGTGAGAATACAGTGTTGTTGTTGTACCGTGAGAGTACAGTGTTGTTGTTGTGGCGTGAGAGTACAGTGTTTTTGCTGTGGCGTGAGAGTAGTGTTAGATTTGTGTGATCATATAGACCTAAATCTCGCTGAGAGGCTCCTGTGTCAGGCTGATAGCTTTTATGAGCTAATGTCGTCAGCTAATCCTTTTCTTGTCGGCTGACGTATCTAGCAGGTTCCAGAGTGCGAACTCACGTCGTTAGCTACTGTTTTTTGTTTCGTTTGACGTAGCTAGTAGGTTCCAGAGTGTGATCTCAAGTCGTCAGCTAATTCTTTTCTTATCCGCTGACGTAGCTAGAAGGTTCCAGAGTGCGAACTCACGTCGTCAGCTAATCCTTTTCTTATCGGCTGACGTAGCTAGAAGGTTCCAGAGTGCGAGTGAGCATCTTGTCTACACGTCTCATGCAGAGTTATTATTGGCGCTGACAAAAAAAGAATGTTTGTAAAATAAATCTGTGTAGTGTTTCTGCAGCAGCCTTTGCATAATTACACAGCAATTTCCAGCGGCGCCAGAGAGGGACTGAAGGCCGACTCAAGCATGTATTAACACAGCGTTAAGTAATTGTTTTTAATCGCGACTGTGTCAGCGTCTCTTTACCGACGTTTTATCTGACCGCTGAAGAAAATTGAACTGGCTGGAGGAGGACCATTCACATAAGATAAATCTCTAGGGTAGTGATAGCAGCCCAGCTTGACTGATAATCTACGTTTGATTTGATACCAGGAAAAAACACGCATTTAAATTGCCTCAGAAAACGGCTTTTTGCTGTGGGTGGGGGGAGGGGGAAGCAAGGCCATTATGATTTACCTTGTGGGCGTGGAGCTCCCGGTCCAGTCACTGACAATCATTATATTATGCACCCAAGGTCCCTCCCTCATTAGTGTATTCATAACTAATTACTCAACTATCATTATCGCCACTTGGAGCCCATGGCGCGAGCCATTAACAAGTGCAGAACAAGGAGAAACAAGAAATGGTATTAAGGGTAGGTGGGAGTAAGGACGGTTATACCCCCGTGAGGAGGGCATCACTCTCGTAATACCCTGGGCTGGGCGTGCCTCACGATCCCCCGGCCTCCACGGTGATCACCACGATAACACCTCCAACACCCTCCACCCAGCCTCACTACCACCACCACCACCACCAAAAACAACATCACTATCAACAGCACCACCAGCAGCACCAAAAATCATCAACAACAGCACTACCACTACAACCATCACCAACAACAACTGCCATTATCACCACCAACAATACTAACCACCACTACAACTATCAACAACCACCACCAACAACATTATCCAAACTATTGCTACGAACAATAACACCACCACCAACAACAACACTTTCACCACTACAACTACTAACAATAACACCACCACTATAACTGCCAGTCACCACCACCACCCCCAACAACAACACTATCAAAACCACACTGCCAACATTAACTGCCACCACTACCATCGCTACCAACAACAACAATACAGCCACCTCATTACAGCGCTTAGAGACTGGGAGATAATCAGCTGCCATGCATGGAAAAGGACAACGGCTCCCGTCTCTTGACTCAAGAGTCTCTCATCAGCATCAAGGCTGAGAGAGCCACGTGTTAAACATCACCGTCAGATCCACAATAAATGTCTCAAAGTTATAAACTTTTAATTTGGCACCTGACTTCCGTGCCACACCCTAATTAATATCTAGTTAATTTATAATCGTACTAAAACTCTGAGAGGCAATGTGTGTGGTGTGAATATTATGCAGAGAATCCGTAGCTTGGAGATTAGAAGGAGGTGCGGGGTTTCTGAAAGTATTATCCTGAGGGCTGAGGAGTGGTTGTTGAGGGGTTTCAGACATTTACAAAGGATGGAATGAAATAAAATGAATTGGAAGGCGTATAAATCTGTAATGGAAAGAAGGCGGGGTAGGGGTCGTCCTAGGCAAGGTTGGAGGAAGGGGGGGGTAAGGGTTTTGTGTGCGAGGAGCTTAGACTTCCAGCAAGTGTGCGCGAGCGTGTTATATAGGAGAGAGTAGAGACAAATGTTTTTCATGACCTGACGGGCTGTTGAAGTGTGAGCAAAGTAGCATTTATGAAGGGAGTCATGGAAATCGGTTAGCCGGACTAGTCTTAGAGGTGGGAAGTACAATGTCTTCGCTCTGAAGGAGGGGTGGAGATAAGTCGCAGTTGTTGAACTGTAGTGTAGGTACACCTCTGGCAAGGCAGTGATGGAGTAAGTGATGATGAAAATATTTCTTCTTTTTTGAGTCACCCAGCCTTGGTGGGTAACGGCAAGATAGCTGGGCAGCTCTCAGCTATTTTGCATGACTGAATATCTGACAATTGTCACTAAATACGCAGAGCTCTCTTTGTGGAGACAGCTGCTCACTGAGTTTCAGTTTTTACTAATGTGCTGACAGTGTTATTCATCTGAATGTTACATTATTATGTCTGTATGTTACGATAATACATTTGTATTTCACGTTACTCAACTACCGACATGTGTACCGTCCGCATGATGACACAAATATTTTATTTCTTTCAGCTTCTCGTAACAGGGTAACACCAAGCCTTAACTATAGTCTTGAGATACGGGTATCTCAGAGTTCAGAACACCAAGTAAGAGAATTTTCTTGATGTTCCGAATATTTGAACTTGATATAAGGATACAAACAAATTAATTTATCCATGAAGATTTTAGATTTTGGCCTCCGAGGCGGCTAGCTTATTGTGAACTTAATATCCATCCTGTGGACGGTGGCGCAAGTATCCAGGAAGGAATAAAAATTTTGACCCCATTGCCAGACTGGGAAAATATCATCAAGATACCTAGACCAAATTTGACCCGGTAATAATTCAATATCAAAGTATTCCATAAATAAATTGACTAGGATTTGGCTTAAAGAATTTACCAATAATAATAAAAAATAGATTTTCCTGCACAAATAAAAATTTTAACTGAAAAGACATTGAGTAACACAATAATCTCACTTAAACCCAAGAAAAGTTGTAATAAACTACTGTTAGTGGATAAAGAGACGAACTGACAAGATTTGAGCGGCAGTCCATGCATACAGCAATCCCAAGGTTATAATCATTCAGCCACAGAGCTTACAAATAAGATGATTTTACACTCAGTCCTGCTGCATGCATGGACCACGGTTCGAGTCCCCGCCCACTCTTATTAATTCACAATCTTACCAATTTGATCAGTTTATTTACCGGTATTGCCAGGTATACATCAAGCCTCAGCAAGACAGTACTAAGATAATCAATAGTTTCAGCAACGGGAACTTTAGTAAAGAACCCGTTAATATCAAAACTAATAAGTTTTCCACATTGCAAATTTAAATTCGCTAATTTTGATATTAATTCGTTTTATACTAAAGGGACTGACACGCTCGTTAAGCAGGAGGAAGGATAGACAGAACAAGGACCTGAACAGTGTTTTCAAATCCAGCCATTTATGGTCCTGGAGTCACTACTACTGACCAAAATAGCAAGGTTTCTCTTCCTTAACTCTATATTTTATGAACCAGTTTCTTAAGAGGAGCCGCCAATAGCAATAATTACCTCGGGCAGGATCGTATCTATGAAGGTTGAGGTTGCTGGAGTTTAGCAACATGTCAGTATAGCCGACATGCTGGTAGCGTGTCGTGGCTACCTCAGCCTTCTACACTTAGTACACTGAACCACCCACGCGAAACAGCAGAGAGTCATATGTTTCTGTGGCTGGTTGATTGGTTTATTAGGTTTAAAGCTTATCGACTACACTACGATCATTAAGGCTGCTTTAATAACTAAAATTGGGATTAAACTCTGAGTATATATACAGTGAGAAATACACATTTCTTAGTGTATATAATTCTGTAATCTTAGGTTTCTCTAGGCGAAACTGAAGCTCAAATGAGACAAACTATCCTCATTTTACTGCGTCAGTTTCCTAACGTAGTGGCCCAGCGTCAGCTTTTTGACGCTTCCTGTCCTTCAAAGTATTGCACCAGTCCTCCCTCACCATCACTATTTACTTGAAAATAAATGTATATAATTGAAATAACGTTACAATTTAACAAAGATGTTATCATACAGAGTTGGCAAGCGAGAGGTATAGTCCCCTGGAAATTGTATCGAATTATCTAAAATATTAAACATTCTGCGAGCAATGACACACCGACGTGTCATTCAGTATCAAGCAGATATGATGCTGGAAAAAATATCTGTGCATGGAGACACGAGGTTATAACACAAAGAAGACGAAGAGCTACACGGTGCTGTTATACATTTTTTTGAAAATACTGATATGGGGTTAACAGAAATTCAGTATGAGCAATTGATACCATAGATGATACCAAACAATCTATCTGGAACATGGACTAATTCATCTTTCGCTATCGAAGATATTTTATGACAGGTCAAGGAAACTATGATATGTTCAGCTCTCTCAAGTTTTTCACTTCTCTTTTCATCATTTGTTGCTTTTCATTATATGGTGAGATTCTCATTTCATGGACAGGGATGATGATGATGCTGATGCTGTATCCATGAGATGTGTGTGCTGTATCCATAAGATCTGTGTGCTGTGTCCCAGATGTTCTTGTGGTTTATCCATAAGGTCCATGTGGTGTAGACATCTTGTATGCAGTATGTCGTGTACTTGTATACTCGTCACTTTCTATGAGTACATAAGCAACTTCTTCAGAATTATTGCACAGGGTATACTGTATACACTGAGAGATGTATATTTCTCAATGCATGTACAGTGAGAGCTTAATTTAATTCCTATTTCATGGATTAAAGTATTCTTGACTGACTGCTGGTGAACAGGTAACACTAAGCCTTAATCACCCCCTCACCTTTCTTCTGGTTGGCCTTAGAGTGATTCTGGTTCGGCACTCTTAATTTGGTTGTTATATTGTTCTCGAATTACTTTGTCCTGTTTCTCGTTCTCTCTGTATAAGGTTGATTTACCTCTGGTGGTCGAGGACAGACGGAATTGAGTTTGTTCATGATGTTACCAAGAAATTTAACATTGACGGTTGTGTGATCTGGTCGTAAGAGAGAGAGCAGCCGACAGGGCAGTTCTCTCAGTGTACTGGAAGAGAACATAAGAACAAAAGAAAGGAGGAATACTGCAGCAGGCCTACTGGCCCATACTTGGCAGGGCCTTGTCAAATCCAAACCTACTGATAAAAATATTCGCCCAACCCATTATCAATGTTACCCAAAGAATAAGCTTTTATAACTCTATTAATTCATGTGCAAGTCCCACTCAAATCCAACCCTTCTCAGTCATGCTTTTATCTAATCTAAATTTGAAGCTACTCAAGGTTTTAGCTTCAATAACCTTACTAGGCAAACTGGTCCACTCATCGACTACTCTATTTCTTAACAAATACTTTCCTATATCTTTCTAAATCTAAACTTATTAATTTTGAATCCATTATTATCCAGATTGTATTAATGCTGATAGAATTACCGAAAATACGTTAGATAAAAGTACACAAGTGCAACTAATGTAACATTTTAGTGTGGCAACGTTTCGCTTGACAAAGTTCCTGGAGAGCAAAACGATACCACAATAAAATGTCACATTAGTTGCACTTGTGTCCTTTTACCTAACATTATTATCCAATTTGAATCCATTATTATTATAAAATTTATAACAGATTCCTTCATCACTTTTAGGTGAACAAGACAAACGGGAATTAAAAATCTTCTCAGTGCTTCGCCGCGCTTGAGAGAACATCATTTAATCTAATAAATTAATCCTAATTAGATATTTTTAATCTGATACCCTGAATAAAACAGCTGTACAAGGCACTACAACCCGTCTTAGCCAGAGTGGTCTTGAAGTTGATGTTTTAGTTTGAACCTTGACCCTGTGTAATACTGCACCGAAAATCACCATTGTCGAGGGTTAATACATTACTTTTCTAGTTTTCAGTATAATTAGGTGACCAGCTGTTGTGGAGTCTTATGATAAAACACACTGATACACACACAGACTGACAGGTAAGACACATGGGAGTCAGTTAGGTATCTTTATTCCGAAAGAGAAACGTTTCGGAATAAAGATATTTTTCTGTACTTGACTGAAGAAACCAACTGTGTAGGCGAAAAGTTTTGGAATAAAACCGTTGAACATGTGTCTTACTTACCAACCTGTCGGTATTTTACACCATTTTAATATTCACAGCAGACAGACTGATAACATCTGTATTTCACTACTACACCTGCTGCCTCCGTATTCGACCGAAGAAGCCTACTGTGTAGGCGAAATTTTTCATCAATAGAGATACCCAACTGTAGCACATGTGTCTTAATCTTCAGACAGACAAACAGACAGACAGACTGACAAACACACACAAACACGCACACATGAATATGCTCAGGTGAAGAGGGAGGCCCAACAGATATGACAGTAGCGGAAGCCAAGTCCGACCCGAAGCTGTTGTACAGCCACATCAGGAGGAAAACAACAGGCAAGGACCAGGTAATCTGGCTGAGGAAGGAAGGAGGGAAGATCACAAGAAACTCCTGAGAAGTATGTGAGGAGCCCAACATGAGATTCAAAGATGTATTCACAGAGGAGACAAAAAGGACTCCAGAAAGACAGAGTGGTAGTGTACCCCATCAAGTACTGGGTACAATACATACAACCGAGGAAGACGTGAGGAGGCTGCTAAGTGAGCTAGATAACTCAAAGGTGATGAGGCCGAATAACCTCTCTCTGTGGGTCCTGAAAAAGGGAGCAGAGGCGCTATATGTACCACTAACAACAATCTTCAAAACATCCATCGCTGTTCATTTGCTGTCTTCCATACCTCAGGTATGGAAGACAGCAAATGTAGTCCCAATTTTTAAAGAAGGAGACAGACACGCAACATTAAACTACAGACAGTGTCACTGACATGTATAGTATGCAAAGTCATGGAGAAGATTATCAGAAGAATGGTGGAGCTTTTCAACGACAACCAGCACAGATTCAGGGACAAGAAATCCTGTGTTACAAGGTGACAGCAGTAAGACAAGAGAGATGGATGGGTAGAGTGGGTTTTCTTTGACTGTAAGTAGGCTTTTGACACAGTTCTACACAAGAGATTAATGCAAAAGCTGGAGGACCAGGCAGGTATAACAGGGAAGGCACTACAATGGATCAGAGAATACCAGACGAGAAGACAGCGAATCAAGGTACGTGATGAGGTGTCAGAGCGGGAACCTGTGACGAGCGGGGTTCCACAGGGGTCAGTCCTAGGACCGGTGCTGTTTCTGTTATATGTGAATAATATGATGAAAGGAACAGACACAAAAGTGTCCCTGTTTGCAGGACTACAAAGGGATCTGGACAGGGTGCAGGCCTGGTCCAGAAACTGGCTCCTGGAGTTCAACCCCATCAAGTGCAAGGTCATGAAGATTGGGGAAAGGCAAAAAAGACCACAGACAAACCTTACTCAAGGAAAAGGATCTTGGGGTAAGTATAATATCGAGCACATCTCCTGAGGCGCACATCAGCCAAATAACTGCTGCAGCATATGGGCGCCTAGCAAACCTTAGAATAGCATTCCGACATCTCAATTAGGAATCGTTCAGGACCCTGTACACCGTGTACATCAGGCCCATATTGGAATATGCAGCAGCAGTTTGGAACTCACACCTGGCCAAGCACGTCAGGAAATTAGAGAAAGTGCAAAGGTTTGCAAAGAGATTAGTCCAGGAGCTAATGGGCATGTCTTACGAGGAGAGTTTCAGGGGAATCGACCTGACGACACTGGAGGACAGGAGAGATAGGGGGGATATGATTACGATATATAAAATACTGAGAGGAATTAAGAAGGTGGATTGAGAGAGGAAGTTCCAGAGATGGGACACTACAACAAGGGGACACAACTGGAACGTCGAAGACTCATATGAGTCACAGGGATGTTAGGAATTTCTTCTTCAGTCATGGAGTTGTCAGGTCAGAAAGTGGAATAGTCTGGGAAGTGATGTAGTGCAGGCAGGATACATATATAGCTTTAAGAAGAGGTATGATAAAGCTCATGAAGCAGGGAGAGTGACCCAGTAGCGACCAGTGAAGAGGCGGGGCCAGGAGCTGTGACTCAACCCCACAACCACAATCAGGTGAGTACACACACACATGCACACACACACACACACACACACACACACACACACACACACACACACACACCACACATCACACATTACACACACACACACACTCATACACACACACACATACACACAACACACACACACACACCACTTATATACCACAAACACACACACACACACACACACACACACACACACACACACACACACATACACACACACAAACACACACACACACATACACACACACATACACATACACACACACACACAGAAGACGATATGACCCAGCGGGAAAAATTTTCGGAGAATGGGGGGGTTTGTAAAAAAAAACCCCCCCAGTGAGAGGGGACCTTCAAGGCAGAAGCGACTCGGACCAGGATCTGCAGGAGAAAGCGATTAAGGGACATGACGGATACAGGAGGGTGTATCTCGACCGCGACAGAACAAAAAGGGAAAGGAAGAAACTGAGAGAGATGGTACAAAGGCGAAAGGGGGAAAGAGAGGGAAGGAGAAACAGACGGGAGATCCCAGACCCGGGAAAGAAGATCAAATACAGCCCCCTCACAACTTTCTTAGAAGCCTCCCAACCAGTCAACCCCGTGCAACCAAACACTCTAAATCAAACACCCATGCCACATCCAATGCCCCCACCCACTACATTACAAACTTCACCCCCACAGCAACAACCAATATTTCTTACCAGGTCCCCCATTTCCCCCAAACCCCAATATACTTCCCAGACCCACAGTCTTAAAAAAGAAGTTGAAGGTGTGGTATACAAATGCAGATGGAATAACAAACAAGTATAAGGAGTGGCACGAAAGAATCAAAGAGCCCATCCCAACTATAGCACTCACAGAAACAAAAACTCACCAGAATAATAACAATTTCAATTTTCCCATCCGGATATCAAATCTTCAGAAAGACAGAGGGAGGAGAGGGGAGGAGGAGTTGCACTGCTCATTAAAAAACCGTGGGTTTTGAGAAAATGGAAGGAATGGATGGCATGGGCAAAGGGACTACTTAGGGGGAAACAATCCAGTCTGAGGGACATAAGGTGATAATTGCAGTAATGTACAACCCCCCACAGAACTGCGGGAGGCCAAGAAAAGGGAGTACGATGAAGCAACAGGGGCAATGATCAACACACAGCCGAGGTGCCAGGAGAGCACACATGGGGGAGCAAAGTTACTAGTTATGGGTGATTTCAATCACAAGGAATTGACTGGGAAACCTGGAGCCCCATGGGGGTCCCGAAACATGGAGAGCCAGATGATGGATGTGTACTGGAGAACCTCATGCATCAACATGTTAGAGACACTACCAGAGAGAGAGGAGAGGATGAACCAGCAAGGTTGGACTTGTAATTCACCATGAGTTTGTTCGGACATCGAGGGTATCATGTATGAAAGGCCTCTGGGAGCTAGTGATCATGTGGTTCTGTGCTTCGATACCTAGTTGAGCTCCAAGTGGAGAGAGTAGCAGGAATAGGCCCGGGGAAAAAACCCAAAATACAAAAGGGGGAACTACTCAGGCATGAGGAACTTCCTTCAAGACATTCAGTGGGAAGGAACTGAAGGAAACCAGTACAAGAAAAAATGGACTATGTAGCAACAAAATGCAAGGAGGCAGAGGAGAGGTTTGTCCCAAGGAAAAAGAAATTAATGGGGGAAAAACAGAACGAGTCCTTGTTCACCAAAGGTGTAGGGCAAAAACTGGTGTACTGAGAATGGAAAAGGTACAGAAGACAGAGAACTCAGGAAAATAAAGAAATCAGCCGAAGAGCCAGAACGAATATCACAGATAAGAAGGGAGGCTCAGAGACAATATGAAAATGAATAGCATCAAAAGTAAAGACGACCCGAAGCTGTTGTACAGCCCCATCAGGGGGAAAACAACAGTCAAGGACAAGTAATCAGACTGAGGGAAAGGGGGATGGGGAATTCACAAGAAACGACCGAGAGGTATGTCAGGAGTTCAAACACAAGATTTAAGAGGTATTTACAGTGGAAACCAGTAGGACTCCAAGAAATCAGAAAAAGGGGGCACACGCAAGTGCTGGACGAGGTACATATAACCAAGGAGGAGGTGAAGAAGCTGCTATGCGAACTTGACACCTCAAAGGCGGTGGACCAGACAACATCTCTCCATGGGTCCCTTTAAAAAGGGAGCAGAGATATTGTGTGAGCCATTAACAAAGATCTTCAACACATCATTTGAAACTGGCAACTCCCTGAGGTATGGAAAATGGGAAATGTAGTCCCAATTTTTTAAAAAGGGAGACAGACATGAGGCACTAAACTACAGACCTGTATCACTAACGTGTATAGTATGCAAGGTCATGGAGAAGATCATCAGGGGGAGAGTGGGGGGCACTGGAAAGAAACAATGTATTTAAATTTAAACCAGCACGGTTTCAGGGAAGGAAAATCCTGTGGCACAAACCTACTAAGTTTTATGACAAGGTGACAGAAGTAAGACAAGAGGAGAGGGTGGATCGACTGCGTATTTTTGACTGCAAGAAGGCTTTCGACACAGTTTCCCCAAAAAGGGTTACTGCAAAAGTTGAGGACCAGGCACACATAACGGAAAAAGGCACTGCAAGGATCAGAGAATATCACAGGGGGGCAACAACGAGTCATGGTAAAGCGACGAGTGTCAGAGTGGGCGCCTGTGACAAGCGGGGTTCCACAGGGGTCAGTCCTAGGACCTGTGCTGTTTTGGTATACGTGAACGAATAACGGAAGGGATAGACTCAGAAGTGTCCTTCTTTGCAGACGATGTGAAGTTAATGAGAAGAATCGAATCGGACGAGGATCAGGCAGGACTACAAGAGATCTGGACAGGCTACAAGCCTGGTCCAGCAACTGGCTCCTTGAATTTAACCCTGCCAAATGCAAGTCATGAGATTGGGAAGGGCAAAGAAGACCGCAGACACATTGTTTAGATGGCCAAGACTGCAAACCTCACTCAAGGAAAAAGATCTGGGGGTGAGTATAACACCGAGCATATCTCCTGAGGCGCACATCAATCAGATAACTGCTGCAGCATACGGGCGCCTGGCAAACCTACGGATAGCGTTCCGATACCTCAGTAAGGATTCGTTTAAGACTCTGTACACCATCTACGTCAGGCCCATACTGGAGTATGCAGCACCAGTTTGGAATCCACACCTAGTCAAGCACGTCAAGAAATTAGAGAAAGTGCAAAAGTTTGCAACAAGACTAGTCCCAGAGCTACGGGGATTGTCCTATGAAGAAAGGTTGAGGGAAATCGGCCTGACGACACTGGAGGCCAGAGGGTCAGGGAGACATGATAACGACATATAAAATACTGCGCGGAATAGACGAGGTGACAAAGACGGGATGTTCCAGAGATGGGACACAGACACAAGAGGTCACAATTGGAAGTTGAAGACTCAGATGAATCAAAGGGATGTTAGAAGTATTCTTCAGTCAAGAGTAGCAGCCATGGAATAGCCTAGAAAGTGATGTGGTGGAGGCAGAACCATACATAGTTTTAAGGCGAGGTATGATAGAGCTCATGGGGCAGGGAGAGAGGACCTAGTAGCAATCAGCGAAGAGGCGGGGCCAGGAGCTGTGACTCGACCCCTGCAACCACAAATAGGTGAGTACAAATAGGTGAGTACACATACACACACACACACACACACACACACACACACACACACACACACACACACTCTCACACACCACACTCATATACACACACACACATACACACACACATACACCACACACACACACACACACACACATACACACACACACACACACACACACACACACTCACACACACACACACACACACACACACACACACATACACACACACACATACACACAAAAACACAACACACACACAAGGGGAAAAACCCAACAGTAAAGGGAAACCAGGAATCACCCAAAGGAAAGGGAAAGGGAAAAGGAGAAAAACCAAAAAATGAAAAGTGAATTATTTTGAGGAACTCAACAAAAAAATTAAAAAAGAAGTGTTCCCCGAGAAACAAAAGGGGGCCCCCAAAAGACGGAGGGGGGTTTGGGGGGGCCACCCCCAAAGGGTGCGGACACAGTGCACACAACCGGAAAGAAGTGAAGAGGCTTTTGATTTGACTAGATACCTCAAAGGAAAGGGGGGCCAGATAACATCTCCCCATGGGTTTGAGAGGGGGAACCCAGAGGCGCTAGGGTTACCCCTAAAAACATTTTTCAATACATAAATCGAAACAGGGAAAAATTGCCTAGGCATGGAAGACAGCAAATGTATTTCCCCAATCTTTAAAAAAAAGGAACAGACTTTGAACTTTAAACTCCCGCCCCTTGTCACTGAAAAGTATAGAAATTGCAAAATAAATGGAAAAGTTTTATCAGGAAAGAGGGGTTTGGAACCCCTAAAAAAGGAACGACTCACAACAGCACCAAACAGGGTTTTTTCGGGGAAACGGGAAATCCGGGGTCCCCAAACCACGGGATTTTCTTTTGACATGGTGACAGCGTAAACAAGAAAGGGGGTTTGGGGTTTGGTTCCCTATTCTTGGACTGCAAAAGGCTTTGACCCCATTTCCCCCACAAAGAGATTGGTGCAAAAACTGGGGGCCCCAAGCAGGGTTTAACAGGGAAGGCACTACAATGGATAAGAGAATACTTGTCAGAAGACAGCAGCGAGTCATGGAAAGTGGCGAGGTGTCAGAGGGGGCACCTGTAAACCAGGGGGGTCCCCAGGGGTCAGCCCTAGGGCCCCAGTGCTGTTTCTGGTTTTTTGTAAAAGGGACATGGGGAAAGGAAAATTGGACCTGGGGTGTCCCCTTTTTGCAGATGACGTGAAGCTGAAAAAAGAATTCACTCGATCGAAACCAGGCAGAACTAAAAAGGGGATCAGGACGGGCTGCGGGACCGGGTCCAGCAATTTGGCCCTGGATTTTCAATCCCACCAAGGGGCCAAAACCATAAAGTTTGGGGAAAAGGGAAAAAGAAGACCACAAAAAGGGGAAAGTACAGTCTGGGGGGGCCAGGGGACTAAAAAACCTCCCCTAAAGGGAAAAAAGATCTTGGGTGAGAAATAAACACCAGGCAAATCTCCAAAAGGGCCACACCAACCAAATAACGCGGGCGGGCATAGGGGCCCCCTACCCAAACCTCAGAACAGAAACCCGGACACCCTTAAATTAAGGAGCCCATTCAACCCTGTAAAAACCGTGAAAGGGTTAGGCCCAAAAGGGGAGTATGGGGGCACCTTTTGGGAACCCACACCAAACCCAAGCACGTAAAGAAACTAAAAAGTGCAAATTTTTTGCAACAAGACTAGTCCCAGAGCTAAGAGGTTTTTCCTACGAGGAGAGGGTTAAGGGAAATCAACCTGACGACACGAGGACAGGAGAAAGGGGGGGCCCAGGAAAAACGACATAAAAAATCCCGAGGGGAATTTTGGAAAAGGGTGGACAAAGACGGGATTTTTCCAGAGATTGGACCCAGAAACGGGGGGAAAACATTGGAAGTTGAAGAGGGCAGATGAATCACGGGAGTTGGGGAAGTATTTTTTCAGCCACAGAGTAGCCCACACCACACTCCCCAAAACCCACCCACATCACACACACATACACACACACACACATACACCCCACACAAACATGCACACAAACACACACACACACATACTTTACATACACACAAAACACATAAAATAATATAACACACACACACATACACACACACACACACACACACCACAAAACACACACACACATATACACACACACACACCACACATACACACACACATACAAAAAACCCCATACACACACACACACACACACACACACACACATCCCAAACACACACACACACACACACACACACACACACACACCATAAAACACACACACATACACACAACCACATACACCCCACACAACACACACAAAACATAAACACACACACACACATTCACACACATTCACACACACACACACACACAAAACACACACACAAAACCACACACATATACACACACAAAACACAAACACAACACACACAAAAAACATCCCCAACACACACCCCACACACACAAAACACACACACACCACACACACACACACGGAAGGGGGTTACAAACCCCCTGGATAAAACTGGTTAAAGGTTAAATATTTTAACCTTTTTTTGTTTATGAGGCGGGACAAAAACGGGAAAACCTTGTGAAAAAATTTTACCTACATCTAGAAAAAATTTTAAATTTCTAAAAAAAAACTTGACCCACCCGAGTGTAAGAAAAATTTTTTCCTAAACGCGAGATAGGAAAAAATTTCCCTTAGCAATTATTAACTAGAAAAAATCGGGAAATACCCCAAAAAAAAAAGGGCGGGGCGAATTTTATAAGCAACCTTTTAGGGACTGCCCTAAATTTTAAAATTTTTTTTTTTTTAAAAAATTTTACATCTTACTATTTTTTGGGTTTTTTCCAAAAATTGTATTTACATTTTATTACTGAAAGGGGGTAAAAACTGAAAAGTTAATTTAATAAGACTCACCTGCAGCCCCCGGGGATTGTTGCTTTTCGAAAGTTTTTCGCCGCACAACGGGGTTTTTTAGTCGAATAAAGACAATACAGTTGGGTTTTGGGAAAAAACGTAAGCAAACACTAGACATATTAAAAACGTTTTGGCCCCGGGGCCTTTATCACTTTTAACCCCTTTAGAAGTGACCCAAAGGCCCAGGACCGAAAAGTTTTTTTAAAAAAATATGTCATAGTGTTTGCTTTCGTGTCTTTCAAAAACCCCAAAAACCCTCCGGGTTTTTTTTTACCAAAGGGTTTTTACCGACGAATAAAAGGAGACAGAAAAATAGTTTTGAGGGGATCACTCCGCATCCTTGGAAGGGAAAGGACTGATCACCTCAAAACCCATTTCCCACTGTTTCCTCTCGTTTTATTCGCTTGTATTTTACTGAAGAAGCCTGTATGCAGGCGAAACCCTTTTCGAAAAATAAAGATACATATTTTTTGTATGTTTTAAACCCTTTAAACCCTTGTTTTGGAAAGGGGTGAGGGGAAAAAAAAAAGCCCTTTCCCTTTTCCCTCCTTTTCCCTTTTTCCCTTTCCCCCCCCCCCTTTTCCCGGGGTTTTTAAAGGATGGGGAAAAATTATATTTCCCTTTGGGATCCAACCCTTCTCTTTCCCCTCCCTTTTCAACAATCACATTTTTTTTACCAAGATCATTGAACATTTTAAAAAGGTATAAAATTTCCCCCAAAATCATTACCAAATTTATTATCCCCCTGTTCTATTTTTTTAAGAGGGCGGGTTTAATCCTTTTTCTATGATTTAGACACAAAGTGCAGCAGTTAGGTAACTTTATTGTTGAAAAAATTTCGCCTAAACAGTAGGCTTTTTCAGTCAAATATTTTAAGGGGAAGGAATTTAAATACGTAAATAATTGTATTCGGGGACAGTACACTTAAAATTTTCATACATGGCAGCATAAGCGTGATTAAACCCAAAGGGAAAAACCCAAAAAAGTTAGACAAAAGTGACTTTTTTCCCTGGGTGTAGTAATGAAACGAAGATGATGTAATCAGTCCATCAACCTTGGAGAAATAGTATTTGAGGTGGTCAGTCCCTCTCTTACATTGTATAGAAGAAAACACGTAAGTGAGCACTAGGATATTTATTGGAAAACATTTCGGTCCTGGAACCTTGATCAAGATTCCAGGACCATTTCTGGCAGACATAAGCTGAAACAAAACTTATAATAACCGAAAGAATAACTGAGGGTGTTAATGTTGCAGTTTAAAAACTGTAGTGTAAAGCACCCTTCTGGCAAGACAGTGATGGAGTGAATGATGGTGAAAGTTTTTCTTTTTTGGGCCACCCTGCCTTGGTGGGAATCGGCCAGTGTGATAAAAAAAAAAAAAAAAAAAAAGATTAAATAAACGCCCAATATAACATAATTACGTTGAAGGAAGATGTGATAGTCGAGTACAGAGAACATAAGAACATAAGAACATAAGAAAGGAGGAACACTGCAGGAGGCCTGCTGGCCCATACTAGGCAGGTCCTTTACAATTCATCCACAAAAACAAAACATTTGCCCAACCCAATTTTCAATGCCACCCAAGAAATAAGCTCTGATGTGAAAGTCCCACTCAAATCCAACCCCTCCCACTCATGTACTTATCCAACCTAGATTTGAAACTACCCAAAGTCCCAGCCTCAATAACCCAACTAGGTAGACTGTTCCACTCATCAACTACCCTTTTTCCCAAACCAATACTTTCCTATGTCCTTTCTAAATCTAAACTTATCTAATTTAAATCCATTACTGCGGGTTCTCTTTTGGGGAGAGGCACCCTCAAGACCTTATTAATATCCCCTTTATTAATACCTATCTTCCACTTATACACTTCGATCAGGTCCCCCTCATTCTTCGTTAACAAGTGAATGTAATTAAGAGTCTTAAATCTTTCTTCATAAGGGAAAATTTCTAATGTATGTATTTAATTTAGTCATCCCACGCTGAATGTTTTCTAAAAGAATTTATGTCCATTTTGTAATACGGAGACCAGAACTGAGCTGCATAATCTAGGTGAGGCCTTACTAATGATGTATAAAGCTGCAGTATGACCTCTGGACTTTGTTGCTTACATTCTTGATATAAATCCCCGTAATCTATTTGCCTTATTAGTACGCTTAGGCATTGCTGTCTTGGTTTAAGGTTGTGCTCACCATAACCCCCCAAATCCTTTTCGCAATCTGTATGGCTAAGTTTTACATCATTTAACTTATAAGTACTAGGGTTTAGGGGACTCCCAAGCTCAGAACCTTGCATTTATCTACATTGAACTGCATCTGCCACTTTTCTGACCAAGAATAGAGTTTGTTTAAATCCTCCTGAAGTTCCATAACATCTACGTTTGAATCAATTATCCTACCTTCTTTGTGTCATCGGCGAATTTGCTCATATCACTAGTAAATTTCCCCCATCAAGATCATTGATATATATTATAAACAAAACGGGCCCAAGACTGATCCCTGTGGAACGCACTTGTTACAGATCCCCCCTCGGATTTTAAACCCCCTTTATGGACACTCTCTGCTTCCTGTCAGTGAGCCATGACTCGATCCACGAGAGCACTTTTCCCCCAATGCCATGAGCTGCCCCTTTCTTTAAACAGTCTATGGTGCGGAACTCTATAAAAACCCTTACTAAAATCAAAGTAAATAATATCAAATTCTTTATTTTTTTTCAACAGCCTAAAAAAAGCTTTACTGAAAAGTTAATAAATATTAGACAAACCGGCCTCTTGTGAATCCTGCTGAGTATCTTATAAAGCTTTGTTTATCGAGAGGGGCTTTTTATAATCTCAGCTATAATTGCTCTAGTAATTTGCCTACAATTGAGGTAGGCTTATTGGGCGGTAATTTGACGGGAAAGACTTTCCCCTGTTTTAAAAAAAGAAATTACTTAGCCATCTTCCCCCATATGACATACACCGTTTGAAAGATAAATTAAATATTAGTTAATGGTTCACAGAGTTCCTTTTGCATTCCTTTAAAAACCCTTAAAAAAACCTCATCAGGACCCCGGGGATTATTTTGTTTTAGTCTGTCTATCTGCTTCAAAACGATCTCATGTGACTGGATGTTTCATAATTTATTTTTCTAGCCCCCGTAAAAATTAATTTCTGGAATATTGTTAGTGTCTTCCTGTGTAAAAAAAAAGGGGAAAAAAAATTATTTAAAATCAAGCACATTTCATTTTTGTCAGTAAGGTGCCATTATTTTTAAGGGGACCTATCTTATCTCTAACTTTTGTTCTATAGCCTGGAAAAAAAAATTTTTGGGGGTTTGTTTTAGAATCCCTAGCAACTTTAATTTATAGTCCCTTTTAGCTTTTTTTTATCCCCCTTTTTTTTGTCCCTCTTAATGTCAAATTTTCTGATTCATAAGTGACCCTCCCTCTTTTGATACGCCTTAAATTCCCTTTTTTAGCCCCCGTAGATATTTTAGCCATTATTCATCCATTTTGGGTCATTTCATTTGATCTAATTTTTTAAGGGAAAAGCTCTTTGAGCAGCATTATTGTTCAGAAAACTTCATATTGATAGCTCCTTCGTTACCCAGTCAAAAAGATGATAATGTTTCTAACCCCATCGTAATCTGCTAAGCAAAATCTGGGACGTTACGATTTAAAATCGTATACGTACTTCCATTAAAATTGCTAAATGTAATTGATTTGTGGTCGTACACCATTTCCTCTGAAATTTCAAAATTATTAAAAAGGGATTATTGGTTGCCATAACAAAGTCAAGCAGGTTATTTTCCCTTGTGGGTTCTGTCACAAAAGCTTCAAAAAACAATCCCGAAAATACTTTTAAAAAAGTCGTAGATTTTTAAATTCCCCGCAGAAATTCCAATCAACAGACTAAAGTTAAAGTCTCCTAGAATTACTACATTATCGTGCCTTGTGGCCTTAACAATTTCCCCCAAAGTAGTTTCCCCTTTGGGCCCCATCTAAATTTGGGGGGCGGTTATACTCCTAAAATCAGTTTTTCAAGCCCCCCCTGAAAATTCTATCCAACGACCTTTTAGTGTTCTTTAGATTTAAAACCCGTTTTTTTTGCAAAAGTTCAAGCGTCTCGGACAACAAGGGGCCCCCCACCCCCCCTCCCCCTACTTCTTTCTTCTTGGAACAATTTAAAACCCCTGATTTGAATTCCGCAGGTTCCCACTTTTTGAATTAAACCACGTTCTTAAGGCAAATAATCAAGTTTCCTACATAGCAACTAAACTCAACTGTCCCCTTTATTCCTAGCCTACGGCAATTAGCATAAAAACATTGAAAGACTCCCCTTTCTCTTTACCCTTCCTGCTATTTCTATTTTTTACTACCTATTACTGTCTTATCACCCAAGGCCCCTGGCTTTTAATATCTATTCGTTCTTTTTTTACTGGGTCCCCTAGAACTCGAAATATTACCATGGGACTTCACTTTTTCCTCCCAAAAACCCCATCCACTAACATTTAGTTTAAAGTCCAAAATCCCCTCCCGCAGTTGCCAGTGCTCCCCCCCCACCAAATAAGTGACCCCACCCCAGCATACATGTCTTTTCGCCATAGAAAGGTCCATTTGTCAATGAATGTTACCGTTTTCCTTCAGTTTTGTCCAGCCGCAATTGCCCCAAATTGCCCGGGACAACCATTCATTTCCAACTCCCCTCCTTGGAAAAATCCACATATGAAGGGTTCCCCCCCTTATTTCTATTTTATGCTGACCTATCCCGAAACAGGCCCTCACCCCTACGTCTGCCAACATCGTTGCCTCCAGCACTGAGACAATAATAGGATTGCCCCCATCCCTCTCATGATGTGCCCAGATGGTAACAATATCCTCCATCCCACCCCCAGGAAAAGCAAACCTCTGTCTCCTATCTGTCCTTCAAGCAAAAAGCCCTATCCATATACCTAATTGGCTTCCCCAACAAAACAATATTCTTCCCTTCCTTAATGTTTTTTCGTCGTGACTTTCCCCAGTGGTCGATCACTTTGTGGGGTACCGAGAATGTATTGGATGTTTCCACAACAGTTTCAACGGCAGTCTCTTTTTCTTCATCGTTTCCCTTTTCCATTGTCTTCTTGATGGGCAATTTCTTTCCCTGCTGTCCCCCATGACATTTTCCCCCTTTTACCTGGGATCAAAACAGGAGGACTACCCCGAATCTTTTTGTTTTCCTCGGTCGTCGCCGAATTTCATATTCCCCAAACCCTTAATTTTTCCCCTTAAGCTGTTGGTAAGTTGCTCGATGGAGGGCATCTTGCTT
>NC_069422.1:20740875-20770875 GCF_026875155.1 Cherax quadricarinatus
GCGAAACGTTGCCACAATAAATGCCACATTAGTTGCACTTGTGTCCTTTTACTTTACATATTGTCGGTAATTCTACCAACTTTATTACAGTTTAAAAACTGTAGTGTAAAGCACCCTTCTGGCAAGACAGTGATGGAGTGAATGATAGTGAAAGTTTTTCTTTTTCGGGCCACCCTGCCTTGGTGGGAATCGGCCAGTGTGATAATATATATATATATATATATATATATATATATATATATATATATATATATATATATATATATATATATATATATATATAAATATATATATATATATATATATATATATATATATATATATATATATATATATATATATATATATATATATATATATATATATATATATATATATATATATATATATGCAATAAGATCACAGTAAACAGGTGATTTCAAAATATGCAAAACAACCACCCTGAAAGAATAGAGAAATTCCAAGCGTTTCGTGACTACTCACATTATTCTTTCAGAGTGGTTGTTTTGCATATATATATATATAATATATATATATATATATATATATATATATATATATTATATATATATATATATATATGCAAAACAACCACTTTGAAAGAATAGAGAAATTCCAAGCGCTTTCGTGACTACTCACATTATCAAGGAACTATCATAGTTCCTTGATAATGTGAGTAGTCACGAAAGCGCTTGGAATTTCTCTATTCTTTCAGAGTGGTTGTTTTGCATATTCTGAAATCACCTGTTTACTGTGATCTTATTGCATATATATACACACACACACACATATATATATATATATATATATATATATATATATATATATATATATATATATAAATATATATATATATATATATATATATATATATATATATATATATATATATATATATATATATATATATATATATTATATATATATATATATATCAATAACAACACTGCACTACCACTCGTTCAATGTCACAATAATATATATATATATATATATATATATATATATATATATATATATATATATATATATATATATATATATATTTATATATATTAGTATAAATATATGAATTTAAAAATTCAGCAGTTTCTGCGTGACCGGGATCTTGCATGGCTGTTTACCGATTTTGTAAGATTGTCGGGTGAGATGGCATTCTTTAATATTTATTTCGTGCTAGCTAAATTTTTTTTCCCACCTCAAGAAAAATTTGTGGCTGTACTGGCTGAAGTTATCGTTTGTGAAATTATCATATATTTCCACTGGATTCAATGGGATATTTGTCTTCCTCATTTGAGAAAGAATGAGAGAATGAGAGAGTGAGAGGGGGGTGGGGGTTTCATGGGGAGGGGATACAGTAGAGATGAGATGAGAGTATGTATTTTCGTAAGCAAATAGTGTTCATGTGTTGTATGAGTGCAGGCAGGTTCGCACCCTCCACCGGCCTCGCCTCCTGCTGGCGTTGTGGCAGACTGTGTAATGGCTACTGCAGCCGGCAGACTCATTGTGCACACCAGGGCTATACGAGGCTATCTCACTACCACCGTGAAAATTTATCCCCGCGAGGGAGCCATATTGAGTGCTCTCGTGTTGGGGAGGAGCATTAGAGGTGTCGGGCCCAGCAGCAGTATCTGGTGCATAGGGGGATCCCTACCACCTTGCTACATGTAAATAATGGCCATATCAACGATCCTCCGTGCCTGTTTAACCTTGGACTTGACGAAGAAGGATTTACAACGACCTATATAGTTAATGTGTAGGTTCTGCTTACCTTTTGTCGTGCAGGCAGACCGAGCATGTTCACTTGATTATTATTGAGTTGAGGACAAGATACAAGGAGTGGGAGGCTCTCAGTCGTGTGTCGGGAGCTGCGGATACTCAGTAGAACGCTAAGTAAAGGTGCACACATTAAAACTACACAATATCAGAGACTTCAAAGCTCCGGATGAGCTCTTATACTGGTAACTTCGGCGATTTAATTTGAAGGTGCAACAGTTAATAATAATAAGAGGAGGAGGAGTACGAGGACGAAGAGAAAGAGGAGAGGAAAGGGAGGTGAAGGCAGAAGAAGAAAATAAAATATAGCAATGAACGAGACAAAAAAAAAAAAAAAAAAAAAAAAAAAGAGATATTTTTCTCCCATAAAATATTATATTCTTTGAAGAATACTTTTAAACAATACTAAACGCTACAGCGGCGATTCTCGAAGACAACACGAATGATGCAAGAATAACAAAACAGATAATTGGCGATCTGAACGCCCACGACACCCTGCACATTCTCACAAAATACCTGAACCCTGCATAATCTGACTTATTTCTTAAGGTGTGCAACCTCAGTCGTCAGTGGTGCAAAACTAATCGAGTATGAAGATACACGATGGAATCGTGCCACACTTCCCTTTAGACTTAAGGGGAATACGTGTCCGCAAGATGGCAATATTTACATTCCTGTTTTCTGTGTGTCATCTGGTGAATCAGCGAGACAGGTTCATCTGGAGCAGTGATTCTTAACCAGGTGTAAATTTACCCCTTGGGGGTAAAAAATTACTTGGCAAGGGGTAAATATTTGATGTACTTGATAATATATAATTATTTCTTTAGAAAAGATTTTTTTTGTGATACAAATGTATATTACTATTTTTGTGCAAAACCTGAATAATTTTTTTTTTTTTTGACTTTCTTGTTTTTTGTCTCTGTAAGATGGCGATAAATTGTTTGTATGGAAGTAAGGGGGGTAAATGGAGAAATACATCAAGCCGAGGAGGTTAATGATGGAGGAAAACTTGAGAATCCCTGATCTAAAGCATCTGAAGGAGCTCTAGAGAACTTGCATGTTGTCTAACATAAACTTGGACCTCGTCGTAATGATTCTGCAACTAACTTGTTTTCGTTAAATTAATTATAGTTTGCCTTCTTCTGTTGTGTCTGGTTTTCTGTAACTATCTCTCCCACGTTTATAAGAAATCCATGAATGGTTCTGACTTCCTCTGGACGTGACCGAGTGCGTCACAACGTCACTATGATTCATCTGGTGTTCAGTTTACGTATGCTGTTTGACATGACCCTAGCAACATATCTCTGCCTAGTTCCACCCGCCCCCCACAAGTTGATTGACAGGTGTGCGTTGCACCTCAACACCTGCTGAGGAACAGGTGTTTATAGAGGGCGTCAAACGTAAGAAGAACAGCGGTTACATGGCTGGTGGAGTCATAATAAACGCATTTAGGATCCGCCCGACGCGTGGCCCCAGCCATAACCTTCACCTCACCACACAAACCACAGCGGCTGCCTCCACTCACTCACAACACCTGGAAGAAACGTTCATATTGCAACGTTCGACATTGCTTTTTTTTTGACGGTCACTTTGATGTCAGAGGTATAGCGGCCGTTATTATAAAATTATTTGTGGTTTAATATACGTTTTTTATGGGTTTGTGTAACTTAACGCCACGTAAATGAACCGAACCAAACTTAAAAAAAAATAGAAATAAAAATAATACTGGGAGAGTTCATAAATTGACGTTGAGTATTACGTCAAAAAATGACGATGGCTTCTACGTAAAACAGCTGTTTGACGTATTTTATATAATTCTTACATTCTCTCTCTTTTACCTCTAAGATCTTACTGTGTGTCTTGCCTCTAAAATCATTCTGTGTTTTGTCTTTAAGGTCTAATTTTGTGTTTTGCCTTTAAGATACTAATGTGTGTTTTACTTCTAGGATCTTACCATGTTTTACTTCTAAGGTCTTACTGTGAGTTTCACCTCTAAGTTCTTACTGTGTGTTTCACCTCTAAGATCTTACTGTGTGTTTCACCTCTAAAATCTTACTGTGTGTTTCACTTCTAAAATCTTACTGTGTGTTTTACCTCTAAAATCTTACTGTGTGTTTTACCTCTAAAATCTTACTGTGTGTTTTACCTCTAAAATCTTACTGTGTGTTTCACCTCTAAAATCTTACTGTGTGTTTCACCTCTAAAATCTTACTGTGTGTTTTATCTCCAAGATCTTACTGTGTGTTTCACCTCTAAAATCTTACTGTGTGTTTCACCTCTAAAATCTTACTGTGTGTTTCACTTCTAAAATCTTACTGTGTGTTTTACCTCTAAAATCTTACTGTGTGTTTTACCTCTAAAATCTTACTGTGTGTTTCACCTCTAAAATCTTACTGTGTGTTTCACCTCTAAAATCTTACTGTGTGTTTCACCTCTAAAATCTTACTGTGTGTTTCACCTCTAAAATCTTACTGTGTGTTTCACCTCTAAAATCTTACTGTGTGTTTCACCTCTAAAATCTTACTGTGTGTTTCACCTCTAAAATCTTACTGTGTGTTTCATCTCTAAAATCTTACTGTGTGTTTCACCTCTAAAATCTTACTGTGTGTTTCACCTCTAAAATCTTACTGTGTGTTTCATCTCTAAAATCTTACTGTGTGTTTCACCTCTAAAATCTTACTGTGTGTTTCACCTCTAAAATCTTACTGTGTGTTTCACCTCTAAAATCTTACTGTGTGTTTCACCTCTAAAATCTTACTGTGTGTTTCACCTCTAAAATCTTACTGTGTGTTTCACCTCTAAAATCTTACTGTGTGTTTCATCTCTAAAATCTTACTGTGTGTTTCACCTCTAAAATCTTACTGTGTGTTTCAGCTCTAAAATCTTACTGTGTGTTTCACCTCTAAAATCTTACTGTGTGTTTCATCTCTAAAATCTTACTGTGTGTTTCACCTCTAAAATCTTACTGTGTGTTTCACCTCTAAAATCTTACTGTGTGTTTCTCCTCTAAAATCTTACTGTGTGTTTCACCTCTAAAATCTTACTGTGTGTTTCACCTCTAAAATCTTACTGTGTGTTTCACCTCTAAAATCTTACTGTGTGTTTCACCTCTAAAATCTTACTGTGTGTTTCACCTCTAAAATCTTACTGTGTGTTTCACCTCTAAAATCTTACTGTGTGTTTCACCTCTAAAATCTTACTGTGTGTTTCACCTCTAAAATCTTACTGTGTGTTTCACCTCTAAAATCTTACTGTGTGTTTCACCTCTAAAATCTTACTGTGTGTTTCACCTCTAAAATCTTACTGTGTGTTTCATCTCTAAAATCTTACTGTGTGTTTCACCTCTAAAATCTTACTGTGTGTTTCACCTCTAAAATCTTACTGTGTGTTTCATCTCTAAAATCTTACTGTGTGTTTCACCTCTAAAATCTTACTGTGTGTTTCACCTCTAAAATCTTACTGTGTGTTTCACCTCTTTAGTTCCTTCACCTTGTAACTTCTGACACAGAATTTCATACACTTCCCTGAGATTTTGTTCGAAATTATTTGTGTTCAGTGTTCAGTCAGTTCATGCAATGTTTACCAACAACAATCATGGAATGTTTACCAACAACAATCATGGAATGTTTACCAACAACAATCATGGAATGTTTAGCAACAACAATCATGGAATGTTTACCAACAACAATCATGGAATGTTTAGCAACAACAATCATGGAATGTTTAGCAACAACAATCATGGAATGTTTACCAACAACAATCATGGAATGCTTACCAACAACAATCATGGAATGTTTAGCAACAACAATAATGGAATGTTTAGCAACAACAATCATGGAATGTTTACCAACAACAATCATGGAATGTTTAGCAACAACAATCACGGAATGTTTACCAACAACAATCATGGAATGTTTACCAACAACAATCATGGAATGTTTACCAACAACAATCATGGAATGTTTAGCAACAACAATCATGGAATGTTTACCAACAACAATCATGGAATGTTTACCAACAACAATCATGGAATGTTTACCAACAACAATCATGGAATGTTTACCAACAACAATCATGGAATGTTTAGCAACACCAATCATGGAATGTTTAGCAACAACAATCATGGAATGTTTAGCAACAACAATCATGGAATGTTTAGCAACAACAATCATGGAATGTTTAGCAACAACAATCATGGAATGTTTAGCAACAACAATCATGGAATGTTTACCAACAACAATCATGGAATGTTTACCAACAACAATCATGGAATGTTTAGCAACACCAATCATGGAATGTTTAGCAACAACAATCATGGAATGTTTAGCAACAACAATCATGGAATGTTTAGCAACAACAATCATGGAATGTTTACCAACAACAATCATGGAATGTTTAGCAACAACAATCATGGAATGATTAGCAACAACAGTCATGGAATGTTTAGCAACAACAATCATGGAATGTTTAGCAACAACAATCATGGAATGTTTAGCAACAACAATCATGGAATGTTTAGCAACAACAATCATGGAATGTTTAGCAACAACAATCATGGAATGTTTACCAACAACAATCATGGAATGTTTAGCAACAACAATCATGGAATGTTTAGCAACAACAATCATGGAATGTTTAGCAACAACAATCATGGAATGTTTAGCAACAACAATCATGGAATGTTTAGCAACAACAATCATGGAATGTTTAGCAACAACAATCATGGAATGTTTAGCAACAACAATCATGGAATGTTTACCAACAACAATCATGGAATGTTTACCAACAACAATCATGGAATGTTTACCAACAACAATCATGGAATGTTTACCAACAACAATCATGGAATGTTTAGCAACAACAATCATGGAATGTTTAGCAACAACAGTCATGGAATGTTTAGCAACAACAATCATGGAATGTTTAGCAACAACAATCATGGAATGTTTAGCAACAACAATCATGGAATGTTTAGCAACAACAATCATGGAATGTTTAGCAACAACAATCATGGAATGTTTAGCAACAACAATCATGGAATGTTTAGCAACAACAATCATGGAATGTTTAGCAACAACAATCATGGAATGTTTACCAACAACAATCATGGAATGTTTAGCAACAACAATCATGGAATGTTTAGCAACAACAATCATGGAATGTTTCAGAACAACAATTATGCAATGTTTAGCAACAACAATTATGCAATGTTTAGCAACAAAAATCCACATGGTTACAAATCCATACGTGCCGAGGCTGCGTGAATTATTTATGGATGACAACAGGAATCATAACTTTACTGAGCATTAAGACGCCCAAATCTAAATTAAGCTATGTATCCATTCATTATGGAAAAATGATTCTCTGTCAAAGGTCTCATGATTATCATAACCATAATTTTTAAAGGGGTGGACTGGTATGCCAGCGGAAGGTATCGGTCAGATGACCAAAAGCTCCAGCTGCGGGTCATCATATGACTAAGACCCGCGTCAGTCAGCACTTGTCCTGTTTCCTGACAAACCTTACCTAACCTAACCTTTCCATTGTGTAGGTATTTTATACCATTTATTTCCAGCAGATCGTCTGGATGGAAAATAACTGTTCTGTCATACATAACTGGATATCGGTTTCCATGACATGGCAGCGAGACTAACTCTCCCTGATAACCATTATCATCTCTCTCTCCACCTGTTTTTTAACGTATTCGCTAAAAAATTCTTTACAGAGTTAGGCATAAAATTAAAAATTGTTGGGTTAATCCTCCAGCACAGCATGGGCCAGTAGGCCTGCTGCAGTGTTCCTTCTTTCTTTAGGGATTTTCTACTAAGCTACAAGCTAATCAACTCACTACTGCACCCAACGTATCGATATAATTCTTGCTAAATCAATGCAGTTAAAAGCAAGAAAAAACCCTCGGTAAACGACTTCTGTAGCACAAAAAATAATAACTCTACGGGAGAATCCAACCTGATTTCAAATTGATTAAAAAAAATGAGTCCTGTAAACAGTGTTTGACCGGGTTGAGTTCCAATTCTTCAGCCTCATATGGGTGTAAATTTACAGGTCTTGGTCCCTCTTAGTCACTCTCGAGGATGCCTTTAAAATACTTTCCATGCACTTTGTCAATGGTCCAAGTCGGACCGAAACGTCGTCGTAAGCTTCTCTCTTTTATGTGCGGGTTATTTGTGTATCGTTCCAGTCCCGGTATTGTGCCTTGTTGTTATTTATATATACTTTCTATGATTTGTCTCAAATTTTCATTGAGCATCATCAGACTGAGTTCTAGCTCCTGGTCCTCATGATGGGTTTGATATACAACTTATGGGACTCTAGTTCTGGAAGTACACATAAAGGGGCTGGACTTATCAAGGGACAGTACTAGGGGCTGGAGTAATCAAAGTACAGTACAAGGGGAAGGAGTCGTCAAGGTACTGTACAAGTGGCTGGAGTTATCAAGGTACAGTACAAGGGGCAGGAGTTATCAAGGTACAGCATAAGGGGCTGGACTGATCAAGGTACAATACAAGGGGCTGGAGTTATCAAGGTACAGCATAAAGGGCTGGACTGATCAAGGTACAATACAAGGGGCTGGAGTTATCAAGGTACAGCATAAGGGGCTGGACTAATCAAGGTACAATACAAGGGGCAGGAGTTATCAAGGTACAGTATAATGGGCTGGACTAATCAAGGTACAATACAAGGGGCTGGAGTTATCAAGGTACAATATAAGGGGCTGGACTAATCAAGGTACAATACAAGGAGCTGGAGTTATCAAGGTACAATACAACGGGCCGGAGTAATCAAGGTACAGTACAAGTGGCTGGAGTTATCAAGGTACAGTACTGGGGGATGGAGTTATCAAGTTACAGTACAAGAGGCTGGAGTAATCAAAGTATAATACAAGGAGCTGGAGTTATCAAGGTACAGTACAAGTGGCTGGAGTTATCAAGGTACAATACAACAGGCTGAAATTATCAAGGTACTATACAAGGGGCTGGAGTTATCAATGTACTGTACAAGAGGCTGGAAATATCAAGGTACAAAACAAGAAGCGGGAGTTATCAAGATACAAGAGGCTGGAGTTATCAAGGTACAAGAGGCTGGAGTAATCAAGGTAAAGTACAAGGGGCTAGAGTTATCAAGGCACAATACAAGAGGCTTTAGTAATCAAGGTAGTGTAGAGGAGCCTGGAGTACAAGGGGATAGAGTAATCAAGGTAGAGCAAAGGGGCCTGGACTTATCAAGGTGCAATAGAAGGGGTTGAATAATCAAAGTACATTACAAGGGGTTGGAAATATCAACATAAAGTACAAGTGGCTGGAGTTATCAAGGTACAGTACAAAGGGCTGGAGTTATCAAGGTACAGTACAAAGGGTTGGAGTTATCAAGGTACAGTACAAGGGGTTGGAGTTATCAAGGTACAGTACAAGGGGCTGGAGTTATCAAGGTACAGTACAAGGAGCTGAAGTTATCAAGATACAGTACACAGGGCTGGAGTTATCAAGGTACAGTACAAGGAGCTGAAGTTATCAAGATACAGTACAAAGGGCTGGAGTTATCAAGGTACAGTACAAGGACCTGAAGTTATCAAGATACAGTACAAAGGGCTGGAGTTATCAAGGTACAGTACAAGGGGTTGGAGTTATCAAGGTACAGTACAAGGGGCTGGAGTTATCAAGGTAAAGTATAAAGAGGCTGGAGTTATCAAGGTACAGTACAAAGAGGCAGGAGTTATCAAGGTACAGTACAAGGGGTTTGAGTTATCAAGGTACAGTACAAGGGGTTTGAGTTATCAAGGTACAGTACAAGGGGTTTGAGTTATCAAGGTACAGTACAAGGGGTTTGAGTTATCAAGGTACAGTATAAGGGGCTGGAATTATCAAGGTACAAGGGGGTTGAGTTATCAAGGTACAGGGCAAGGGGCTGTAGTTATCAAGGTACAGTACAAGGGGCTAGAGTTATCAAGGTACAGTACAAAGGGCTGGAGTTATCAAGGTACAGTACAAGGGGCTGGAGTTATCAAGGTACAGTACAAAAGGCTGGAGTTATCAAGGTACAAGGGGCTTGAGTTATCAAGGTACAGTACAAGGGGCTGGAGTTATCAAGGCACAGTAGAAGGGGCTGGAGTTATCAAGGCACAGTGCAAGGGGCTGGAGTTATCAAGGTACAAGGGGCTTGAGTTATCAAGGTTCAGTACAAGGGGCTGGAGTTATCAAGGTACAGTAAAAGGGGCAGGAGTTATCAAGGTACAGTACAAGGGGCTGGAGTTATCAAGATACAGTACAAGGGGCTGGAGTTATCAAGGCACAGTACAAAAGGCTGGAGTTATCAAGGTACAGTACAAGAGGCTTGAGTTATCAAGGTACAGTACAAGGGGCTGGAGTTATCAAGGTACAGTACAAGGGGATGGAGTTTTCAAGGTACAGTATAAGGGGCTGTAGTTATCAAGGTACAGTACAAGGGGCAGGAGTTATAAATTTACAGTACAAGGGGCTGGAGTTATCAAGGTACAGTGCAAGGGGCTGTAGTTATCAAGGTACAGTACAAGGGGCTGGAGTTATCAAGGTTCAGTACAAGGGGCTGCAGTTATTAAGGTACAATACAAGAGGCTGTAGTTATCAAGGTACAGGACAAGGGGCAAGAGTTATAAATTTACAGTACAAGGGGCTGGAGTTATCAAGGTACAGTGCAAGGGGCTGTAGTTATCAAGGTACAGTACAAGGGGCTGGAGTTATCAAGGTTCAGTACAAGGGGCTGCAGTTATCAAGGTACAATACAAGAGGCTGTAGTTATCAAGGAACAGCACAAGGGGCTGGAGTTACCAAGGTACAGTACAAGGGGTTGGAGTTATCAAGGTACAGTGCAAGGGGCTGTAGTTATCAAGGTACAGTACAAAAGGCTGGAGTTATCAAGGTACAGTACAAGGGGATTGAGTTATCAAGGTACAGTAAAAGGGGCTGGAGTTATCAAGGTACAGTACAAGGGGCTGGAGTTACCAAGGTACAGAACAAGGTGCTGGAGTTATCAAGGTACAGTACAATGGGCTGGAGTTATCAAGGTACAAGGGGCTTGAGTTATCAAGGTACAGTACAAGGGGATGGAATTATCAAGGTACAAGGGGCTTGAGTTATCAAGGTACAAGGGGCTTGAGTTATCAAGGTAGAGTACAAAAGGCTTGAGTTATCAAGGTACAGTACAAGAGGCTGGAGTTATCAAGGTACAGTACAAGGGGCTGGAGTTATAAAGGTACAGTACAAGGGGTTGGAGTTATCAAGGTACAGTACAAGGGGCTGGAGTTATCAAGGTACAGTACAAGGGGCTGGAGTTATCAAGGTACAGTACAAGGGGCTGGAGTTATCAAGGTACAGTATAAGGGGCTGGAGTTATCAAGGTACAGTACAAGGGGCTGGAGTTACCAAGGTTTCAGAACAAGGTGCTGGAGTTATCAAGGTACAGTACAATGGGCTGGAGTTATCAAGGTACATTACAAGGGGCTGGAGTTATCAAGGTATAGTACAAGGGGCTGGAGTTATCAAGGTACAGTACAAGGTGCTGGAGTTATCAAGGTACAGTACAAGGGGCATGAGTTATCAAGGTAGAGTACAAGGGGCTGGAGTTATCAAGGTACAAGGGGCTTGAGTTATCAAGGTACAGTACAAGGGGCTGGAGTTATCAAGGTACAGTACAAGGGGTTGGAGCTATCAAAATACAGTACAAGGGGCTGGAGTTATCAAGGTACAGTGCAAAGGGCTGGAGTTATCAAGGTACAGTACAATGGGCTGGAGTTATCAAGGTACAGTATAAGGGGCTGGAGTTATCAAGGTACAAGGGTCTTGAGTTATCAAGTTACAGTACAAGGGGCTGGAGTTATCAAGGTACAGTACAAGGGGCTGGAGTTATCAAGGTACAGTACAAGGAGCTGGAGTTATCAAGGTACAGTACAAGTGGCTGGAGTTATCAAGGTACAGTACAAGGGGCTGGAGTTATCAAGGTACAGTACAAGGGGCTGGAGTTATCAAGGTACAGTACAAGGGGCTGGAGTTATCAAGGTACAGTACAAGGGGCTGTAGTTATCAAGGTACAGTACAAGGGGCTGAAGTTATCAAGGTACAGTACAAGGGACTTGAGTTATCAAGGTACAGTGTGTGTGTGTGTGTGTACTCACCTATTTGTACTCACCTATTTGTGGTTGCAGGGGTCGAGTCACAGCTCCTGGCCCCGCCTCTTCGCTGATTGCTACTAGGTCCTCTCTCTCCCTGCCCCATGAGCTCTATCATACCTCGCCTTAAAACTGTGTATGGTTCCTGCCTCCACCACATCACTTTCTAGGCTATTCCACGGCCTGACTACTCTATGACTGAAGAAATACTTCCTAACATCCCTTTGATTCATCTGAGTCTTCAACTTCCAATTGTGACCTCTTGTGTCTGTGTCCCATCTCTGGAACATCCCGTCTTTGTCCACCTCGTCTATTCCGCGCAGTATTTTATATGTCGTTATCATGTCTCCCCTGACCCTCCTGGCCTCCAGTGTCGTCAGGCCGATTTCCCTCAACCTTTCTTCATAGGACAATCCCCGTAGCTCTGGGACTAGTCTTGTTGCAAACCTTTGCACTTTCTCTAATTTCTTGACGTGCTTGACTAATTGTGGATTCCAAACTGGTGCTGCATACTCCAGTATGGGCCTGACGTGTGTGTGTGTGTGTATGTGTGTGTGTGTGTATGTGTGTATGTGTGTGTATGTGTGTGTATGTGTGTGTGTGTGTATGTGTGTGTGTGTGTGTGTGTGTATGTGTGTGTATGTGTGTGTGTGTATGTGTGTGTGTGTGTGTGTGTGTATGTGTGTGTGTGTGTGTGTGTATGTGTGTGTGTGTGTATTGTGTGTTATATATGTGTGTGTGTATGTGTGTGTGTGTGTGTGTATGTGTGTGTATGTGTGTGTGTGTGTGTGTATGTGTGTGTGTATGTGTGTTTGTGTGTGTGTATGTGTGTGTACTCACCTAGTTGTACTCACCTAGTTGAGGTTGCGGGGGTCGAGTCCGAGCTCCTGGCCCCGCCTCTTCACTGATCGCTACTAGGTCACTCTCCCTGAACCGTGAGCGTTATCATACCTCTGCGTAAAGCTATGTATGGATCCTGCCTCCACTACATCGCTTCCCAAACTATTCCACTTACTGACTACTCTGTGGCTGAAGAAATACTTCCTAACATCCCTGTGATTCATCTGTGTCTTCAACTTCCAACTGTGTCCCCTTGTTACTGTGTCCAATCTCTGGAACACTCCTGTCTTTGTCCCACCTTGTCAATTCCTCTCAGTATTTTGTATGTCGTTATCATGTCTCCCCTATCTCTCCTGTCCTCCAGTGTCGTCAGGTTGATTTCCCTTAACCTCTCCTCGTAGGACATACCTCTTAGCTCTGGGACTAGTCTTGTTGCAAACCTTTGCACTTTCTCTAGTTTCTTTACGTGCTTGGCTAGGTGTGGGTTCCAAACTGGTGCCGCATACTCCAATATGGGCCTAACGTACACGGTGTACAGGGTCCTGAACGATTCCTTATTAAGATGTCGGAATGCTGTTCTGAGGTTTGCTAGGCGCCCATATGCTGCAGCAGTTATTTGGTTGATGTGCGCTTCAGGAGATGTGCCTGGTGTTATACTCACCACAAGATCTTTTTCCTTGAGTGAGGTTTGTAGTCTCTGGCCCCCTAGACTGTACTCCGTCTGCGGTCTTCTTTGCCCTTCTCCAATCTTCATGACTTTGCACTTGGTGGGATTGAACTCCAGGAGCCAATTGCTGGACCAGGTCTGCAGCCTGTCCAGATCCCTTTGTAGTTCTGCCTGGTCTTCGATCGAGTGAATTCTTCTCATCAACTTCACGTCATCTGCAAACAGGGACACCTCAGAGTCTATTCCTTCCGTCATGTCGTTCATAAATACCAGAAACAGCACTGGTCCTAGGACTGACCCCTGTGGGACCCCGCTGGTCACAGGTGCCCACTCTGACACCTCGTCACGTACCATGACTCGCTGCTGTCTTCCTGACAAGTATTCCCTGATCCATTGTAGTGCCTTCCCTGTTATCCCTGCTTGGTCCTCCAGTTTTTGCACCAATCTCTTGTGTGGAACTGTGTCAAACGCCTTTTGCAGTCCAAGAATATGCAATCCACCCACCCATCTCTCTCTTGTCTTACTGCTGTCACCATGTCATAGAACTCCTGTAGGTTTGTGACACAGGATTTCCCGTCCCTGAAACCATGTTGGCTGCTGTTGATGAGATCATTCCTTTCAAGGTGTTCCACCACTCTTCTCCTGATAATCCTCTCCATGATTTTGCATACATGTCAGTGACACTGGTCTTTAGTTTAATGCTTCATGTCTGTCTCCTTTTTTAAAGATTGGGACTACATTTGCTGTCTTCCATGCCTCAGGCAATCTCCCTGTTTCGATAGATGTATTGAATATTGTTGTTAGGGGTACACATAGCGCCTCTGCTCCCTCTCTCAATACCCATGGGTAGATGTTATCTGGCGCCATTGCCTTTGAGGTATCTAGCTCACTTAGAAGCCTCTTCACTTCTTCCTCGGTTGTGTGCACTGTGTCCAGCGCATGGTGGTGTGCCCCACCTCTCCGTCTTTCTGGAGCCCCTTCTGTCTCCTCTGTGAACACTTCTTTGAATCTCTTGTTGAGTTCCTCACATACTTCACGGTCATTTCTTGTAGTCTCTCCTCCTTCCTTCCTGATTACCTGGTCCTTGACTGTTGTTTTGCTCCTGATGTGGCTGTACAAAAGTTTCGGGTCAGATTTGACTTTCGCTGCTATGTCATTTTCATATTGTCTTTGGGCCTTCCTTCTTATCTGTGCATATTCGTTTCTGGCTCTACGACTGCTCTCCTTATTCTCCTGGGTCCTTTGCCTTCTATATTTCTTCCATTCCCTAGCACACTTGGTTTTTGCCTCCCTGCACCTTTGGGTAAACCATGGGCTCATCCTGGCTTTTTCATTATTCCTGTTACCCTTGGGTACAAACCTCTCCTCAGTCTCCTTGCATTTTGTTGCTACATATTCCATCATCTCATTAACTGGCTTCCCTGCCAGTTCTCTGTCCCACTGAACCCCATTCAGGAAGTTCCTCATTCCTGTGTAGTCCCCTTTCTTGTAGTTTGGCTTCATTCGTCCTGGCCTTCCTGCTTCTCCCTCCACTTGTAGCTCTACTGTGTATTCGAAGCTTTAAACCACATGGTCACTGGCCCCAAGGGGTCTTTCATATGTGATGTCCTCGATATCTGCACTACTCAAGGTGAATACTAAGTCCAGCCTTGCTGGTTCATCCTCTCCTCTCTCTCTTGTAGTGTCCCTTACGTGTTGTTACATGAAGTTTTCCAGTACAACCCCCATCATCTTAGCCCTCCATGTATCTTGGCCCCCATGCGGGTCCAAGTTCTCCCAATCGATCTCCTTGTGGTTAAAGTCACCCATGATCAGGAGCTTTGCCCTGCATGCATGAGCTCTTCTGGCCACTTTAGCCAGTGTGTCAACCATCGCTCTTTTGCTCTCGTCGTACTCTTGCCTTGGCCTCCTGCTGTTCTGTGGTGGGTTATACATCACTGCTATTACCACCTTGGGACCTCCAGAGTGAAGCGTTCCCGCTATGTAATCACTTTCTTCTCCGCTGTCTCCTCTCTCCAGCTCATCAAAATTCCAGCGATTTTTGATCAGCAATGCCACTCCTCCACCCCCCTGTTCCCTCTGTCTTTCCTCAGGTTTTTGGTATCCTGTTGGAAAGATGGCATCTGTTATCATACCTGTAAGCTTGGTTTCTGTGAGAGCTATGATGTCCGGTGATGCCTCTTTGACTCTTTCATGCCACTCCTGCCACTTATTTGTTATTCCATCAGCGTTTGTGTACCATACCTTCAGTTTCTTTTCCAACACTGTGGTTTGGGGGGCCTGTGAGGGTGGGAGACCTGGTAGCATACTGTGGGATTCTATAGCTCGGTGTTGGGTGGAGGCTGTGGGTATGGATTGTAGTGTGTTTTGGGGATGGGTGTGATAGGTTGTATGGTTCTGAGAATAGTTTTGTGTGTGCTTGCCCTTGCTGTTCTGTTCTGCTCTGACTGACCTCTGCTGGTTCCATCCTTGTCTCTTTTCCTAGCTCCTTTCGCTTTTTTGTCCTCTCCCTCAGCTGCTGTCGTTCTGATTGTGTTCTGTCTCTGTCTAGGAACACCCTCTTGTACTCTTCCGAGTATTTCAATCGTGGTTTCTCTTGGAGGATCCTGTTCCGCACTGTTTCCGTTCTGAGAATCAGCTTTATTGGTAGGTTTCTCCCCTTCGAGTACCCCCCTATTCTCTGAAAATTTACAATCTCGTCCATCTCTTCACCTATTTCCGTGATGATTTTCTCAATCTCATTTCTTTCTTCCTGCTGCCTTTCAGTGTGTGTCCTTTCCTCTCACTCCTGAAGCCCATGGATAAACACTGATTTTGCCCTTTCCTTCTCCCATTGCCTCACCCTCTGTGACTCTGGATCCTGCCTGTATGTGGTCAATTTCTCCCTTGATTTTTCCAGTGGCTCTTGATAGCATGGTTGTGCCTCAGCATTCGACCTATCACCCTCTCCATCTGCAACCAGCTGTTCTTCCCTTTCACTCCTTGGCCCTCCTTGGCAGGCTGATATGACCTTAGCAAAATTTCATAATTCCTTCCTTCCTGTTCGGCCTCGCAGCTTCATATGCTGTGTCTTCTCTGGTCACTGCCCCTGTAACTCGCTTCAGCCTATTTATCTCAACTTCTAGGACCCTTATCTTGGCTACTGCAGTTTCGACTTGTGCTTCCCAATTCTTTGTCTCCTTCTCCAACCTCTTTTCCAATTTCACAGAGAGCTCTTTCTCCATTTTTTTAGAAAGCTCTCCTAATTTTCTCTCCCACTCTTGTTCCATCCTTTTCCACTGCTCCTCCATCCACTCCTCCCTACCAGAACCATTCTCATCTGATCCTTGGTTCCTGCGAGTCCCCACCAATTTTTTTTGTGAGAGAAGAGAGAAGGGAAAGGTAGAAGGAGAGAGAGAGGGGAAGAGTGAGAAGGGAAAGGGGGAGAGAGAGTGTGAGAGGGGGAAAGAGAGAGAAGGGGAGGGAAGGAGAGGGGGAGAGTGAGAAGGGAAAAATGGGGAAGAGATGCAGAGAGAGAGAGAGAAGGGAAGGTAGAAAGAGAGAGGGGGATAGTGAGAAGTAAAAAGGGGAAGAGAGAGTGAGAGTGAGAGTGAGAGAGAGAGGGGAAAGAGAGTGAAGGGAAGGGTAGGAGAGGGGGAGAGTGAGAAGGGAAAATGGGGAAGAGAGAGAGCAAGAGAGAGAGAGAGAGAGAGAGAGAGAGAGAGAGCAAGAGAGAGAGAGAGGGGAGAGAGAGAGAGAGAGAAGAGAGAAGAGAGAGAGAGAGAGAGAGAGAGAGAGAGAGAGAGAGAGAGAGAGAGGAGAGAGGGAGAGAGGGAGAGAGGGAGGGAGAGAGAGAGGGAGAGAGAGGGAGGGAGAGAGAGAGAAGGCAAAGAGAGGGGGAGAGAGAGGGGGGAGAGAGGGGGAGAAGGGGGAAAGAGGGGGGGGATGGAAGAGCGAGAGGGGAGAGAGAGGCTAGGGGGAGAGAGAGGCTAGGGGGAGAGAGAGGCTAGGGGGAGAGAGAGTGGAGGAGGGGAGAGAGATGGGAAAAGGGAGAGGGGAGAGATAATGGGAGGGGAGAGATGTTAGAGGGGGAGAGATGTTAGAGGGGGGGAGGTGTTAGAGGGAAGAGATGTTAGAGGGGAGAGATGGGAGAGGGAAGAAAGAGAGAGAAGAGAGATAGGTAGAGAGTGATAGGTAGAGAGAGAGATATAGGTAAAGAGTGAGATAGGGAGAAGGTGATAGGTAGAGAGAGAGATATAGGTAAAGAATGAGATAGGTAGAGAGAGATAGGTGTGTATGTGTGTGTGTGTGTATGTGTGTGTGTGTGTGTGTGTGTGTGTGTGTGTGTGTGTGTGTGTGTGTGTGTGTATGTGTGTGGGGTGTATGTGTGTGTGTGTGTGTGTATGTGTGTATGTGTGTATGTGTGTTATGTGTATGTGTGTGTGTGTGTGTGTTTGTGTGTGTGTGTGTGGTGTGTGTGTGTGTTGTATGTGTGTGTATGTGTGTGTGTGTGTGTGTGTGTGTGTATGTGTGTGTATGTGTGTGCGTGTGTGTGTATGTGTGTTGTGTGTGTGTGTGTGTGTGTGTGTGTGTATGTCTGTGTATGTGTGTGTGTGTGTGTGTGTGTGTGTGTGTGTGTGTGTGTGTGTGTGTGTGTGTGTGTGTGTGTGTGTGTGTCTGCTCACCTAATTTTAACTCACCTAATTGTGGTTGCAGGGGTCGAGACTCAGCTCCTGGCCCCGCCTCTTCACTGATCGCTACTAGGTCCTCTCCCTCTCTGCTTCCTGAGCTTTGTCATACCTCTTCTTAAAACTATGTTCTGTTCCTGCCTCCACTACTTCACTTACTAGGTTATTCCACTTCCTGACGACTCTATGACTGAAGAAATACTTCCTAACGTCCCTGTGACTCGTCTGAATCTTCAGCTTCCAATTGTGACCCCTTGTTTCTGTGTCCTCTCTCTGCAACATCCTGTCTCTGTCCACCTTGTCCATTCCCAGCAGTATCTTGTATGTCGTTATCATGTCTCCCCTGACCCTTCTGTCCTCCAGTGTCGTCAGTCCGATTTCCCTCAACCTTTCCTCGTACGACATTCCCCTGAGCTCTGGAACGAGCCTTGTTTCAAACCTTTGTACTTTCTCTAACTTCTTGACGTGCTTGACCAGGTGTGGGTTCCAGACTGGTGCTGCATACTCCAGTATGGGCCTAATATACACAGTGTACAGTGTCTTGAACGATTCCTTATTAAGGTGTCGAAACGCTATTCTCAGGTTTGCCAGGCGCCCGTATGCTGCAGCAGTTATTTGGTTGATGTGTGCCTCTGGTGACGTGCTCGGTGTTATGGTCACCCCAAGATCTTTCTGCCTGAGTGAGGTCTGTAGTCTTTGTCCACCTAGTCTATACTCTATCTGCGGTCTTCTTTGCCCCTCCCCAATCTTCATGACTTTGCATTTGGCAGGGTTGAATTCGAGAAACCAGTTTCTGGACCACATGTCCAGCCTGTCCAGGTCTCTTTGCAGTCCTGCCTCATCCTCATCCGATTTAATTCTTCTCATCAACTTCACATCATCTGCGAATAGGGACACTTCAGAGTCTATTCCTTCCATCATGTCGTTCGCATATATCAAAAATAGCACTGGTCCTAGAACTGACCCCTGTGGTACCCCGCTCGTCACAGGCGCCCACTGTGATACCTCTTCACGTACCATGACTCGTTGTTGCCTCCCTGTCAGGTATTCCCTGATCTATTGCAGTGCCCTCCCTGTTATATGCGCCTGATCCTCCAGCTTCTGCATAATCTCTTGTGAGGAACTGTGTCAAAGGCCTTCCTGCAGTCCAGGAAAATGCAATCAACCCATTCTCGTGTCTTCTGTTACCTTGTCATAAAACTCCAGAAGGTTCGTGATACAGGATTTGCCTTCCATGAACCCATGCTGGTTTTCATTTATAATCTTGTTCCGTTCCAGGTGTTCCACCACTCTCCTCCTGGTAATCTTCTCCATGACTTTGCATACTATACATGTCAGAGACACAGGTCTGTAGTTTAGTGCCTTGTTTCTGTCTCCTTTCTTGAATATGGGGACTACATTTGCCGTCTTCCATATCACAGGTAGTTGCCCAGTTTGAAGGGATGTGTTGAAGATTGTGGTTAGGGGCACGCACAGCATCTCTGTTCCTTCTCTAAGGACCCACTGGGAGATGTTGTCCGGTCCCATCGCCTTTGAGGTATCCAGGTCACTTAGCAGCTTCTGCACCTCCTCCTCGGTTGTTCGTATGTCATCCAACGCATGTTGGTATATTCCCTCTTGATGTTCCGTTCTGTGCTGTCTTCCTAGAGTCCTTCCTGTCTCTACTGTAAAAACTTCCTTAAATCTCCTGTTTAGCTCCTCACATACCTCCTGATCATTTCTTGTGAGTTCTCCACCTTCTGTCCTCAGTCTAATTACCTGGTCTTTGACTGTTGTCTTCCTCCTGATGTGGCTATACAACAGTTTCGGGTCAGTCTTGACTTTCGATGCTATGTTAGTTTCATACTATCGCTGGGCCTCCCTCCTTACCTTTGCATAGTCGTTCCTGGCTCTGCGACTAATCTCCCTATTTTCATGTGTTCTCTGCCTTCTGTACTTTTTCCATTCTCTGTTGCACTTATGTTGCCTCCTTACACCGTCGGGTAAACCAGGGGCTCGTTCTGGTCTTCCCATTGTTTCTGTTGCCCTTGGGAATAAACCTTTCCACTGCCTCCTTGCATTTTGTTGTTACATATTCCATCATATCATTTACTGGTTTTCCTGCCAGTTCTCTGTCCCACGGAACCTCCTGCAGGAAGTTCCTCAAACCTATGTAGTCCCCTCTTTTATAGTCTGGCTTTTCCCATTCAGCTCCTGTTACTCTCTCCAATTGCAACTCTACTATGTATTCAAAGCACAGAACCACGTGGTCACCAGCTCCTAGGGGACTCTCATATGTGATGTCCTCAATGTCTGAACTGCCCAGGGTGAACACAAGGTCCAATCTTCCTGGTTCGTCCTCCTCTCTCACTCTGGTAGTGTCCTTAACATGTTGGTGCATGAGGTTTTCCAGCACCACATCCAACATCTTGGCTCTCCATGTTTCGGGACCCCCATGTGGCTACAGGTTTTCCCAGTCAATCTCCCTGTGGTTGTGTGTGTGTGTGTGTGTGTGTGTGTGTGTGTGTGTGTGTGTGTGTGTGTGTGTGTGTGTGTGTGTGTGTGTGTATGTGTGTGTGTTGCGAGGGGTCATTCATGAGGCTGGCCAGGTAGTGGTTGGATCAGGTGACGCCAGTCTTCCGACGTTCATAAATGAACTTTACCATAAGTGGCACTTTGTATTCACCCCCTCAACAGTAACCTGTTTGTGTTATGCGCTAGTGTATGTGTGTGTGTATGTGTTTATGTAGTATGTATTATATATATATATATATATATTATAATATATTATATATATATATAATATATATAAATATATATATATTTATATGCAATAAGATCACAGTAAACAGGGGGTTTTTAAAAATATGCAAAACAACCACTGTGAAAGAGAAGTGAAATTCCCAAGCGCTTGGAATTTTACTACTCTTTCACAGTGGTTGTTTTGCGCATATAAATATATATATATATATATATATATATATATTATATATATATATATATATATTTTATATATATATAAAAATATATATTATTATATATTTTATATATATATTTATATATATTATATATATATATATATATATATATATTATATATATATATATATATTCATACATATATATATTTATTATATTTATATATATTTTATATTTTTATATATTTTTATATATATATATATATATATATATATATATATATTTATATAATTTTATATATATATTTATATGTTATATATATATTGTCGTGCCGAATATGTTAAATGGTCAATTAGAAGAACTCATTTAAAATTAAGTCCTTTCTAAAATTTTTCTTATACGTTTAAAGATATATTTTTTTCATTAATTTTAAATGTAAAATTTTAATTTTGCTCCAAAAGAATCTTAGAAAACTTACCTAACCTTATTATAACAAAAAACAATTTATTTTAGCCTAACCCAACTAAATATATTTTAGATTTGTTTACAATAATTTAATACTAAAACAAACACAGTGAATATATTTTTTTCTTTAGTTTCAGAATGATTTTGGCAAAATTATTGCATACACAAGTTTTCGCTTGTCCATATGGGAAGATGGCGTTGCTATTTAAGCCAAGACGCAAGTTCTCCCTATTCGGCACGACATATATGTTTATATATTATATATATATTATATATAAAATATATATATATATATATATATATATATATATATGTCGTGCCGTTTTATGTAAAACTGGTCAATTAGCAAGAACTCATTTAAAATTAAGTCCTTTCTGAAATTTCCTTTTATACGTTTAAAGATATATTTTTTTTCATTAATGTTAATATAAAAAAATTTAAATTTGCACCAAAAGAATTTAAAAAAAATTACGTAACCTTATTATAACAAGAACAATTTATTTTAGCCTAACCCAACTATATATATTTTAGATTTGTTTACAGTAATTTAATACTAACCAAACAGTGAAATATATTTTTTTGTTAAGTTCAGAATGATTTTGGCGAAATTGTTGCATACACAAATTTTCACTTTTCCTATATGGCAAAATGAGTGTTGCTATTTAAGACAAGATCGCAAATTCTGCCTATTCGGCACGACATATATATATATATATATATATATATATATATATATATTATATATATATATATATATATATATATATATTATATATATATATATATATATACATGTATTATTATATTTATATATATATATATATATTATATATATATATATATATATATATATATATATATTATATATATATATATATATATATATATATATATATGCAAAACATCCACGGGGGGAGTAGAATGATAGCTCTAGGCCTTTCGTGTTGCAATCAACCCATCATCAGGAGCTAGCAAAATTGCAGAAAAGAGGAGGATGTCCAAGCAAGTATTTTCCCACAGGACCGTCTTCACTGGGGTGAGTGAGTCAGAGAGAGAAAGGTGGGTACAAGAGGTGCCCCCAGACACAACAGTGCCTGAAGGATCAATATTATAGCATTAGAAAAATCCCACAAGCAATGATACTGTAATAACCTAAACGAAATTAATGTGGCAATAATAAAAAATTCGGTTATATTCCTTCATGACATCAATAGTTTTACATATATAAATATATTGTCAGCTATATAGAGGTCACTGGCAATTATAAGGTAGTCTTCCACGGGACAACTTGTCTCTTTAAAGTGACGAAAAAAAATAATTATTGAAATGATTAAGCTCTGTGTTGTTGATTCCAAGATTGAGTTGGAGGGGAAATACTAAACTCAAAAACAGTGAATTGCAATGGGTAATCTGTTGATCCCTTTATTCAGCAATCTGTATATGGAATTTTTCGAGGCTAGATTGTTGAAAGATATCCTGCTATGTAGAGATAATTGGTTCAGATATATGGGTGACATTTTGCGTCTTTGGCCAAACGACATGGCCCTTGATACATTTTTACCAAGATTTAACGCTTTAATCCCGTCTATTAAATTCACCGCGGAAAAAGAGGTGGACTGTAAACTTCCATTCTTAGATGTGTTGATACACCGGGTTGATAGAAAGTTTAAGTTTACAGTATATAGGAAGGCTACCAATGTGTGCTCATACATTCACTACTATTCCAACCATGAGACCAGAGTCAAAAGGAGTGTATTTCTTACTATGTTTTTGAGAGCCTTTAGAGTGTGCAGTCCGGAGTTCCTAGATGAAGAACTTAGGAAAATACTTGACATTGGCACGAAACTGCGATATCCCAAGATCATTGTGGAATCTGCCTTGCTGGCAGCTAAGAAACCTTATTATAGGACAGAACCTAGGATAACACCTTAGACCAAGAATGTGCTGGTCCTCCCATATAACGAGAATTTATCTATCCTGTCGAAGGCTCTTAGAAGATTTAATATACAAGTAGTATTTAAAAATTCACGGACTGTTAGAAGCATCTTGATAAAGAATGCACCTCAACAACGTGTTGGTGGTGTCTACAGAGTTGGTTGTAATGGTTGTGGTCTCTCCTATTTGGGACAAACGGGAAAACCATTGGAGGTAAGAATTTCCAAACACCGTTATTCGATACGTATAATACAGGAGTCGAACGCGATTTTCAACCACATTAGAGCTTGTAATAACCCGGCAAACTGGCGGGAAGCGAGAGTCATCTTCCCTTGTTCCTTCTGGCTTGAAAGGAATATTGTAGAATCAGCAATTATTAAGCATGATAGGCAGTCATTATACAATATCAGTGATGGGCTGTTCAAATTAGATGCCTTTTTAGTTGAGGCAATATAAACAGTGCAACATATGCTCACATACTTATGAGTCTAGTGAATTAGGAATTTACATACATGCAGAAATACAAAGAATGAGAACCTCTTGATATAAGTTGAGGGGCTTCATGATCTCCCGAGGCGCAGGTCGGGAAGCCAAAATACTGCACCATACATCACGGTAATGTATAAAAGTGTAATAAATACTTGTTAATAAGAGATCAACACCAATCGGAGAGGAAATCACGAGTGATGGATTATCTGTGTGTTTCGACTTCCACCTGACATCCTTTTGATAAGATACACGAGATTTAGGGAGAAGCATAGAGTAAAACGAAGAATGATAGGTCACTTGTCGAGTCTTTCATAACAAAATGTGTTGGGAGAGCCCACAAGATGGACGGTGCTGTTGTTCTCACTGTAGAGTTTAGACGTGGGTTTGTGGTCGTGGAGGTAGAATTCAATATTAGGCTCGGTGTTGGTATGTGTTTCTTCGAAGCAAATCTGGAAATTACTTCTGGTTTTAATAACCGTTTTTGACATAACAAAGTAAGACTGTGTTTCCGTGAGAACTGATTATAATAATACTGTTTTGTATGTTATTTTTATTTCTTCCCATTTATTGTTTTCCTTGAGCGAAGTTTGTATCCTTCGGTCTCCCGAGGCTCTACTTACTTTCTGGTCTTTTTTGCCATTCCCTGATTTTAATAACCTTTGTTGAGGTTCAGTTCCGATAAGACAATTCTACAGTCTGTTCAGATCAATTTGTAGGCTTCTTTTGTCTTCTCTTTAGATTTTATTTTTCTCATTAGCTTAACATCCTCCGCGAACATTAATACATCAAACTATTTCTTCAGTCATATCGTCATATTTGTCAGACTTTCCCATTCTTCTGACGTCCTCCCGTGATGGTCACTCTTCGTTTCTCTCTAGCTGCGCATTTCTTGATTCACTGTTGTGTCTTCATTGGTATTCCAGCCTATTCCTGCAAATTTCTTCCTCCTTTCTCTTGTGCGATACCGTGACAAAAGTCACCACACAGACCAAGAATATGCAGTCCACTCATTTCCCTCCACCCACACTCATTCTCTCTCTCTTTCTTTCTCTTCACTTCTATTATCTTGTCTTAGTACTCAAACAGGTTTGTGAGACAGGGTTTACCATATTCCAAGTCGTTTTGATTGTGTGCTCCACCACACTTCTGTTTATCTCCTCCATAGCCTTACATACTACATGTTATGCAGGTTTCTGTATTGCATTGTAATATGTACAGTGGAGAAGTTTGCCACAATTTTATAAACTATGTTATAACTGTGAACCATAATTTTATAAATAATATTATACATATGTGGGCCCCAGGCGCCCTATTTTCTGCGGTTACACTACACATGTCAAAGACACCTCGCCTGGAGGTTAATGCTACTCCATCTGTTCCCTTTCTTAAATATAAGGATTACGTCTGCCGTCTTCTACACCTTGGGCAGTTGCCTTGTATCAGTTGATTTCTGGAAGATTTTAGCTAGCGGTACACAGTGCTCCTGTTTCCTCTTTCAGAGCCCATGGAGAGATCTTATTTCGTTCCATTGCCTCAGTGGCTACGCTCAGTAGTGTCTTCCCCTCTCATGTTGTGTGTACTGTGTCCAGTATATATGTGTATATGCATGCATGTATGCGTGTGTACGTTTGTGGCTACTTCATAGTTGTGTATACATCCCTACCTTCTCCCTCCCTCCTGCCTGAGTGCCCCAGGGGTACAAAATTCTTCAGTCCACTCAAAACATGGCCGTCTGCTGCCCAGGTATTTCTGGACAAGATATAAAAATGGTGTCGGTGTTTAGGTGTATGTACTTGTGGGTGAAGGATGGCTGGTCCACGGTACATAATCTTAACGTCAATCATAAGTGTGAAGTGCTGCTGGGGAAGTGGGGGAGGAAATAGTTAAGGTGAGGTGGGAAGAGAGATTATGGTGAAAGGTAGGGAGAAAGGGTGAGGCTGAGCAGTAGAGACGGGTAGGGAGAAAGACTTGTGAGAAAAGGGGTAGGAGGTGAAGTGGGAACAGACGAAAACACGAGAGGCAATGAGATGTTGGTGAGGAGGTGAAAAAAATAGAAGGGAAAACGTTTCAAGGAGCACTGCAAAAGAAGAGGAGAGGAGACAGAGATCAAGTTACCCCACACGCTAATAGTGAGCCACTAAGCACTTCCAAGACCACTAAGCACTTCCAAGACCACTAAGCACTTCCAAGACCACTAAGCACTTCCAAGACCACAAAGCACTTCCAAGACCACTAAGCACTTCCAAGACCACTAAGCATTTCCAAGACCACAAAGCACTTCCAAGACCACTAAGCACTTCCAAGACCACTAAGCACTTCCAAGACCACTAAGCACTTCCAAGACCACTAAGCACTTCCAAGACCACTAAGCACTTCCAAGACGTTTAAGCACTTCCAAGACAACTAAGCACTTCCAAGATCACTAAGCACTTCCAAGACCATTAAGCACTTCCAAGACCTATAAGCACTTCCAAGACCACTAAGCACTTCCAAGATCACTAAGCACTTCCAAGACCTTTAAGCACTTCCAAGACCACTAAGCACTTCCAAGACCACTAAGCACTTCCAAGACCACTAAGCACTTCCAAGACCTTTAAGCACTTCCAAGACCACTAAGCACTTCCAAGACCATTGAGCACTTCCAAGACCTTTAAGCACTTCCAAGACCATTAAGCACTTCCAAGACCATTAAGCACTTCCAAGACCATTAAGCACTTCCAAGACCACTAAGCACTTCCAAGACCACTAAGCACTTCCAAGATCACTAAGCACTTCCAAGACCACTAAGCACTTCCAAGACCACTAAGCACTTCCAAGACCTTTAAGCACTTCCAAGACCTTTAAGCACTTCCAAGACCTTTAAGCACTTCCAAGACCATTAAGCACTTCCAAGACCACTAAGCACTTCCAAGACCACTAAGCACTTCCAAGACCACTAAGCACTTCCAAGATCACTAAGCACTTCCAAGACCACTAAGCACTTCCAAGACCACTAAGCACTTCCAAGACCACTAAGCACTTCCAAGACCACTAAGCACTTCCAAGACCACTAAGCACTTCCAAGACCTTTAAGCACTTCCAAGACCACTAAGAACTTCCAAGACCACTAAGCACTTCCAAGACCACTAAGCACTTCCAAGACCACAAAGCACTTCCAAGACCACTAAGCACTTCCAAGACCACTAACCACTTCCAAGATCACTAAGCACTTCCAAGACCACTAAGCACTTCCAAGACCACTAAGCACTTTCAAGACCACTAAGCACTTCCAAGACCATTAAACACCTCCAAGACCTTTAAGCACTTCCAAGACCTTTAAGCACTTCCAAGACCATTAAGCATTTCCAAGACCATTAAGCACTTCCAAGACCATTAAGCACTTCCAAGATCACTAAGCACTTCCAAGACCATTAAGCACTTCCAAGACCTTTAAGCACTTCCAAGACCATTAAGCACTTCCAAGACCTTTAAGCACTTCCAAGACCTTTAAGCACTTCCAAGACCTTTAAGCACTTCCAAGACCATTAAGCACTTCCAAGACCTTTAAGCACTTCCAAGACCTTTAAGCACATCCAAGACCATTAAGCACTTCCAAGACAATTAAGCACTTCCAAGACCAATAAGCACTTCCAAGACCTTTAAGCACTTCCAAGACCTTTAAGCACTTCCAAGACCATTAAGCACTTCCAAGACCATTAATTAAGCACTTCCAAATGATGGCTATCGGTCTACATAAAAAATAGCGAGCAAGCACGACGTTCTATTCCATACAGAAGTAGTGAGACAGCACAAGTTTTTAGTCTACCATTAACAACAAAGAGATGGAAGCTGTGAGCAGAGGCTGCAGTGTGAGTATTGTATGAACGTGTGAGCAGAGGCTGCAGTGTGAGTATTGTATGAACGTGTGAGCAGAGGCTGCAGTGTGAGTATTGTATGAACGTGTGAGCAGAGGCTGCAGTGTGAGTATTGTATGAACGTGTGAGCAGAGGCTGCAGTGTGAGTATTGTATGAACGTGTGAGCAGAGGCTGCAGTGTGAGTATTGTATGAACGTGTGAGCAGAGGCTGCAGTGTAAGTGTTGTATGAACGTGTGAGCAGAGGCTGCAGTGTGAGTATTGTATGAACGTGTGAGCAGAGGCTGCAGTGTGAGTATTGTATGAACGTGTGAGCAGAGGCTGCAGTGTGAGTATTGTATGAACGTGTGAGCAGAGGCTGCAGTGTAAGTGTTGTATGAACGTGTGAGCAGAGGCTGCAGTGTGAGTATTGTATGAACGTGTGAGCAGAGGCTGCAGTGTGAGTATTGTATGAACGTGTGAGCAGAGGCTGCAGTGTGAGTATTGTATGAACGTGTGAGCAGAGGCTGCAGTGTGAGTATTGTATGAACGTGTGAGCAGAGGCTGCAGTGTGAGTATTGTATGAACGTGTGAGCAGAGGCTGCAGTGTGAGTATTGTATGAACGTGTGAGCAGAGGCTGCAGTGTAAGTGTTGTATGAACGTTGTGAGCAGAGGCTGCAGTGTGAGTATTGTATGAACGTGTGAGCAGAGGCTGCAGTGTGAGTATTGTATGAACGTGTGAGCAGAGGCTGCAGTGTAAGTGTTGTATGAACGTGTGAGCAGAGGCTGCAGTGTGAGTATTGTATGAACGTGTGAGCAGAGGCTGTAGTGTAAGTGTTGCATGAACGTGTGAGCAGAGGCTGCAGTGTGAGTATTGTATGAACGTGTGAGCAGAGGCTGCAGTGTAAGTGTTGTATGAAAGTGTGAGCAGAGGCTGCAGTGTGAGTGTTGCATGAACGTGTGAGCAGAGGCTGCAGTGTGAGTATTGTATGAACGTGTGAGCAGAGGCTGCAGTGTAAGTGTTGTATGAACGTGTGAGCAGAGGCTGCAGTGTAAGTGTTGTATGAACGTGTGAGGAGAGGCTGCAGTGTGAGTATTGTATGAACGTGTGAGCAGAGGCTGCAGTGTGAGTGTTGTATGAACGTGTGAGCAGAGGCTGCAGTGTGAGTATTGTATGAACGTGTGAGCAGAGGCTGCAGTGTGAGTATTGTATGAACGTGTGAGCAGAGGCTGCAGTGTGAGTATTGTATGAACGTGTGAGCAGAGGCTGCAGTGTAAGTGTTGTATGAACGTGTGAGCAGAGGCTGCAGTGTGAGTATTGTATGAACGTGTGAGCAGAGGCTGCAGTGTGAGTATTGTATGAACGCGTGAGCAGAGGCTGCAGTGTAAGTGTTGTATGAACATGTGTGCAGAGGCTGCAGTGTGAGTATTGTATGAACGTGTGAGCAGAGGCTGCAGTGTAAGTGTTGTATGAACGTGTGGGCAGAGGCTGCAGTGTGAGTATTGTATGAACGTGTGAGCAGAGGCTGCAGTGTAAGTGTTGTATGAACGTGTGAGCAGAGGCTGCAGAGTGAGTGTTGCATGAACGTGTGAGCAGAGGCTGCAGTGTGAGTATTGTATGAACGTGTGAGCAGAGGCTGCAGTGTAAGTGTTGTATGAACGTGTGAGCAGAGGCTGCAGTGTAAGTGTTGTATGAACGTGTGAGCAGAGGCTGCAGTGTGAGTATTGTATGAACGTGTGAACAGAGGCTGCAGTATGAGTATTGTATGAACGTGTGAGCAGAGGCTGCAGTGTGAGTATTGTATGAACGTGTGAGCAGAGGCTGCAGTGTGAGTATTGTATGAACGTGTGAGCAGAGGCTGCAGTGTGAGTATTGTATGAACGTGTGAGCAGAGGCTGCAGTGTGAGTATTGTATGAACGTGTGAGCAGAGGCTGCAGTGTGAGTATTGTATGAACGTGTGAGCAGAGGCTGCAGTGTGAGTATTGTATGAACGTGTGAGCAGAGGCTGCAGTGTAAGTATTGTATGAACGTGTGAGCAGAGGCTGCAGTGTGAGTATTGTATGAACGTGTGAGCAGAGGCTGCAGTGTAAGTGTTGTATGAACGTGTGAGCAGAGGCTGCAGTGTGATTATTGTATGAACGTGTGAGCAGAGGCTGCAGTGTAAGTGTTGTATGAACGTGTGAGCAGAGGCTGCAGTGTGAGTATTGTATGAACGTGTGAGCAGAGGCTGCAGTGTAAGTGTTGTATGAACGTGTGAGCAGAGGCTGCAG
>NC_069422.1:20775875-20785875 GCF_026875155.1 Cherax quadricarinatus
TTCATCAACGTGATGAGGAGCCTGCGAGAGGCAGTTAAGAACCGTCGGCAGCTGATTGATGTTGATGCATTAAGCTGTAATCGACCATAAATATAATCTTTAGCTATTATGAATTAATCAACGTTCGCATGAATTTCCATAACGCCAACCAGAGGTTCCCCATGAGGTCAGTGGCTTCATAGTGGTGGGCGGCGGGTTGTGGGTGGCTTGCTTTCAGTGGGTGGCTTGCTTGCAGTGTCTGGTGGCAGTACATAAGTGGACAATCAGTACAACTTTTTGTTAAGTATAATAATAATAATTAGCGTGTCATACGAGAGTGGGGGAACTAGATGACTTCGTGACCTCACAGGTGGTCTGTTTTGTTTGGATAACCGGAGGGAAGGCAGGGGGAGGCTGCTTCAAGGGAAGGCAGGGGTAGGGGGAGGCTGCTTCAAGGGAAGGCAGGGGGAGGCTGCTTCAAGGGATATGCAGGGGAGGCTGCTTCAAGGGATATGCAGGGGAGGCTGCTTCAAGGGAAGGCAGGGGTAGGGGAGGCTGCTTCAAGGGGTAGGCAGGGGGAGGATGCTTCAAGGGGTAGGCAGGGGGAGGCTGCTTCAAGGGATATGCAGGGGAGGCTGCTTCCAGGTGTAGGCAGGGGAGGCTGCTTCAAGGTGTAAGCAAGGGGAGGCTGCTTCAAGGTGTAGGCAGGGGGAGGCTGCTTCAAGGTGTAGGCAGGGGGAGGCTGCTTCAAGGTGTAGGCAGGGGGAGGCTGCTTCAAGGTGTAGGCAGGGGAAGGCTGCTTCAAGGGGTAGGCAGGGGGAGGCTGCTTCAAGGGGTAGGCAGGGGGAGGCTGCTTCAAGGGGTAGGGAGGGAAAAGCTGCTTCAAGGAGCAGGCAAGGGGAAGCTGCTTCAAGGGGCAGGCAGGGGAAGCTGCTTCAAAGGGCAGGCAGGAGGAGGTTGCGTCAAGTGGTAGGCAAGGGGAAGCTGCTTCAAGGGGTAGGCAGGGGGAAACTGCTTCAAGGGGCAGGCAAGGGGAAGCTGCTTCAAGGGGCAGGCAGGGGGAGGCTGCCTCAAGGGGTAGGCAGGGGGAAGCTGCTTCAAGGGGCAGGCAAGGGGAAGCTGCTTCAAGGGGCAGGCAGGGGGAGGCTGTTTCAAGGGGCAGGCAAGGGGAAGCTGCTTCAAGGGGCAGGCAGGGGGAGGCTGTTTCAAGGGCGGGGCAAGGGGAAGTTTGCTTCAAGGGGCGGGCAAGGGAAGCTGCTTCAAGGGGCAGGGGGCAGGGGGAAGCTCCCTTAAAGGGGGGCAGGCAAGGGGAAGCTGCTTCAAGGGGAGGCAGGGGGAAGCTGTTTCAAGGGGTAGGCAGGGGGAAGCTGCTTCAAGGGGCAGGCAAGGGGAAGCTGCTTCAAGGGGCAGGCAGAAGGAAGCCGCCTCAAGGATTAGTCTCGGCAAAAGCTGCATCAAGGGGCAAGCGAGGAAAAACCCGCCTCGGGAAAAAGATTTTTTAAACATAATTATATACACCCGCTGTGTGTGTGTGTGTGTGTGTGTGTGTGTGTGTGTGTGTGTGTGTGTGTGTGTGTGTGTGTGTGTGTGTGTGTGTGTGTGTGGTGTATGCGTGTGTGTGGAACTCTATCCAGTATGAGTTAATTATTAAGAACTCCCGCAGTGTGCACTAACCTGTACTGTGTAAGAGTTATGTAGTGGGAAGAACCGTAGTTTACGGTTGCCCTATATATGAGAGTTACACTGTGGAAACACCTCACGGTATGTCCATACCTTATTGTATGAGAAAATTACATGGCCTGAATGGCCCTCATATAGGAGACAATGAAATATGTCTGGGTGAGCAAGCTATTGTCAACATGATGGTTACAATAAATTTCAGTAGGAATGAAGTTACTCTTCCTAGAGAATTAAATTCTTTATATATATTTTATATATATTATATATATATATATTATATTATTTATATATATATATATATATATATATATATATATTATATATATATTATATATATATATATATGTCGTGCCGAATAAGCAGAACTTGTGATTGTGATTTTGACTTAAATAGCAACGTTCATCTTGCCATATAAGACGAGTGAAAATTTGTGTATGCAATAATTTCCCCAAAAACATTCTGAACCTAACAAAAAAAAATATATTTCACTTGTTTGTTTAGTATTAAATTACTGTTTACCTGGAGTTTACCTGGAGAGAGTTCCGGGGGTCAACGCCCCCGCGGCCCGGTCTGTGACCAGGCCTCCTGGTGGATAAGAGCCTGATCAACCAGGCTGTTGCTGCTGGCTGCACGCAAACCAACGTACGAGCCACACCCGGCTGATCAGGAACTGACTTTAGGTGTTGTCAGTGCCCTTGAAGACTGCAGGGGTTTTGTATGGTAATCCCCTTATGTATGTGGGAGGCAGTTGAACAGTCTCGGGCCCCTGCACTATTGTCATGGTCCCCTTAACGTGCTAGTGACACCCCCGCTTTTCATTGGGGGTGGTTGCACCGTCGCCAGTCTTTTGCTTTCGTAGTGAAATTTATTTTTTGTTTTGAAGTTCGGTTACTAAACCCTCTAGGATTTTCCCGGTGTATTTAATCATTATCTTCCCTCCTGCGTTCCAGGGAATGCAGGTTTGGGAACCTAAAGCGCCCCCCTTTAATTGAGGTCTTTTATCTCCTTTAAATGCGCCCCGTGAAAGTTCTTTTTCATTTTCTGGGTTTGGCAATTTACCTCCCTTTAAAAAGGGGGTGTTTTTTGTGTGCGAAATTTTTCCCAACCCTAGTTGGGAAAAAAGTAAACCGAAGAGTGTTTTCATGGGCTTGGCCTCCCTATTTTTAAAGGGGTTTCTCATTTCCACCCTTCATTTTTTTTAGCAGATGCGATTGTTTAAATGTTATGGCCCTTTGAAGGTGGGGATCCCCCGACAAAAACCCCCCCCAGGTCTTTGCCCTTTGGGTTTGGGTTTCGCTCTTTTTTGTGGCCGAATTTTTTTTGGGTTACTTGAGGGAAGTTTTAAATTTCCCTCAGTTTACCATATTGAGTAATTGGGAAAATTTCCCTTCATCGTTGAACCCCTATTGTTTTCTGCGCCCACTGAAAGTTTGGGTTTAAATCCCCCGGCCGGGGACCCTTGAAAGTGTCTGCAAGGGAAAAAAACTGTCATGCGGGTTTTGGGTGTATCGAAAAGGGAAGCCCACGGTGCTGTGGTTTGACTTTTGTCTTGTGGTTTATAGGATGGGGAAAAGGTGGGAGCGAGTTTCTGTGCCTTGTGGAACAGAGCTTTTCACCGTAGCTGCCTCGGACTTTACTCTTTTGACGACTACTCCCCTGTGTTCTGTTAGTGAGGAAATTATAGATCCATCGACCGACTTTTCCTGTTATTCCTTTAGCACGCATTTTGTGCGCTATTACGCCATGGTCACACTTGTCGAAGGCTTTTGCAAAGTCTGTTATTTTATTACATCTGCATTCTTTTTATCTTCTAGTGCATCTAGGACCTTGTCGTAGTGATCCAATAGTTGAGAAAAGGACAGGAGCGACCTGTTCAAAACCCATGTTGCCCTGGGTTGTGTTACTGATGGGTTTCTAGATGGGTGGTGATCTTGCTTCTTAGGACCCTTTCAAAGATTTTTGATATGGGATGTTAGTGCTTTGGTCTGTAGTTCTTTGCTGTTGCTTTACTGCCCCCTTTGTGGAGTGGGGCTATGTCTGTTGTTTTTAGTATAATGTGGGACGACCCCGTGTCCATGCTCCCTCTCCATAGGATGGAAAAGGCTCGTGATAGGGGCTTCTTGCAGTTCTTGATAAAACACAGAGTTCCATGAGTCTGGCCCTGGGGCAGTGTGCATGGGCATGTCATTTATCCCCTGTTGAAGTCAATTTGGCGTAGGATAACATCGGTGGTTGTGTTAATCAAATTTTGTGGCTCTCTCATAAAAAAATAATTTTGATCTTCGACTCTCAGTCTGGTTAGCGGCTTGCTAAAAACTGAGTCATGTTGGGACTTGAGTAGCTCCAATCATTTCCTTGCTGTCATCTGTGTAGGACCCATCTTGTTTAAGTAGGGGCCCAAATGGACGTTGTTCTCGATTTTGATTTGGCATAGGAGAAGAAATACTTTGGGTTTCTTTCGATTTCATTTATGGCTTTTAGTTCTTCCGCGATTTCCTGATCCTAATGGATTCTTTTAGCTTAAGTTCGATGCTTGCTATTTCTCTGACCAGTTTTCCCCCTACGCATTTCAGATTTTTGACCTCTTTTAGCCGCTCTGTTATTCTCTTCCGTCGCCTGTAAAGGGAGCGCCTGTCTCTTTCTATTTTACATCTACTCCTCCTTTTTCTTAGAGGAATAAGCCTTGTGCATACATCGGTGCCCGAGTTAATCTGTTCTAGGCATAAGTTGGGGTCTGTGTTGCTTAGTATATCTTTCAGCTTATATCGGTTAGGACTTGGTTTACTTGGTCCCACTTTATGTTTTTGTTTTGAAGTTGAATTTGGGGAATGCTCCCCCGTGACTAGTCTCATTATGTCGGTCTGGGGCTCCACGCATACATGTCTGAACCTCAATTATGTTGTGATTGAGTATATTGTTTTTGATATGGTGACATTTTTTATCAGATCATCATTGTTAGTGAAGATGAGGTCTAGTGTATTCTCCAGTCTAGTAGGCTCTATTATTTGCTGGTATAAATTGAATTTTGTGCAGAGATTTAAAAGCTCGTGTTTAGTGTGAGTTTTCATCAGAGCTGTCTCCTGGTGTTATTACTGCAACAATATTATTTGCTATATTCCTCCATTTTAGGTGCCTTAAAATTGAAATCCCCAGGAAACAAGATGTTGGGTGCAGGAGCTGGAAGATTTTCCAGACAGTGGTCAATTTTTAACAGCTGTTCCTGGAATTGCTGGGATGTTGCATCCGGAGGCTTGTAGACTACCACAATGACTAGGTTTTGGTTCTCGACCTTTACTGCTAAAACTTCCACTACATCATTTGAGGCATTAAGCAGTTCTGTGCAAACAAGTGACTCTGCAATGTACAGGCCAACCCCCCCTTTTGCCTGTTCACTCTGTCACATCTGTATAGGTTGTAACCTGGGATCCATATTTCGTTGTCCAAGTGATCCTTTATGTGGGTCTCAGTGAAAGCCGCGAACATTGCCTTTGCCTCTGCAAGAAGTCCACGGATGAAAGGTATTTTGTTGTTTGTTGCTGGCTTTAGACCCTGTATATTTGCAAAGAAGAATGTTATCGGACTGGTGGTATTGTTGGTACTGGGGGGGGATTTTTTTTCCGGCATTAGTATCTGTATCTGTTGGTTTGGAGTGGAGGCCATCGTATCTAAAATATATTTAGTTGGGTTAGGCTAAAATAAATTGTTGTTGTTATAATAAGGTTAGGTAAGTTTTCTAAGATTCTTTTGGTGCAAAATTATAAATTTTTACATTATCATTAATGAAAAAATGTATCTTTAAATGTATAAGAGAAAATTTTAGAAAGGACTTAATTTTAAAAGAGTTCTTGCTAATTGACCAGTTTTACATATTCGGCACGACATATGTATGTATGTATGTATATATATATATATATATATTATATATATATTATATATATATATATATATATATATATATATACAAACAATCGCAGGTGGACGATCTTAACTATGCAAGACAAGCCACGATCGGGGGGGGGGGAATCTTTAGCTCAAGTACTTTCACACTTCTCAGTGTGTCATCAGGAGCTATGCAATGCTGCAAAAGAGCAACTAAAGCAGGGAGAGAGTTATCAGAGTAGCGTAGTGCGGAAGTGTCACCTGCAACCGTGGCCAGTGACACATCCGCACTTCGCTACTCTGAGAACTCTCTCTCCCTGCTTTAGTTGCTCTCTTGCAACATCTCATAGCTCCTGATACACTGAGAAGTGTGAAAGTACTTGAGCTAAAAATTCCTTCCCCCGTGGCTTGTCTTGTATATATATATATATATATATATATATATATATATATATATATATATATATATATATATATATATATATATATATATATATATATGTGAGAGAGAGAGAGAGAGAGAGAGAGAGAGAGAGAGACAGACAGAGAGAGAGCGACAGAGAGAGAGAGAGAGACAGAGAGATGTGAATATTAGGTATTGAATCAAACGGTTTCGTATACATAAAATATATTATATACATTCTCTGGGTCATATTACATGACAATTAACACAGATTCTGAAGGTAAAGATATTTAATGAAAAATAATTGCCATATATATATTTTCTATGTTGTATATCTAACAGGAAATGACATAGATTTTGAAGTCACCAATGTCTATTGAACAATGGAAGTCAGGAAATGTTAGTTAGTTGAACATGAAGACATCTTCAGCGTCTCTAACATTAGTATAACATATAGTATACAAAGAGTAAGAAAAAGAGGGTTGAAAAGGGTGTGGGTGAACGGCAAGAATTCTATAATAGCAGGGGAAGGTTTAACATTCTCTGATCTTCGATAACTTCATTAAGTGATCTTTGCATGCTCCCTGAGCTCAGCTCACTGAAGGAAGTGTTGTTAGAATTCGTGGTAAGTTATTTGTTAAAGTAGTTGACCAGTGCACCATCCACTGTGCCTTCCCTGGCCTGCCAGTTTTAAGACTAACTTGCCTTGGCTTCGAACGTCGCTCCGTTCACTGAGTTGTTTACAATCATGTCATTACGATTTCGGGAGTCATTTAAAGTGTTCATTATAAGAGTTTAGCCCGAGGGAAGGTCTACCGAGTTAACATGATAGAGCTCTCCTTGTTAAAATGTTTGCATGATAGATCTCTTCTGATTTAAAGTTGCGTGATAGAGCTCTCCTTCTTAAAAAAGTTTGCGTAATAGAACTTTTCTTGTTGCGTGATAGAGCTCATCTTATTAAAGAGTTACGTGATAGAACTCTCCTTATTGAAGAGTTACGTGACAGAACTCTCCTTATAAAAGAGTTACGTGATAGAGCTCTCCTTATTGAAAAGATCGGCAGACTGACACTTGCACAACCAAATAGGCTAACCATATTAGAAGATTCATCACGTGCACCCAGGGATGAGAGGGCCATTCTGCTGCTCATATCGGCGATGCACCACCGGTGATGCACCACCAGTGATGCACCACACACTCACACCCACACTACACCTACACATCGACATTACATCATTAGAAGCTGTTTCAATGCATGGGAACAAAAAACAGCCTGGAAGTGAGTCACCTTGAGAACCAGGAGGAGTTAATGCCACAGGGCTAACAACTTGTCCAACAAGGCAGGTTGGTCAGCTCTCACTGAAACATTTAAGTTATTTAACAAGTTAGATAACTCAAACCTAAGACCACGTTTGTCCAGGTTTTGTGTAACACAGTTTCAAGCTTGTCAAGATATCCTGCTCCCTCCACCAAAAAATATACAGATAATGTAAAATAATTTTTTTCACCAGGGTAAATGATCTAGGCCGAGGTAACTTGCCTTACTGGAAGCCGGTTAGGAATAATGTTATAAGATATTATCTTACGGAGTTAGTTTTACAAGCTGGGAGCCGTTATTCTACCTCGGTTTATTTCTAGACACAGCCCTATCTACGTACACTTCTAATTTTACTACCACAGATACGACTCACAGTAGTCAACTAATATCCAGGCACCTGTTTATTGCTAGGTGAGCAGGCGCCACAAGGAGGCATGCCAGTGCGTCTCGCCCATCCTAGAAATCGATCCCAGGTACTTTCGGGTGTAAATCGAATGCCCCTACAATCGACCTTCAGGTAAATGCAACTAGGTAAACTACTGTAGATGCTGCTGATATTGATAGACGTCAGCAGGGATGGGGCAGTGGTTTTTAGTAGGCGGGGTGGAGGCCAGCATGGGCGGCAGGTCGAGTGGACGGTGCGGAGGCCAGCATGGGCGGCAGGTCTAGTGGGCGGTGTGGAGGCCAGCATGGGCGGCAGATCGAGTGGACGGTGCGGAGGCCAGCATGGGCGGCAGGTCTAGTGGGCGGTGTGAAGGCCAGCATGGGCGGCAGGTCTAGTGGGCGGTGTGGAGGCCAGCATGGGCGGCAGCTCTAGTGGGCGGTGTGGAGGCCAACATGGGCGGATGGGGTAGTGGGAGGTGTAGTGGGCTGCAAAGCGCCCCTTCATTAGTTCATCACTCAGTGATAATAGTATTTAAATGGTCACGAGAACAATAGCTGAGTGGAGGCTCAGCTGAGACAACATCAACAGTGGCCTCAGCTATCATGTGTGACTTACCAGGCCGTCGCCACTAATGTTTAGTGCTGACCATCAGAGCGCAATGATTAGGGAGGCCCTGAGAGTCTGATGTTTAGCTAGACACTGTGAGTATAATGTTATTTAGCTAGACACTGGAAGTATAATGTTATTTAGCTAGACACTGAGAGTATAATGTTATTTAGCTAGACACTGAGAGCATAATGTTATTTACCTAGACACTGAGAGTATAATGTTATTTAGCTAGACACTGAGAGTATAATGTTATTTAGCTAGACACTGAGAGTATAATGTTATTTAGCTAGACACTGAGAGTATAATGTTATTTAGCTAGACACTGAGAGTATAATGTTATTTAGCTAGACACTGAGAGTATAATGTTATTTAGCTAGACACTGAGAGTATAATGTTATTTAGCTAGACACTGAGAGTATAATGTTATTTAGCTAGACATGAGAGTATAATGTTATTTAGCTAGACACTGAGAGTATAATGTTATTTAGCTAGACACTGAGAGTATAATGTTATTTAGCTAGACATGAGAGTATAATGTTATTTAGCTAGACACTGAGAGTATAATGTTATTTAGCTAGACACTGAGAGTATAATGTTATTTAGCTAGACACTGAGAGTATAATGTTATTTAGCTAGACACTGAGAGTATAATGTTATTTAGCTAGACACTGAGAGTATAATGTTATTTAGCTAGACACTGGGAGTATAATGTTATTTAGCTAGACACTGAGAGTATAATGTTATTTAGCTAGACACTGAGAGTATAATGTTATTTAGCTAGACACTGGGAGTATAATGTTATTTAGCTAGACACTGAGAGTATAATGTTATTTAGCTAGACACTGAGAGTATAATGTTATTTAGCTAGACACTGGGAGTATAATGTTATTTAGCTAGACACTGAGAGTATAATGTTATTTAGCTAGACACTGAGAGTATAATGTTATTTAGCTAGACACTGGAGTATAATGTTATTTAGCTAGACACTGAGAGTATAATGTTATTTAGCTAGACACTGGGAGTATAATGTTATTTAGCTAGACACTGAGAGTATAATGTTATTTAGCTAGACACTGAGAGTATAATGTTATTTAGCTAGACACTGGGAGTATAATGTTATTTAGCTAGACACTGAGAGTATAATGTTATTTAGCTAGACACTGGGAAGTATATATGTTATTTAGCTAGACACTGAGAGTATAATGTTATTTAGCTAGCATGGATATGTTATTTGAGACACTGGAGTATAATGTTATTTAGCTAGACACTGAGAGTATAATGTTATTTAGCTAGACACTGAGAGTATAATGTTATTTAGCTAGACACTGGGAGTATAATGTTATTTAGCTAGACACTGGAGTATAATGTTATTTAGCTAGACACTGAGAGTATAATGTTATTTAGCTAGACACTGAGAGTATAATGTTATTTAGCTAGACACTGAGAGTATAATGTTATTTAGCTAGACACTGGAGTATAATGTTATTTAGCTAGACACTGAGAGTATAATGTTATTTAGCTAGACACTGGAGTATAATGTTATTTAGCTAGACACTGGGAGTATAATGTTATTTAGCTAGACACTGAGAGTATAATGTTATTTAGCTAGACACTGAGGAGTATAATGTTATTTAGCTAGACACTGGGAGTATAATGTTATTTAGCTAGACACTGAGAGTATAATGTTATTTAGCTAGACACTGGGAGTATAATGTTATTTAGCTAGACACTGAGAGTATAATGTTAT
>NC_069422.1:20793375-20800875 GCF_026875155.1 Cherax quadricarinatus
GCGCAAAACACTAAGCAGCTGGGTAAGAGACGTAGACTTCATGTCTGGTTAGGCGAGTAGCTATGACAGATCCTGGAAGGTTTAGAGCACTACACCAGCCAAATGAAGACGTGGGTTCCATGAGCTGGAGCTTGATCCTACACTAACAATCCGTATTAAGAGTAGATGTCGGTCCCTAGAAGTAGGGAATCAGTAAACCAGGAGCTTTAAACGAGGTCAAGATACGGAGGAACAAGAAATGTATTAATCAAACTCAGCATACACACACACACACACACACACACACACACACCAAAAAGGGCAAGTGAATTTTGGCCATTGCCTTTGATAACTAGTAACCCACACACACACGCACACACACACACACACACACACACACACACACACACACACACACACACACACACACACACACACACACACACACACACCAAAGAGGGCAAGTGAATTTTGGCCATTGCCTTTGTTAACTAGCAACCCACACATACACACACACACACACACACACACACACACACACACACACACACACACACACACACATACACACACACACGCACGCACACACACACACGCACACATACACACACATACACACACACACACACATACACACATACACACACACATACACACGCATGCACATACAACAGGCCTAGTGTCTAATCGACATGTGCCTAGGACAAAATGGTAACTAACTAACTAACACACACCCACAAGGCTGAAGGAATCATCTCAACATACAAGAGGGTGTTCCTAGACCATGACAGAACAAGAACAGAACAACAGCAGTTGAGGGAGGAGACAGAAGCGAAAGGGGCTAGGAAAAGAGACAAGGGCAAATTCAGCAGAGGGCAATCAGAGCAGGGCAGAGCAACAAGCACAAGCACGCACCCCACAACCAAATACACTATCCCAACACAAACCACAATTCACACTTAAACCCCCACCCCACACTATGCTTTAGAATACCGCAGCACACTGACAATCCCCTCACCCTCACAGACCCCCCAGAACACAGTGTTAGAGAGGAAACTGTAGGTATGACACACCAACGCTGATGGAATAACGAATAAGTGGGAGGAGTGGCACGAAAGTGTCAAAGAGGCATCACCGAACATCACAGCTCTCACAGAAACCAAGCTCACAGGAATGATAATAAATGCAATCTTTCCATCGGGATATCAGATCCTCAGGAAAAACAAAGGGAACAGAGGAGGTGGAAGGGTGGCACTGCTCATCAAAAACCGATGGGATTTTGATGAGCTGGAGAGAGCAGATAGAAGAGAAGCATGAGACTATGTAATAGGAATACTTCAGTCTGGAGGTCCCAAGATGATAATTGCAGTGATGTATAACCCTCTGCAGAACAGCAGGAGGCCAAGGCAAGAGTATGATGAGAGCAATAGAGCGATGGTTGACACACTGGCTGAAGTGGCTAGAAGGGCTCATGTGAGCAGGGCGAAGCTGCTGATTATGGGTGACTTAAATCACAAGGAAATCGACTGGGAGAACTATGAGCCACATGGGGGCCCAGAAACGTGGAGGGCTAAGATAACGGAGGTGGCACTGGAAAACCTCATGTACCAACACGTAAGGGACACTACCAGAGAGAGAGAGAGAGGAGAGGATGAGCCAGCAAGACTGGACCTAGTATTCACCTTGAGCAGTGCAGATATTGACGACATCGCACATGAAAGATCCCTCAGGGCCTGTGATCACGTGGTTCTGAGCTGCGAATATATAGTAGAGTTACACGTGGAGAGGGAAGCAGGAAGGGCAGGACGAATGAAGCCAAACAACAAGACAGGAGACTTCACAGGCATGAAAAATTTCTTGCACGGGGTACAGTGGGACAGAGAACTGGCAGAGAAGTCAGTAAATGAGATAATGGAATATGTGACAACAATATGCAAGGAAGCTGAGGAGAGGTTTGTGTCCAAGGGTAACAGAAATAACGAGAAAGCCAGGATGAGCCCTTGGTTCACCCATAGGTGTAGAGGGGCCAAAACCAAGTGTGCTAGCGAATGGAAGAAGTATAGAAGGCAAAGGACCCAGGAGAATAAGGAGAGCAGTCTTTGAGCCAGAAATGAATATGCACGAGTAAGAAGGGAGGCCCAACGACAATATGAAAATGACATAGCAGCGAAAGCTAAATCTGGCCCAAAGCTGTTGCACAGCCACATCAGGAGGAGAACAGTCAAGGACCAGGTAATCAGGCTGAGGAAGGAAGGAGGGGAGATCACAAGAAACAACCGCGAAGTATGTGAGGAACTCAACATGAGATTCAAAGAAGTGTTCACAGAGGAGACGGAAGGGCCTCCAGAAAGACGGAGAGGTGGGGTACACCAACAAGTGTTGGACACAATAAATGCAACCGAGGAAGAAGTGAAGAGGCTGCTAAGCCAGCTAGATACCTACAAGACGATGGGGCCAGATAACATCTCTCCATGGGTCGTGAGAGAGGGAACAGAGGCGCAATGTGTGCCACTAACAATAATCTTCAACACATCTATCGAAACAGGGCAACTACCTGAGGTATGTAAGACAGCAGATGTAGTCCCAATTTTAAAAAGAGGAGACAGACACGAAGCATTAAACTACAGACCAGTGTCACTGACATGTATAGTATGCAAAATCATGGAGAAGATTATCAAGAGGAGAGTGGTGGAACACCTAGAAAGGAATGATCTCATCAACAGCAGCCAACATGGTTTCAGGGACGGGAAATCCTGTGTCACAAACCTACAGGAGTTCTATGACATGGTGATAGCAGTAAGACAAGAGAGGGGGGAGGGTAGATTGCATTTTTTGGACTGTAAGAAGGCGTTTGACACATTTCCACACAAGAGCTAAGTGCAAAAGCTGGAGGATCAGGCAGGGATAACAAGGATGGCACTGCAATGGATCAGGGAATACCTGTCAGGAAGACAACAGCGAGTCATGGTACTTGACGAGATGTCAGAGTGGGCGCCTGTGACGAACGGGGTTCCACAGGGGTTCGTCCTAGGACAGGTGCCATTTCTGATATATTTGAAAGACATGAAGGAAGGAATAGACTCAGAAATGTCCCTGTTTGCAGATGATGTAAAGCTGATGAGAAGAATTCAACCGTACAAAGACCAAGAAGAACTACAAAGGGATCTGGACAGGCTGCAGGCCTGGTCCAGAAACTGGCTTCTGGAGTTCAATTCCACCAAGTGCTAAGTCACGAAGATTGGGGAAGTACAAAGAAGACCGCAGACGGAGTACAGTCTAGGGGGCCAGAGACTAAAAAGCTCACTCAAGGAGAAGGATTTTGGGGTGAATATAACACCGGGCACATCTCCTGAGGCGAACATCAACCAAATGATTGCTGCAGCATACACGCGCCTAATAAACCCAAGAATAGCATTCCGACATCTCAATAAGGAATCGTTCAGGACCCTGTACACCGTGTAGGTTAGGCCTATATTGACGTATGCAGCACCAGTTTGGAACTCAGACCTAGCTAAGCACGCAAGGAAATTAGAGAAAGTAAAAATGTTTGCAACAAAACTAGTCTCGGAGCTAAGGGAAATGTCCTACGGAATTGTCCTAAGGGAAATCGACGTGACGACACTGGGGTACAGTAGAGATATTGGGGATATGATAAAGACATAAAATACTGAGAGGAATCGACAAGGTAGATGGAGACAGGATGTTCCAGAGATGGGACACAGCAACAACGAGTCCTAGTGGAAAGGTGAAGACTCAGATGAATCACAGGGATGTTAGGAAGTATTTCTTCAGTCACAGAGTTGTCAGGAAGTGGAAACGTCTGGGAAGTGATGTAGTAGAGGCACGATCCATACATGGCTTTAAGAAGAGGTATGATGAAGCTCATGGAGCAGGGAGAGTGACCTAGTTGGGACCAGTGAAGAGGCGGGGCCAGGAGCTGTGATTCGACCCCTGCAACTACAACTAGGTGAGTACATATTTGTTTACATGTAAACAGACCAAAATTTGTAAAGTCGTGTCCAAAATTCTAGCAGAAAACAATAGGAAAAATACCGAGCAAAAATGACCTTTATTTGAACCAGGAGACCAGTATTCATCTCTGCTGACCTGGCTCTGCTGACCTGGCTCTGCTGACCTGCCTCTGCTGACCTGGCTCGGCTGACCTGTCTCTGCTGACCTGTCTCTGCTAATCTGCCTCTGCTGACCTGCCTCTGCTGACCTGACTCTGCTGACCTGTCTCTGCTAATCTGCCTCTGCTGACCTGCCTCTGCTGACCTGCCTCTGACCTGCCTCTGCTGACCTGCCTCTGCTGACCTGCCTCTGCTGACCTGACTCTGCTGACCTGTCTCTGCTAATCTGCCTCTGCTGACCTGCCTCTGCTGACCTGCCTCTGACCTGCCTCTGCTGACCTGCCTCTGTTGACCTGCCTCTGCTGACCTGCCTCTGCTGACCTGTCTCTGCTAATCTGCCTCTGCTGACCTGGCTCTGCTGACCTGACCTCCAAGTGACACCAGCTTCACGAGAACATGAAAGCTGATGATATAATAAAGCAGAATCTAAGGCGGACGGGGTGGGAGCCCTCGACTTCCGTGAAGGGATCTTGATCCAGGGAATCGGACCAACTCTCCACTTCCTTGGATCTAAATAGATTGTCCTCCTTTTCTCACGCGCTGCATTACCTTTACGGGTTTACCGCTTCCATTTGAACATAATAATAATGGAAATCAAAATAATAATAATAATAATAATAATAATAATAATAATAATAATAATAATAATAATAATTCCAAAATATATTAATATACCTTCGGAATCAAGAGGTTGTATAACTTTTAGAAATACATTTCTCTGGATATCCGTACACTACTGATCAGCGACATCCTAATACTCTGAGCGGTGTATAGTGGTGTATAGCGGTGTATAGCCGTGTACAAAGTTGTATAGCCGTGTATAGCGATGTATAGCCGTGTATAGCGGTGTATAGCCGTGTATAGTGATGTAAAATGGTGCATAGCGGTGTATAACTCTGTACAACGGTGTATAGTGGTGTATAGCGGTGTATAGCGGTGTATAGCGGTGTATAGCCGTGTATAGCGGTGTATAGCAGTGTATACCGTGTATAGCGGTGTATAGCAGTGTATACCGTGTATAGCGGTGTATATAATTGCTTTACTAAGAGTTAAATATATTTTTGATCAGTGTTGAACATTGAAAAAATAGTTAAGGTTTACTGCATGAAATATTCTTTGTGTTTATTTTGTCCATAAACTGGTATTGTAGCAGAAGTTTCTATTACAAGTGTGATAATTTACGTATTTTAGCTAAAATAATGAAGTATGTCAGAAAATGCTTCAGACTCGCCTCACTCGTCGATATATGCAATAAAATAATGTTTTAGCAGTGAACTTGAGCCTTCATGACCCCTGACAAGCCAGGTGGAAGGTCTTCCCTGAGTCAAGTATCCTCAGATACTACTAGACGCTTCAGTTTTAATTCTCCAAGTAAAGGCTACAGGCAGGGTACAACGTTAATATTTATACTTCTGTAAGTATATCCAAACATACACACACATACACACACACACACACACACACACACACACACACACACACACACACACACACACACACACACACACACACACACACACATACACACACACACACACACACACAGGTGCAGAAGCTGCTAAGTGACCTTGATACCTCAAAGGCGATGGTACCGGACAACATCTCCCCGTGGGTCCTTAGAGAAGGAGCAGAGATGCTGTGCGTGTCCCTAACCACAATCTTCAACACATCCCTTGAAACTCGGCAACTACCTGAGAAATGGAAGACAGAAAATGTAGTCCCCATATTTAAGAAAGGAAACAGAAATGAGGCACTAAACTACAGACCTGTGTCTCTGACATGTATTGTGTGCAAAGTCATGGAGAAGATTATCAGGAGGAGAGTGGTCGAACACCTGGAACGAAACAAGATTATAAATGAAAACCAGCATGGGTTCATGGAAGGCAAATCCTGTGTCACAAACCTTCTGGAGTTTTATGACAAGGTAACAGAAGTAAGACACGAGAGAGAGGGGTGGGTTGATTGCATTTTCCTAGACTGCAGGAAGGCCTTTAACACAGTTCCCCACAAGAGATTAGTGCAGAAGCTGGAGGATCAGGCACATATAACAGGGAGGGCACTGGAATAGATCAGGGAATACCTGACAGGGAGGTAACAACGAGTCATGGTACGTGAAGAGGTATCACAGTGGGCGCCTGTGACGAGTGGGGTCCCACAGGGGTCAGTTCTAGGACCAGTGCTATTTTTGATATATGCGAACGACATGATGGAAGGAATAGACTCTGAAGTGTCCCTATTCGCAGATGATGTGAAGCTGATGAGAAGAATTAAATCGGATGAGGATGAGGCAGGACTGCAAAGAGACCTGGACAGGCGGGACATGTGGTCCAGAAACTGGCTTCTCGAATTCAACCCTGCCAAATGCAAAGTCATGAAGATTGGGGAGGGGCAAAGAAGACCGCAGACAGAGTATAGGCTAGGTGGACAAAGACTACAGACCTCACTCAGGAAGAAAGACCTTGGGGTGACCATAACACCGAGCACGTCACCGGAGGCACACATCAACCAAATAACTGCTGCAGCATACGGGTGCCTGGCAAACCTGAGAATAGCATTCCGATACCTTAATAAGGAATCGTTCAAGACACTGTACACTGTGTATGTTAGGCCCATACTGGAGTATGCAGCACCAGTCTGGAACCCACACCTGGTCAAGCAAGTCAAGAAGTTAGAGAAAGTACAAAGGTTTGCAACAAGGCTAGTCCCAGAGCTCAGGGGAATGTCGTACGAGAAAAGGTTGAGGGAAATCGGACTGACGACACTGGAGGACAGAAGGGTCAGGGGAGACATGATAACGACATACAAGATACTGCTGGGAATAGACAAGGTGGACAGAGATAGGATGTTCCAGAGAGGGGACACAGAAACAAGGGGTCACAACTGGAAGCTGAAGACTCAGACGAGTCACAGGGACGTTAGGAAGTATTTCTTCAGTCATAGAGTCGTCAGGAAGTGGAATAGCCTAGAAAGTGAAGTAGTGGAGGCAGGAACCATGCATAGTTTTAAGAAGAGGTATGACAAAGCTCAGGAAGCAGAGAGGGAGAGGACCTAGTAGCGATCAGTGAAGAGGCGGGGCCAGGAGCTGAGTCTCGACCCTTGCAACCTCAATTAGGTGAGCACAATTAGGTGAGCACACACACACATACACATACAGGTATGAATACACATGGGCGAGGTGAGACATGCATTCATATGCACGTATGAGTATATAAGAATACAGGGGGACAAATGCGTGTACACAAGCATATAAACAAACAGACGGCAGGTCAATATGAGGAAGACTACACCACATATTCTGATGGCATGACATCATATGAGGGTGCGCCACAAACACTCCTTCATTCATGCCCTTGTACCAGAGCTTGAGCAGGTGGTGGTGATGATGGTGGTG
>NC_069422.1:20808375-20810875 GCF_026875155.1 Cherax quadricarinatus
ATTGCCAGGACGGAAAAAATTCTCGTAACAGGTCACATGTATTTCACAGGTTGCTGTGAAATGTTCCAGTTGCGATACGAGGATATTATTCTTCTCAATATATCAATTAAAAAATGTTCATTCACTTGATAAGGCTAATTGTTCGCCCAGGCTGGTAATCGAATCCAGATCCTTTTTGGTTGAGCGACATCATTTCTGCATATGTCAGTCTGATAATCGGTCATGCACCAAGGTGTCTTTCACACCTGTCAGTCTGATGTTGTCATGGTAGGATACAGGAAAGACAGACAGCAGAAGACCGAGGCTGTCTGCTTTGAAGGATGATTCACCTCAAATTAGAGACTATCAGCTATTATCTAGAAGGTTGAGGCAGGAATAGTAAAGTGGAAGGTTCTCTTCCTACCCTCCACTACGAGGCATCGGAGGATTGTCGTAGTCCTCAAAATGATTTTTTTCTTCTTCCCGTATATGGTAACTATGATCAAGATAGCGCAAAACAAAACACACTTATACCAGAGTAAGCCTTTATTACACAACGTTTCGCTCAAATGCGAAATGATTTTTTTACCTTTGATCGAAACGTTCTCTAATAAAACCATTTTTCTCTGCCAGCGATGACGAGGATAACTGGACACGAAGGCGTGTCGCTGACAGTAAATTCACAGGTACAGAACAAGTTTTTATCGTGACGTTTCCCTCCACGTGGAGATACATCAGATCACTGCAGTAAGATGCGAGAATCAACACCGACAGTCCTCTCAACAGAACAGCTGGACGATGATGAGAGACCACAGGTGGTGGTACTCCATGTACATTGAAACCTCTGTTAGAAGGTTTCTTCTCTTTCTGATAAAAACCATTTTTTACCGAGAGAACGAGTTGAAAAAAAATGGTTCCACTTGAAAATATTTGCTAACCCCGCGATCCCTCAGTCTGGCTTCAGCAGATCTAGCTCCAGCAGACCGAGCTCCAGCAGACCTTGCTTCAGCAGACCTGGCTCCAGCAGACCTACCTCCAGCAGACCTTGCTTCAGCAGACCTAACTCCAGCAGACCTTGCTTCAGCAGATCTACCTCCAGTAGACTTGGCTTCAGCAGACCTGGCTATAGCAGACCTTGCTCCAGCAGACCTTGCTCTAGCAGACCTGGCTCGAGCAGACCTGGCTCCTCCAGACTTGGCTCCAGGTCTTCTGGTGTGGAGATCCAAACAATGCAACAGTGTGATTATAATGTAATTATAAATTCATGGGTGTAAGCACTATAATCCCATAATATTCGTAAGCAGAAGCACTATAATTCTGTACAATTTGTAATCAGGAACACTATAATCCCATAAAATTCATAGGTGGAAGAATTTACAGCCCCGTTAGGATCATACAACTCCTGAGGAATAACTAGAAATCCATTCCTCAAATCAAGAGCCCCTCACCAGCATCAAGGCGTTCTTCTTTCCCCTTGAAGGGAACAAGAGCAATAACAGCGAGTGTCAGCAAAGGCAGAGCTAGATACTGCAGACCTTCATTAGAACATTAAGTTCAGATTTACACCCGCGTATGGGCACCTGTACCAGCCTTGGGACAGGAAAAGCTTACCTGGGGTTGAGGTGCTGAGGTCGAAAGTCCCGAAGAAACACTCATGGCAGGACACCTTGCGACGTGGAGGCACTAAGACAGTTCACGAGGGGCTTGTTTTTTTCCTTGGGTGTTAAATGATTTGTAGCGTATCATTGTTTGTGTTTTCATTTTTTTTTTAATTTGTGATACGCTCTGGTGGATGTACGACTGTTGGAGGAATGTTGGAAAAAAATATTGGGGTAATGTTTGTCGAAGGAATGGTGGAGGAATGTTTGGAGGGATGCCTGTTAGAGGGCTGTGTTGGAGGACTGTGTTGGAGGTTTGTCTGTTTGAAGGTTTGATAACAGAGCTTGGCTGTGTTATTTCCTTTAGAGGAATGACAGTTGAACTGTTATCCAGCTACGTTGTTATCCAGCTACGTTGTTACCCAGCTACGTTGTTATCCAGCTACGTTGTTATCCAGCTAAGTTGTTACCCAGCTACGTTGTTATCCAGCTACGTTGTTATCCAGCTACGTTGTTATCCAGCTATGTTGTTATCCAGCTACGTTGTTATCCAGCTACGTTGTTATCCAGCTACGTTGTTATCCAGCTACGTTGTTATCCAGCTACGTTGTTATCCAGCTACGTTGTTATCCAGCTACGTTGTTATCCAGCTACGTTGTTATCCAGCTACGTTGTTATCCAGCTACGTTGTTATCCAGCTACGTTGTTATCCAGCTACGTTGTTATCCAGCTACGTTGTTACCCAGCTACGTTGTTATCTAGCTACGTTGTTATCCAGCTACGTTGTTATCCAGCTACGTTGTTATCCAGCTACTTTATTATCCAGCTACGTTGTTATCCAGCTACGTTGTTATCCGGCTACGTTGTTATCCAGCTACGTTGTTATCCAGCTACGTTGTTATCCAGCTATGTTATTATCCAGC
>NC_069422.1:20816621-20832934 GCF_026875155.1 Cherax quadricarinatus
ATGAAAGGGTTCTTGCAGTCTTGATGAACACGGAGTTCCCCGAGTTTGGGCCGGGGTAGAGTGCATGATTATGTCATTAACTGCTTTTGCAAAGTCCTGTGGGCATAAAATTATATCAGAAATTCTTGAATTAACCATATTTTGAGTCTCGGTCATAAAAAGTAATTTAGATTGTCAACCCTCAATCTCATCAACGCCTTACTAAAAGCTGAGGCATATTAGGACTTCAGTATCTCACTCATTTCTTTGCTGCCATCTGTGTAAGTCCCATCTCATTTAAGCAGGGGCCCGATACACGATGTGGTTTTTGGTCTAGTTTTGGCATAAGAATAGAATTTTTTTTTGTTCTATTTCATTTATTGCTTTCAGCTCATGTATGATTAAGCTTAGGTTCATTACCTTCTATTTCTCTAATCAGTGGCTTCTTCCATATTTCAGACTGGCCTCTTTGAGCAGCTCTGTGATTCTTTGCCTTTGTAGAGGGAGCCTCCCTCTCGTTCTAGTTTACATATTCTATTCTTTTTTCTTAGGGGGGAATGTACCTTGAGCATACCTTAAGCTCCACAGAGTTAATTTTTCCTAGGCAAAGGTTCGGGTCCGTGTTATTTAGAATATCTTCCCACCTTGTTTCATTAAGAACATGGTTAATTTTATCCCACTGTATGTTTCTGTTATTGAAGTTGAATTTGGTGAAGGTTCCCTCACAACTGATCTCATTTTGCTGGTAAGGAGCCTTGAGCACACGTCTGTACTTCGATTGTGATGTGATCCGAGTGTATTTTTTTGATACTGTTATATTTCACCACCAGATCATCGTTATTAGTGAAGATAAGGTCAAGTGTCTTTTCCAGTCGTGTTGGCTCCACTATTTGCTGATTCAAGGTGAATTTGTTGCGGAGATTTAATAATTCATGTATATATGTGAATTTTCATCGGAGCTGCGTCGTGCCTCCTGGGGTTATCTCTGCAAGACATAATTTGCCACATTCCTCCATTTCAGGTATCTTAAGTTGAAATCACCCAGCAGCATGATATTTGGGGTTCAGGTTGGAAGATTTTCCAGGCAGTAATCAATTTTCAAAAGCTATTCCTTGAATTATTGGGAAGCTGCATTTGGTGGCTTGTGTACAACCACAGTGACAAGGCTTTGATTTTCAATCTTTCCTGCCGAAATTTGAACAATATAATTTGTGGTATGATGGTATGTAGGGAAGCTTTATTTGCTGGCACTAATATCAGTTGTTCTGCCTCCACTCCAGTAGTGATCCGAAGTGGTGTAGCACTTCTGAAATTTTCTATCAGTTATTTTTTCTTCCTGGAACTACCGCTGGTTTGTTTCCCAAGGTCTGTGTGATCTGTACCTTATGGCCCCTAGTGTTCCAGGGGTCAACGCCTCCACAGCCAGTCATTGACCAGGCCTCCCGGTGGATTAGGGCCTAATCAACATGGCTGCTAGTCGCATGTAGTCCAACGTACGAGCCACAGTCTGGTTGACTGGGTACTGACTTTAGGTATTTGTCCATCTCCCTTTTGATGGCAGCCAGGGGTCTATTGGTAATTTCCCTTATACTTGGTGGGAGGCTGTTGAAAAGTCTTGAGTCCTGGACACTTACTGTGTTTTCTCCTAGTGTACTAATGGCGCCCTTACTTTTCATTTGGGGAATGTTGCACCGTCTGCCCAGTCTTTTACTTTCGTAGAGAGTGCTTTCCATGTACAGATTTGGAACGTCCCTCTAGGATCTTCCATGTGTAGATTTTGATGTGTCTCTCTGGTTTGTACCCCAGGAGTAAAAGTCAAGTGCTTCCAGGTGTTCCCAGTAATTAAGGTGTTTGATGGAACTTATATGTGCAGTAAAGGTTCTCTGTACATTCTCTAGAATTGCGATTTCACCTGCTTTGCGTGGAGCTGTTAGTGTACAGCCTAGAGAGAACAAATGATTTAAAAAGAATCATCATTGGCTTGGCATCCCTTATTTTGAAGGTTCTCATTATCTATCCTATCATTTTCCTCGCATATGTGTTAGTGACACTGTTATGATCCTTGAAGATGAGATCCTCTGACATTAACACTCCCAAGTCCTTCATACTACTTTTCACTCTATTGTTTGATTCGAGTTTGTAGTATACTCTATTCTAGCTAATATTTTCTCCAGTTTTCCTTTTTGGAAAACTGGAGAATTATTTTCCGTTTCCCATTGGAAAACTTGGTTTTTATATCTGCTTGGGGATATACCGGGTCTTCAATGGATGACAGCCTCATGCAGATTCTAGTATCGTCTGCGAAGGATGACACGGTGCTATGATTTACATCTCTGTCTATGTCTGATATAAGGATGAGGAAAAAGTGACACGCAGCTCCCACCCCAGTCCCCCCTGGTCGACGACACCAGACGATCCCCATCTCCTCAGGTAGAGATCAGAATGGACAAAAGCATGAAAATAGGGGAAAAAAAATAAAAGGGGGGGGAAATAACAAAAATTTTGAGAAAAAAGGGTAATAGTCATCTGTCGAAGTATGTCGCCCCCACCTGCTCTTTTCATAAAAAAAGATCAAAGTAGTAGTAAAGGATAAGGGGAGACACGGAATTTGGGTTTTAAGCAAAAAAAAAACCCCCTTGAGAAATTACAGGACGTTATAAAAGTGGTGGTCCTGAAAAATACTGTCCCCTGGGGGTATTCCCTGAAAATTTGAACGTAGGCACCTTATCAGGGGCTCGACAAAGTAAGAAAGTAAGTAAGTTTATTAGGTATACACAAATACATTTAAATTTGTTTATCATACTAGGCATATGTATAGAAAACCTGGATAACCAAAAAAGTCAAAGAGTGACTTATTTCCATTGGGGCCCTTTTTCCCTTTATTTTATAATAAAAAGGTTAAATATTTTTTATTTTTTACAATGAAGATAAATCTTATTATCATACTAAAAGATATCTACTACCGAGGGTCATTAGACTATCTATAACGAGGGTCTTTAAAGACTATTACAATACGAGGGTCTTACTAAAAATAGGAAAAATTTTTTACACGTATGTTAGATAAAAAATAGAAAATCATTCCCCCCCCTTTTGTAGCTACATTCTCAGACCCCTTTGGGCACTTTCTTGAACTGGTATGCTATGATGGTTTTGACATGTGCGGGTAGTCTGTTCCTTTCCCTTTATTGCTGTACAATAAAGGTGTTTGAAGCCTGGCCAATGACTGTGGGTACTAAAAAGTTGTGCTTCTCCCCTATGCGATGTTGTTTTGGTTTCCCAAACCCTTGCAAAATTACAGCAAGATATTCTGGAATGTTTGGAGCAATTTTATAAACATGATTTAGCTTCAGTTGTTTTTCTTCTTCAACATTCGGGCTACAAATGCTGAAATTATCCGGGCCCAAATTTTTCCTTGGTCCCAGCCCCAGATGAATCTTAGATTTTTTTCTGGGTGATTTGCAGTCTATCTTTCGTTTTTTTGTAAGGCAGGTACCATGAAGAGAAAGCGTAACCCAAGGGCTTGTTAAGGGCTAGACATGGGGTCCTGCGAGCCTCAGTGGGTAGACACGGTGCTTGTCTATACAGGAATTCAGTTGGCTTCGCTTTCTTTACTACACTGTTCCTATCAATTCTCCTGCATGCATGGGTCAAAGGGAATTCCCAAATATTTTACTGTGAAATCAAAGTGATGGGTCCCTTACATTGAACATTAAAGTTTTTCCCCTTTCTTTTATGTTTGTGCCAAAGAGAATGGCTTTCAGTTTTCCCTGGGTAATGTAGTTTTTTGTCACAAACCCATTTGTGCAGGACCCCAGTTCCAGTGTTAAAACATTGCAATACTTGGGGGTCTTTCCCTGACACAAACGAGCCTGTCATCTGCTACAGTAGGGTTTGCATTTGACACTGATGGGCATTTCATTGACGTAACTAAAAATTTAAAAAGGGCCCCAGAATATCCCTTTGGGGAATCCAATGTTATCGGGGGGGTTCTGATTTCTGTTTTGTTGATTTTGACTATTTGTTCCTTTTGCTGGGGTAGGACTTAAACCGTCTACAGAACCTATCCCGATAGCTTAAATTTTATTACAAATTTATATGTGGTTGCGTATGAAGGCCCTTTTGCGGGTCAAAGGTTACCATCCCTAAAAGGGTTTCCCCCTTTGACTTTTCAGTTCTCAGGTACCCATCAGATTCATAAGGGAGGGTCGGTTGGTGGGACCTTCAAAAGCCGTTGTAGTATGGGAATGTTTTTGTCATTAAGTACTTAACTACTTGAAAATACACCGCCTCTCTAGATTTTAGATATTATAGGTATACTAACGTCCTATGTTGTTACATCAGACTTATTTTTTTAAAGTAGGAGTAACTTGGCCTCCTTGAACCCCCCCGGTAGGGTTTTTTTAGTGGTGTTTGATAGATTTTTATGTGAGCAATAGGAAATTGACAGTTCAGAAGCCCATTTTTGGAACTTAGAGGGTGTTATCAGGGGCCTGGCTCTTAGTGGGGTTTAAACCTGCTTGTTCTTTTTGAAAAAATCATGAGATACACTTACTGTTGAAATGTTTGGGGTTACCCCTTTATTGGTTTGTATGTTTGAAATTATCAGAGTCTGTGAAAAGGTTTTTGGCAGCTGGTAGTTTATTTAAATAGTGTGAGAAACAAGGTGTATGAATTAAACTTTTTGCCCTTAAAATTTTTCATGGATACTATTATGTGTGGTACTATGTTAGACCTATCTACTGGTTTAGGCTTTCCCCAACTTTTTTAGTTGTTGCCAGGTTTTTTGGGGGTATGTTTACTTTTCAATTTTGAGCAGTGTGCTTTCCCCTTTGCCCCTTTATAAGTTCTGTATCTTTCCTCACCCTTTGGAATTCTTTTAGTGCTGCAATATCTGTCTGTTTGTTTAAAAATTTTTTTAGCAGTGGTCTTGAATTTCATATTATTAATTTCAGTTTTCATCCGGGGTTCAGTTTTCGTTTAACCCTAACTTTTAATGGTGCAATATTATAAAGGATGGTAGTGAACATGTTTTAAATTTTTCCCGGGCATCGTTTACGTCCGGCAATTGTTATCTCTGTCCAGTCAAAATTGGTAGCCATTTACCAGTGTTTCTTTACTGTAGTTTTAGTTGATCATTTTTATTGCCTGTGTAGGCCTACCCTATCCTAGTGTTTTTCCGGGTGCAGTAAATGATGAAATGATCACTAAGAACGTGGAAATGCCCCTGATGACTAATGTTCTCAGAGCGGTTAAAAGTATGTGGTCAATTAGGGGGGTGAGAATGTGTGACCCGGGGTTGGAGTTTTATTGTTGAGTGTAACTTTTTAAATTCCTAGAATTTGCTTTATTTTTGCATACCCCGTTATTTTGCTGCTGAAAACAATATTGAAGTCCCCCAGATTATTGTCTCGCAATTTTTTTCAACTCCAGCAAGACTCTGGAAAATTTTCCTAAAAAATGGTCCTGGGTGGAGGCGGTAATAGTTCTATAAGATGGGTTTTGGGTTTAGGAAGCGCACTTAAAACCATAGAATCTCCAGTTTATTGTTATTTAATCGGTCTTGGGTTGTAAGCAAGTCATTTCTAATGTGGGCCCAATACTCCCCACCTTTCGTTCCTATCTAAGCGTTTTATATTAAAACCAATCTTTTTTGACCTCGTCGTAGTCCCCGTATCACCCAAACCCAAGATTCAGAGTGGTTAAACTGCCGCCCAATTTTGTTGCTGAATCCAATCTCTCCCAAAATTTGGAAGAAGGATTTTGCTTGCATGAAAAAGGGAAAGGCCTGTTTTCATAAAACAATCTAATAATCAATATAGGGCAAGGGTCATTTGTTTTTAAATTTTGGGAAAATCAATGTCATCATGCAAAGGGAAATGTGCCAAGTGCATTTGTTTTACAAAAAAATAAATTCGGCACCGTTTTTTAAAATTGTCATACATCCATCATGCACCCCCCCTTACACTTTTTTAATTAAGATGCCTTTTCTTTTTTATGCGAATTTGTAAGTTTTTGCACCTTTTTGGTAGTTTTTGAGTTAATAATGGCTGTTTTGTCTCCCCCATTGCCCATGTTGTTTACATATGGAGTTAAGGTTTCTTTCCTAGCTACTAGAGGGTCTTATGCCGTCATTTATCTTCTTTTTTGCCTCTGCACAATAGTTTGGGGTTTTCTGGATTATTTGGTATCCCCACTTAGAGCGCTAAAATAAGACGTGTTTCCCGGGAACCTGGATTTTACCGGAGAGATTTCCCGGGGGTAAACGCCCGCGGCCCGGTCTGTGACCGGCCTCCTGGTGGTCAGAGCTGATCAACCAGGTGTTGCTGTGGCTGCACGCAAACCAAGTCGAGCCACGCCCGGCTGATCAGGAATGACTTTAGGGCTTTGTCCCGTTGAAAACTCCCAGGGGTCTTTTGGGTAACCCCCCTTATGTGGGGGGGGCAGTTAAACAGTTGGGGCCCCCTGACATTATTTTGGTCTTTAAAACGTCTAGGACACCCCTGTTTTCTTGGGGGGTTTGTGATCGTTCGCCAACTCTTTTGTTTTCGTAGTGAGTGTTTTCGTGTGAAAGTTGGTATAGTCCTTAGGATTTTCCAGGTGTTTTAAAACATGTATCTCTCCCCCCGCTTTCCCGGGAAATAAGGTTTGGAACCTCAAGGCCCCCCAATATTGAGGTGTTTTATCCCCGTTATGCGGCCCCTGAAATTCTCTGTAATTTTTTTTTGGGTCGGCAATTTCACCCTGTTTTTTTTTGGGGTATGCGGTGTTCCCTACCTTCGGCAATAGTGACTTTTACTTTTCTAGTAGGAGGCAATTTTGGGTTTTACTGTCAGGGCGCTGTTACTCCATTCCCCTTTTCACCCCCCATGATGATTTCTTTCTTCAGGGAATTTGAAAAGAATTTAAAAATATATTATGCAGCCTGTAACCCCCCAAATGCCTGCCTTTTTCCCCTCTTCGCTTTTTACTCTTTTTCAAAAATTTTATTTTTGTTCCAGTCCCTGAACTTAGTGTCTGCTTTGCATCACCACGAATTATAAAAAAAATTTTCCCTTTTCAAAACCCCTTCACTGCTAATTTTTCCCTTAACTTCACAAAACCCTTCAGTTAAACCCCTTTATTACACACCCCCCTTCCCATTCACTTCCGTCTGGCTTCCTAAATTAAACTTCTAACCCCTTTCCATTTGGTAGATCAAAAAGGTTTTAATCCAGGGTTTTACCCTTCCAATCCCCCCAAATTTCCATTTATGGGGTTGTGGGGTTTTTTGATCCTAAAGGTTCTGCTGATTCAGCCTATTTAAACCCACTGAGGGGAATAACGCCCCCCTAAAACCTGACTTTCCTTGAGTTTATAGATATTTTTGGGCGTTTTTGCTATGATTCTCTCACTGTACATGGTCAGCTAAAATATAGTCAGATAAAACTTTAAACCTTGACTTTTTTAACTATTCCTTCTTTCTCAGACTGGCATGAGGGATTCCGACCTAAAAAACCCTTGGATTTTTTTACTGTTGATTTACAATTTTTCTCGGGGGTTTTTCCCTCTCGTTAGACTTTGGTCCCGGTGATATGGGTGGTACAGTTATGTGCTAAATTCAACAGATAAAACGTCAGTAAAAGATGGGGGAATTTTATTCGCTAGTTGTACGTCTGGAGTAGGGGGTTGGATGCCGGTCAGCCATGTTTAAATGCCCCAATTCTTTCCCTCGTTTGGCATGAAAAAAAGGGAGCCCCTACGCCCCTGTCATTTCCTTGGAGATTTAGTTTACCTGGAGTTTACCGGGGAGAGGTTCCCCGGGGTCAAGCCCCGCGGCCCCGGCGGAAAAAAGGGCAGGGTGGATCAGAGCCGATAAACCCAGGTGTTGCTGCTGGTGCACGAAAACCAACTACGAGCCACAGCCGGTGATCCAAAAATTTGATTTTTTAGGTGCTTGTCCAGTGCCGTTAAAGGACTGCCCAGGGGGCTCTTGGTTAATCCCCCTTTATGTGTGTGGGAGGAGTTAAAACAGTCCGGGCCCCTGACACTTTTTTTTATGGTCTTTTAAAAACGTGCTAGTGACACCCTGTTTTCATTGGGGGGTTGGGGCATGTCTGCCAAGTCTTTTGCTTTGTAGTGGGTTTTTTTGGGTGAAAGTTCGGTAAGTCCCTCTAGGATTTTCCCGGGTGTATATAATCATGTATCTCCCCTGCTTTCCCGGGAATACAGGTTTAGGAACCTAAAGCGCCCCCAATAATTTGGGGTTGTTTATCTCCGTTTTCCCGCCGTGAAAGTTCTTGTACATTTTCTAGGTCGGCAATTTCACTCCCTTGAAATTTGCTGTTTGGGCAGCAATATTCCGCCCAGATAGAACAAATGACCTGAAAGTGTCATCATGGGCTTGGCCCCCTAGTTTTGAGGTTCTCATTATCCTCTGTCTTTTTCTAGAGTGCATTGATACATGTTATGGGCCTTGAAGGTTTAGATCCCCCGACTGATCACTCCCCGGTCTTTGGGACGGGTTGGTTTTTCGCTCTATTTTGTGGCCAGAATTTGTTTTGTACTCGATGAAAAAATTTTAAATTTCCTTTTGTTTACCCTTTGAGTAATTTAAAATTTCCATCGTTTGAAATTATATTGTTTTTTGCGCCCCCCGAAAGATTTTGGTTGGGTGCTGCCCGGGCTTTGCAGTGCTGCAATGGAAGACAGTCTGCAGATTTGGGTTCACTGCAAGGAGAACGGTGCTGTGGTGAATCCTTTTCTAGTCGGATTAAGGATGGGAACAAGATGGGGGAGGAAGTCTGTGCCTTGTGGAACGAGCTTTTCACCGTAGCGCCCCCGGACTTTACTCTGTTGCGATTCTCTCTGTGTTCTGTTAGTAGGGAAAATTTTAGATCCTCGGACCGACTTTTCCCGTTATTCCTTTAGCACGCTTTTTTCCCCTATTCGCATGGTCACACTTTCGAAGGCTTTTGCAAATCTGTATATATTCCCTCTGCTTCTTTTTTTCTTCTAGTGCTTTTGGACCTTGTCGTAGTGGGCAGTAGTTGAGACAGACAGAGCGACCTGTTCTAAACCATGTTGCCCCGGGTTGTGTAACTGATGGTTTTTTAGAGCGGGGATCTGCTTCTTAGGACCCCTTTTAAAGATTTTTATGATTGGGGTGTTTGTGATTGGTTTTGTAGTTCTTTGCGTTGCTTTACTGCCCCCTTTTTGGAGTGGGGCTATGTCGTTGTTTTAGTAACTGTGGGAGACCCCCGTGTCCCTGCTCCCCCTCCCTAGGAGGAAAAAGGCTCCCTGATAGGGGGCTTTTGCGTTCTTGATGAACACAGAGTTCCATGGTCTGGGCCCCCGGGGCAGAGTGCAAGGCATGTATTTATCGCCTGTTTTGAAGTCATTTGGGTAGGATAAACATCGGGGTAGGCTGTTGTTAATCAAATTTTTTGGCCTCTATAAAAAATTCATTTTGATCTTCGATTCAGCTGGTTAGCGGCTTTCTAAAAAAAAGGTATATTGGGGGACTTTAGTAGCTCATATTTTCCCTTTTTGTCATCTGTGTAGGCCCATCTTGTTTAAGTAGGGGCCAAAACTGGACTTGTTTTCCCATTTTGATTTGGCATAGGAGAAGAAAAACTTTGGGTTTTTTCGATTTCATTTTGGCTTTTAGTTTTCCGCGATTCCTGACTCCTAAAAGGGTTTTTTTTAGCTTAAGTTTGATGCTTGCTATTTCTCTGACGTGTCTCCCCCAGCATTTCAGATATATTGACCCCTTTTAGCCGCTTTTGTTATTCTTTTTTCCTCGCCTGTAAAGGGGCGCCTTCTCTTTCTGTTTTACTTTTACTCCTCTTTTTTTAGAGGAAAAAAGCCTTGGCTACTCGGTGCTACGAGTTAATCTGTTTAGGCTAAGTTGGGGTCTGTGTTTTTAGTATATCTTCCCCCCTTATAGGGTTGGACTTTGGTTTATTGGCCCCCTTTTGTTTTTTTTTTTGAAATTGAATTTGGTGAAGCTCCCCTTTTGACTAATCTCCTTTTGTCGGTTGGGGCTCCGGCATACATGACGAACCTCAAATTTGTTGTGATCTGAGTATATTGTTTTTGATATGGTGATATTCTTATCAGATCTCTTGTTGTGAAAATGAGGTCTGTGTATTCCCAGTCTGTGCTTATTATTTGCTGGTTTTAAAATTTAATTTTGTGCGAGATTTAAAAATCGGTGAGTGGGTTTTTCATCAGAGCTCCTCCTGGTGTTATTACTGCAAAAAATATTATTTGTATATTCCTCCATTTTAGGGCCTTAAGTTGAAAATTCCCAGGAGCAAGATGTTGGGTGAGGGCTGGGAAGGGTTTTCCAGCAGGGTAATTTTTAACAGCTGTTCCTGGAATTGCTGGGATGTTGCATCCCGGGGGCTTTTTTAGACTATCCCCAATGATAGGTTTTTGGGTTTCGACCTTTTGCTAAAAAATTCCATACATCATTTTAGGGTTTTTGCGTTCTGTGCAAAAAGTGACTCTGCAATGTAAGGCCAACCCCCCCTTTTGTGTTCACTCTGTCAATCTGATAGGTTGTAACCCGGGGTCTATTTTGTTGTCCCAAATGATCCCTTTTTTGGGTCTCAGTGGAAGCCCCCGAAAATTTCCCTTTTTCCCCTGCAAGCGTCACGGATGAAAAGGGATTTTGTTGTTTGTTGCTGGTTTGACCCGTTATTTTTCAAAGAAGAAGTTATCGGACTGGTGGTATTTTTGGTACTGGGGGGGGGGGGTTTTTTTCCGGGATTGTATCTGTATTGTTTGGGTTTGGGTGGAGGCCCTCGACTGTGGTTCACTCCAGGAATGTGGATTTTTTGGGGTCGATTTCTGCCCTTTTCCCGCCAGTTTTTTTTTCCTTTCCGGCACTAAAAAAAAAACTCCCCCTTGAGGGGGGTGTGGTACCCGGGTTTTCCCCTGGCTGGTGTTTTGATCTTTTTTTCCCTTTAGTGGTTTGCCTGGCAATTTTTAAATTATGCACAGTCTTTCCTGACTGAAGAGGTACACAGTTCGGGGTGAAAAAGCTTTCAGGAAGGGGGTTTTCATTTTCTGTTTCATATGGGGATGGATTCCCAGGGTGGGCATGTTGCACGTCCCCCTGTTTTTTAGATTTCCCTGCCGGAGATACCCGGGGCTGTATGTGCACAGGCTTTGGGTTTTCCCTTTGCTTGGGTTTTGTGACTGTATTCCCTGTTGGTGCATGTTTCCCCGTTTACTTCTATCCTCCCTGCACCCAAAAATGGAGCTCCCCCATTTTTTTTGGTAATATATCCTCCTATTGCTAGGGGAGTCTCTTGTTTGCTATTTCCTGCGGGATTTCTGTTTTTCAAAATTGGTTTTATCTTTTTCTTTGACTACATTGTTTCCCTACTATGGTCCGTCCCTATGAGGTATTTATATGTATTCCTTCCTGGTTTTAATTCCCGATACCCGGGCAAAATCTCCGCTTCACCATTACTGTCTCCCCGGACGATCTCCAGCTTCCCCCTTTCTGTCTCCCCGGACAGCATTCCAGCTTCACCTTACTGTCTCCCCGGTCAGGTTTTTTGCCATGTTGTCTTCCCGTTAAACATGGTGCAGTTGATATGGAGGGGTATATTTCTTGTATAAAAATTTTTTTTTCCCCCCCCCCCCCAAACCCCCCTTTTTTTCCCCCCCCCAAATTTTTTGATGTTTTTACAGCGGGTACTTGCAAATTTGGGGGATTTCCTTTTTAGTTCGGATAGGCCCCCGGGGCGGGGATATGGGCAACTTGTTCGTTGCGCGGCTGCGTTGCCCTAGCTTGAAAAAAAAAAAAAATGAATATACACTTTAACTTAATCTTTGAAAATGGACCCCAATACATGATTAAAGGGGGAAGTAAAACTATCCAGATAAAAAAACCCCCTTAAATTTAATAAAAACATTACAAGGGGAATCTGAAATTTTTGAACAAACGAAAAAAAAATTACCAGCAGCAAATACTTTAAAATTTGGATCTCCCAATATTATAACAGAAAGCTTATTGATACTCGAACCGCCATAACCATAGTTCCAAGGAACTCCCCTTTCTTTAACATCTGTCTCTGGTTATTTCCCTTTGGTTATGGCCAGAATTTTCTTCAGGCACCCAGGGTCTCCAAGTTCCCAGATTTCAAAATTGGTCTGATCCTTCAGGACTAGAGTTGTCAAAGGGTTTTGTAGCTTTTTGCACCCCCTCACTTTACCCCGGCACTCTTCAGTGGTGGCCCCGGTTTTTTTTTTCTACTAATTCTTAGGCATATCTTCAAAAGGGGTGCCTGGTTGCTGCTAAAATTTTTTAGCAATGATTGATGTAGTGAGTGTTTAAAAAAATGTTTAAACCCAAAAAAGGTGTGAGAGTCGGGCTTTGGTTTCTGAAAATCCCCCTGTGTTCCCTTCTGTTTGAACTTTATTATTTTATTATAATTTGGGGAGGGCTAAACCCATGGGGTTTTACGCGCATGGGGAGGAGGGGGGATGGAAAGGGATTCGGCCCCAATTTTTGGGAACTGGAGCACAGATCCAATTCCCCAGATCAAAAGCCCTCACCCTCTCGCTTTAACAGAACTCCACCCATGTACCAAACCCTTTTCAAAACTTCTACAAAACGAGTCAACATCCTTAATCCTTATTTTCCCCTCCCAAAAAAGACACATAAAAATGAACTTTATACATATGTTACAAAAACAAAAATTCTAGGAAACTATTGGAACTATAAATAATAGAAAAAAAACATGCGAGAAAGATCCACTTTTTAATACATTTCCTTAGTTTCCAGCTTTTTCAGTAAAAGGGATATTTTCAAATCATTACAGATGCTACGTAATAATAATAATAAAATGAACAAAAATAAATAATGTAATAAAATTATCAGTTTAACATTTTTCCTTTGTTCTGCATTACATTTAAAAATAACAAAGGTGGGTTTTGATTTAAATTTCCCCAGTTTAAATTATAATCAAATGATTTTTTCCCCCTGAGTTACGAACCTGACATATAAAAAAAGTAAAAAAATTTAGACAAACAAATACATAAAAAGGACATCAAAAAATTTTTAAAACAAAAAAGTAATACTCGAGGAGATGATTTGTTCTTACAAAAAAAAGGGGAGAGTGCTGTGCCTTGTAGGCAGAGCTTATCCTGTGACTCGTTTTATTACTATCTTTGTGTTCGACTGGTTAGAAAGTTTGAAAATCCCTTTTGCCCACTTTTCCATTTATCCCTTTATTTTGCATTTGGCTCTATTACACCCAAAATCGCACTTGCAAAGGTTTAAAAAAAATTGTGTACCCCAATTTCATTCTTTTTGCTTCCAGTGTCAGTTCCGTTCATAGGGTCAGTAGTTTTGGATAGCAGGATCGACCTGCTCTAAATTCTTGCTGCCCCGGATTGTGCAAATGCTGGGAAACCCAAATTATTTGCAACATACTTCTTAGACTTTAATGGTTGGGACGTTAGAGGGATTGGCCCACGTTTTTGCTAAAACTTTGCCCACCTTGATAGGTAGGGCAAAAATCCCTTTTTTTAGCAAATGTGGGGGTTACACCTGTGTCTTGACCCTCTCCATAGCATACTTAAGGCGCGCAAAAGGGGTTTCTTGCAGTTTTAATGAACACCGAGTCAAGAGTTGGTCCTTGGTCTAAGTGCATGGGCTGTTGTCAATGGTTTTTTCAAGTCCAGCAGAGTTAGGGGTTTTGTTGAACTTTGGCATACGCTGAAAGCGTTTTTTGGCTTTTCTGAAAAAAAATTTTTGGATTGTCGATTTTTAGACTGTGGCTCGTACTGGGGATTCAGATTCATATTTCTTTGTTGTTTTTGTTAAATGTCTCTTGACTGTGTTTCAGGGCGAACCCCTTTTCCCCTGCTTTTGTTTTTAGCTCTCGCTTCACCGGCGAGGGCCTAGGTTCGATTCCCAGTCGGGTAAAAACATGGGTGTGTTTATTTACACCGGTTGTCTATGTTCCCCATCAGTAAAATGGGTACCTGGGTGTTAGTCGACTGGTTTGGGTCGCATCTTGGGACACTGTCGTAATTTGCCCGAAATGCTTAGCATAACAAGGGACTTTCTATATAGTATATGTCACTGATGTTAGCTACGCCTGTAACAATGTACATGTACTTGTAGTAAATAAGGATACTATTATTATTATTATTATTATATTTTTATTATTATTATTATTATCTGTTGTGTGTTTCAGGTCAGACCTCTTAATTTGTTGTGTGTTTCAGATTAGACCTCTTCCTCTGCTGTGTGTTTCAGATCAGACCTCTTCCTCTGCTGTGTGTTTCAGATGAGACCTCTTCCTCTGCTGTGTGTTTCAGATCAGACCTCTTCCTCTGCTGTGTGTTTCAGATCACACCTCTTCCTCTGCTGTGTGTTTCAGATCAGGGCCTCTTCCTCTGCTGTGTGTTTCAGATCAGACCTCTTCCTCTGCTGTGTGTTTCAGATCAGACCTCTTCCTCTGCTGTGTGTTTCAGATCAGACCTCTTCCTCTGCTGTGTGTTTCAGATCAGACCTCTTCCTCTGCTGTGTGTTTCATGTCAGACCTCTTCCCCTGTTGTGTTTCAGGTTTAAACCTCTTCCTCTGTTGTGATTCAGGTCAGACCTCTTCCTCTGTTGTGATTCAGGTCAGACCTCTTCCTCTGTTGTGATTCAGGTCAGACCTCTTCCTCTGTTGTGATTCAGGTCAAACCTCTTCCTCTGTTGTGTTTCAGGTCAGACCTCTTCCTTTGTTGTGTTTCAGGTCAGACCTCTTCCTCTGTTGTGTTTCAGGTAAGACCTCTTCCTCTGTTGTGTTTCAGGTCCGACCTCTTCCTTCGCTCTGTTTGTCAGCGTCAGGGCCATTAGTTCGACCATACTTATACTCTTAAGACATCAGTCTTTCTTGTAGCTGACTTAAACATTTGTCCTCCTGTAGCTGAGACAAACGTTTGTCCCATTGTGGCTCTCTCAAACTTTGACTTCACTTCATATATATATATTTATATATATATATATATATATATATATATATATATATATATATATATATTTTATATATATTGTGTGTATATATATTCTGTCCTCATGTATTGCATCCAGAGGGATTGAAGCAGCGATTCTCCCTGAACATCTTAGGGACAAGATTGGAGTCCAGGACCAAAAGCTCATTGGCGGAGCCATGATCTGGGATAATCTAACGGGCTCTGAAACCAGACCTGCTCCCCCAACAACTACAAATAATCGCACTGGGATGGTCCAATAGTGGAAAATATAGCTCACCAATGCTTCAGAGTGTGTCAGGGAAGGATAGAGCCCGCCTCCTGGCAGTGAGAGCCCCTCATGCAGGGGACTTTCTGTTTGTTGTTCCCAGCTCCAGCCTTGGTACCACGCTTCGACCCACAGACCATCCGCATCGGTGTTGCCCTTCTACTTGCCGCCCCTATTCTCGCCGAACACAGGTGTATTTGTGGCAGTGAAGCAGCAGACCGATTCGGGTACCATGGTCTTGTGTGCCGTAAAACCAAGGGAAAGATTGCAAGACATGAGGAGGTTTAATAACATTATCAAGAAGAGCCTCACAACAGCTGGGATGCCCAGCAGTAAGGGAGCACCCCAACTATGCAGATCTGATGGCAGCCAGAAGCGTCCAGATGGTTCACCCTTCAAGCTGGACAGATGGGAAGCAGGTGGTGTGGGACTATACATGTGCATCTACCTTGGCTGATACCTATCTCCAATACACCAGGGAGGAAGGAGGGCAGCTGCCAGCTTCAGGGAGTCCCAAAAATCTGGAAAAATATGGAGAACTTGCCCCTATTATATGTTTGTTCCCATAGGCTCAGAGACCCTTGGCTCATGGGGGAAGAATGCATCTAAATTCCTTAAGGAGCTGGGAAAAAGACTCATCAGGGTAACTAGGATCCCCGTTCAGCTAGTTTTCTGTTCCAGCGGCTCAGTGCAGCTGTTCAAAGGGGTAATGCCTGCTGTATTTTGGGCACACGCCCCAGCCTGAGGAGCTGGATGAGATTTTCGCCTTATAATCGGGGTTACACACGTAACAACATGTACCTTATATGCCATCTTTATATCAACAATGTATCTCTTAAATCTTCTGTACCATATTATGTAATAAAATATTCCTACTGGTTAAAAAAAAAAAATGAAAGATGGGGTGGCAGGGGAAGAGGAATATTCAAATGGCTTCAGGAAGAAATCCAATATTCTTCCTTGAAGCCTTTTTATTTACTTCTCCCAGGCTGTGGGTCCCACAATTACACCAGGGTGGACCCAATCCCTATATATATATATAATATATATATATATATATATATATATATATATTTATAAA
>NC_069422.1:20833434-20859909 GCF_026875155.1 Cherax quadricarinatus
CCCCGTTATGCCCCCACAAAAAAGGGTGACATAGTACCTTTGCTTCCTTTGCCACTTCCTCGATGAAGCAAAGCAGAATGTTTGATTCTTGCTGTCTTAAGCATAGACAACAATGTCCACTATCTTTTCTATGGTAATAAAGTGGGAGCAGGATTTTCCTTAATTGTCCTGCTAAGGTAAGAGATGAACTGTCTTTTATTAAGCTACACTTTGCAACACAGGACCGCACGGAGCGTCGAGCCACGTCATATACTGGTACTGCATCTGGGGTCAATTACTCGCTGTAGCAGTAAACAAGATATTTGCCCCTTCTGAGAGGGCTGGGCCCCTCAGGGCTGAAAGGGGCTGAAGGGGGCTGATACCCCCCTCCTGGAGAAAATTTCTCCACATTACTGCCACCACTTCTGTTACTTGGCGATTTTAACCCTTTGAGGGTCGACAGGCCCTCTCTGAAACTCGTTCTCAGGGTCGGCCAAATTTAAAAAAAAAAAAAATTATTTTCTCTTATGAAAAGATAGAGAATCTTTTCCCGATCATAACGACACCAAAAGTTTGAAATTTGATAGAAAACTTACGGAATTATGCTCTCGCAAAGTTAGCGGTCTCGGCGATGTTTACGGATCGGCGATTTTGCCCACTTTGAGCCCCATTTTCGGCCAATTTCACTGTACTAGTCGACAAAAAACATAAATATTTCGCTAGAACTCCATTTTTTCTATCGAATGGGTGCAAGAAACCACCCATTTATAAATTCAACTATCCAGTACAGTGGTCAGAATTTAGCAATTTTGCCAATTTCCACACAAATTTCAAAAGATGCCAATTTCGAAATAGGGTCCAGAATAAACAAGAAAGACATTCCTGGCACTAAAATGACATTTCCTCTAGTCATTAGTCACGTCTCAAGGCCCCTCTTATATTCTTTTGCTTTCCCTTTGAATTTTATTTCACAAAAAATATAAGATTTACTGTTATGCAGACTACTGCATTAGTGTAAAAAATGGTATAAATATTATTGGTGCACTTGTGAAAGAATATTAGACTCACCAGTTGACGTGTATTGCACGCTTGGCACGATTTGTTTACTTTTGAAGTTTGTAAAAATCGAACATTTCTGCTACTTTGAGCTCAATTTCAAGGCACCTTTCATTGTAAAACCAGTCAAAATTATCTCAATTTCAGTAATATGTCTTCCATTCTATAAAATGAGACCAAGAAAACTAGAATACAACAATAAATACTATACGAAAATACACTGCAAAGTCGCTGATTTATTAAAAAAAATGGAAAAAGTTTTTTTTTTTCTCATTATGCACCGTGTGCTGCAGGATTTTTTTTAGACTGTGCACACTGACCACATAGACCCATTCTTTCATATGAAGGCCTACCAGCTTTCTCCCACTAGATTTGAGGTCGCTAGAATTTATGAGTACTAGTACGTCAAAAACCCCTACGCGTAAGACGTACTAGTACGACGAAAACCCTCAAAGGGTTAATGCCCATCATTTCCTCTGGGGGGTCTCACTGTGATTGTCGTGGCATTCAGTTAGAGGCTTTTCTTGCTACCCACCCCCTCCATGTTTTAAATACAGGTACTCACACCCATTTTGATCCTTGGACTCACTCACTCTCTTGCATCGATCTCTCAGTCTGCTCTTCCTCCGCCGCATTAGACTTCACCTGGTCTGTTCTCCCAGATTTACATGACAGCGATCATTTCCCAATCATTCTTACTTCCCCTTTGTATTCACCACCTCTTCATAACCCACACTGGCAACTTGATCAGGCAAATTGGAACCTTTACTCACAACTAACTGTTTTTAGTGAGGTTCCTTCTTCATCCTCCATTGATGAGCTTTTACACCTCTTCTCGTCCTCTGTTTTAACCGCAGCTTCTAATTCTATACCCCAAACTTCAGGCAGGTATTCTCAGAAATGCGTGCCTTGGTGGTCTCCTGCTTGTGCTCTTGCAGTACGTTTGAAACTTGCTGCATGTGGCAGGTACCGGTGCAGTAGAACCACGGAGAGACTTCTTGATTTTAAGCAGAAGCGTGCGATCGCTCGTTGTGTCATCCGTGATGCTAAACGCACTTGCTGGCGAGATTATGTCTCCACCATCACCTCTGCTTCCTCTATGAGTGCAGTCTGGAAAAAAGTACGATAACTGAGTGGTAAATATTCTCCTGACCCGGCTCCTGTTCTGCGGGTTGCCAGTGTTGATATAGCAAACCCACTAGATGTTGCCAATGAAATTGGCAATCATCTGGTCTGTATTTCTCAGGGGCTCCTTCTATGCCCCTCATTTCCTTCCTCAAAGTCTGCCAGAGAGTTAGCACCCTTGGACTTTTCTTCTCTCAGAGAAGAACAGTATAATGTGCCTTTTACATTTCAGGAACTGGAGGCAACACTCTCAGCTTGCCGATCATCGGCAGCTGGGCCCGATGACATTCATATTCGTATGCTACAACATTTACATCAGTCAGCCCTTGCAGTCCTATTATGCCTTTTCAATCTTATTTGGTCACAAGGAGTTCTTCCACAGGTGTGGAAATCTGCCATTGTTCTCCCTTTCCGCAAACCGGGTACTACGGGACATGAAGCCTCCCACTATCGTCCCATTGCTCTTACCAGTGCAATTTGCAAAGTGATGGAACGCCTGGTAAATAGACGTTTAGTGTGGTATTTAGAGACACACGACAGTCTCTCCACTTGTCAATATGGCTTTCGTAAAGGCCGTTCTACCATAGACCCCTTACTACGCTTGGATACATGTGTTCGTAATGCCTTTGCGAATAACCACTCAGTTATTGCCATATTTTTTGACCTTGAGAAGGCATATGACACAACTTGGAGGTATAATATTTTGGCCCAAGCCCACTCCTTAGGCCTTCGAGGCAATCTACCATCCTTCCTTAAGAACTTTTTAACTGACAGACATTTCCGTGTTTGGGTTAATGTGCTCTCCCCGGACTTTATCCAAGCTGAAGGTGTCCCCCAGGGATGTGTTCTGAGCACAACACTTTTTCTCCTTGCTATAAATGATTTGGCCTCTAGTCTTCCATCCAATATTTGGTCATCACTCTATGTTGATGACTTTGCTATTGCATGTGCAGGCACTGACTGTCACCTCATTACAGTTTCTCTCCAACATGCGGTCGACCATGTTTCCAATTGGGCCACCACACATGGGTTTAAATTTTCCAGTACCAAAACTCACCAAATTACTTTCACTAGACGCTCTGTCATCTCCGATCATCCTTTGTACCTCTATGGCTCCTGTATCCCTGAACGTGATACAGTCAGGTTTCTAGGCCTCCTCTTTGACCGTAGGTTATCCTGGAAACCTCACATTACCTCTCTGAAGGCAAGTTGTCACAGCTGGCTGAACCTTTTTAAAACCTTTGCTCATCTTTCATGGGGAGCTGATCATAGAACTCTCCTTTGCCTACATTCCGCCTTCATTTTATCGAAACTTAATTATGATGACCAGATCTATTCAGCGGCCTCTCCTGCTACTCTCTCTCTTGCCTTAACCCCATTCATCACCAAGGATTACATTTATGCCTTGGTGCTTTTCGCACTTCCCCTGTTGAGAGCCTCTATGCAGAAGCGAACGTTCCATCCTTATCCGATCGCCGTGATCCCCATTGCCTTCGCTACTATGTACGCTCTCATGATCTCCGCAATCCTTCCATTTATAGAATGGTCACCGATATTAGTAGACATTCTTTATGTGTTCGCCGCCCCTGTTTGCTCCGTCCCTTCTCTCTTCGACTACATTCGGCTCCTTGTTCTCTCTCAATTACCACCTCTCTATGTTATGTAGCATTTCCCCTTTTTCCCTACCCCCTGGGATTCGCACTTGTCGAGTCTGTTTCTTTCTCACTCCTCCCTTGCTCAAAAGCCCCAACTGCTACAGTAGCTTCCGGCTCTCTATTTTCTTGACCACTTCCACTTCTCATTCTCATGCCATTTCAGTTCTCTGACTGCGTAGATTCCAGCAGTGTTTCTGGACAGCGTCATAAGAGGGCATATTACGATCTTCGGCTAGTAGCTTTACGGCTGAATTGTATTGCCATTCTTGCAGCACTTATCCATATTGCATCTATGCCTGTGTCTTCATTTGTGGTTGTCTCAACTCCCTTAGTGCTTTACCAGGCTATACAGATAATTTGATACACCTCCCTCCTTAGTCCTCCGTATCCACTTGGCGAGGCTGCATCTCTTCCAACATAAAAGATATGTTTTATGTTGGTCCCTGGTCATGTTTGACGTACAGGCAATGAACAGGCAGACACTGCTGCATGCTCAGCAGTACATACCTAACCAGTTTCATATAAGAGGTTGTTTTCCATTACAGACTAATTTTGCTGCAATATTCTACCCACCTGCACACCCGTTGGCAACAACGTTGTCTACTCTGCTCGTAACAACTTCAATCTATTCTGTCCACCAGTGTGGTAGTGGAGACACTCTCTCCCGTCTTCGCTTTGGCCCATACTCGTCTTACTCATGGTTATCTCATGGAGAGGCGCCCTGCTCCTTTCTGTGAGAATTGTCAGGTTCCATTATCGGTTAGCCACATTTATTAGGCTGCCCACTTTATCAACGAGCACGCAGAATAGACCTCCAATGCCGTCTTCGCTCCGCTGCTCTCTCTTTACCTTCCCTTCTTGCTGATGGACCCACCTTTCATCCGGACTCTCTCATTGACTTTTTGACAATAACTGACTTACTTCACAAACTCTGATGATACCTTCAGCATGACTTAAGAAATCGTAATGACACGATTGCAAATCGTGTCATTACGATTTCTTAAGTCATGTTGACGGCAGTGAAGGGACTTGAGCTAGAGTTCGTCACGGCCACGCTAGCTGGAGATTCGTCTGTAAAAACTTGCATTTGGGGGGGGCACAGGAGGGCCTGTGCTAAACCTTCCTAGGTGTAGAAATATACCTAGTTGTGATGAATCTTATTTGTGGGCTAGCTGTCTAGGTGGGTTAGCGCGACGGGGCTGGAGTTTTTTGAGACTCTATGACGCGGGTTCAATCCCCGCCGGGGTAGGTTGAGACCTTCAGCCCTTCTACCTCAATCTCTTGCTGCCCTCTACCCCCACTCTATCCCCTGCCCGCTGTTTTCTGTAACCTACTGATCATCCCTCCCCCCTTCTACCGCCCAATACTCTCACTTCCTTCCCTACCCTGCAGCACTGCATAGCCCTTGTGGCTTAGCGCTTCTTTTTGATTATAATAATAATAATAATAAAATATAGTTAAGTTCATAGCTTTTTAACTTTATACAGTGGACCCCCGGTATTCAATATTAATCCGTTCCTGAGAGCTCATCATTCGATAATATCGAAAACAAATCATTGTTCCTCATAAGAAATAATGGAAATCAAATTAATCCGTGCAAGACACCCAAAAGTATGAAAAAAAAAAATTTTACTACATGAAATGTTAAGTTTAATGCAATAGAATAATTACAATAACAATAAAATAATTAACACTTACCTTTAATGAAGATTCTGGAGTGATGATGGTGGATGGGAGGAGGGGAGAAGGGTTAGTGTTTAGAAGGGGAATCCCCTTCCATTAGGGCTGAGGTACAAGTCCTTTTTCCGGGGTTACTTCCCTTCTCTTTATAATGCACTTAGGCCAGCTGAGAGTCACTGGACTTCTGTCCACAACAATAACTGGCAGACTCACCATGCCTAATCACACTGTTGCCACTACTGATTCTCGAATCTTTCAAACCAACCCTTTGCTGGCCGTTCTAAATCACTCACATCACCACTAGTTGCAGGCAATTTCTTTACCAAAGTCATGCAACTGGCTTAGCCTTTTCACAAATATGCGCTTGAGAGATGCTATCTCTGCTATCTGTTTTTTCATTTCACACCAATAACAATCTCTCAACATTTTCTAACACTTGCGGTCGCTGTTTTCCGTAATCACAGTTGCACCTTTTGCAAGAACAGCTTCTTGATTGCTGTTTTTTCCTGGTCACTATAGTAGAGATGGTTGATTGGTGGTTTATTATACACCCTGACCAGCTCCGACACACACACTTCCACTGTTCCGTACTTTGCAATTATCTCTTTCTTCATTTCAAAAGTCATTAGCGACTTTTTCTCAAAGGTTGACACTAGAAGCTTGCTGGGGCCCATGGTGACTTATTGTTGTGTCAGAACAAGCACCAAAACATCAGTGATAATGCTGGAAATATGAAATGTTACCGGAAATGTATCCTTAGATGCGCGCACACTGCTGGCTTGTAAACACGTGGGCGACACATGGCATTTCAGGCCACACATGGACTAGGTCTCGTACAATCGTATCGAAATACCTGGGTTTTCAATCGAATACCGAGGAAAATTTTTTTGCGATAAAATGCAGCATATACGGTGTTTATCGATATACCGATGCCATCGGAATACCGGGTCTACTGTCTATTTAATTCTTCTTATGGTAGCTGACTGGAGGCAGTGGATATTTGTGTCTGAAACAGTGTATAGAGTGCTGTAAACATTATGCAGAGAATAAGGAATGGAGAAATAATAGATGGTATGTTAGTATAAAAAGCTGTAATTAAAAGAGCATAAGAGGAGTTGTTGATATGGTTTTATCGCAAAGAAAAAATAAACAAGATAGGTGGTACACAAATAACCCGCACATAGAAGAGAGAAGCTTACAACGACGTTTCGGTCCGACTTGGACCATTTACAAAGTCACACTAACCAGAAGTGGAGCAGGAGGGCTATACATAGGCAGGAAGAGAGGTAGTGGTGGTATGGGGAGTAGAAGTGACAGTCACTGCCTCAACATTCACGAGGCTTAGGGGATCAAGAGCCTCGTGAATGTTGAAGAATCACAAATGTTTGGTGCCCCAATATATTGTAGGGAAATATAATACATTACTGCTTCCTTAACTTGTCGAACCGTGAACAATCATAAAATACATGAAAACGTTTTACATGTACTAAGAGTACAACGTTATGGCTTAATAACATGTACTTATTAAATACCACTGCCTCACCACTGCGAGTCCCTACTACCCTCCCTGACCCCCACAATTGGCATCCAGCCCCTTCCCACCACTTGTTGGTGGTGAGTGTTTTGTTTTGTCATTATTGCTATTAAACTACAGTATAAATAATGTCAACCATTTATGACTGCAATATTGGAAATTGGCTTTCGGTACTAGGTATTGGATAGGTGACACATGTGTTTACTCTTTTGAACACAGCAAAAGAATCAAACATTTGTGCTACTGCAACTGCTAATAATAATCATAATAAAATAAAAATAAAATATAAAGAATTTCTCAGGCGATAATAATAAAATAATAATAAATACGAATAAAATGAAGACGGGAAATTGTACAAAAAAACGAGGGTGAAGCATGGGGAGGAAGTGGTTGACGCATCGCAGTGTGGCTTTTGTTATGCTGGAGTGACATTAAGTTCTTCCGTGCATCTTCTCAAACATTTCACAATAATTCCTTGTATTTGGTCTTTGTAGATTGAGTGTGATTGGAAGTGGGTTGGGCAGTGGTAGAGGCAGTGATAGAGGCCGTGGTAAGAGGGCGTTATAGAGGCAGTTTGTAGAGGCAGTGGATGAGCAGAGGTAGAGCAGTGGTGAGGCAGTGGGTGAGGCAGTGGTAAAGGCAGTGATAGAGGCAGTGGGGTGAGGCAGTGTATTTACTAACATATATGTTATAATAATGAATAAAAAAAAATAAAAATAGTACATGTTAATATTAATAACATTTATAATAATTACATAATAAATGTGTATTCATAATGTACTATTATTATTTATAACATATAATGTTAGTACATATCACTGCCCTATCTATCACGCTCTACCACGGCCGTCACCACTGCTTAACCACTGCCTCTACCACAGCCCTCACCCACTGCTCTCCCACTGCCTCTACCACTTGCTCAACTGGCTGCCTCACCACGCCTCTACCACTGCCCTCTATAACTGCCTCTACCACTGCCTCTGTAACTGCCTCTTCACTGCCTCGGTAACTGCCTCTATAACTGCCTATACCACTGGCCTCGAACCACTCCATCACATCTCAATCGACAAGCACCAAATACAATGAATTATTGTGAAATGTTTGGAAGAGCACAGAGACTAATGCTCACTCCAGCATAAACAAAGCCACACTGACTTGCGTCCCAACCCACTTCCCCACCACGCTTCAACCCTCTATTTTTGTACAAATTTCCTTCTTCAATTTCTATCTATTATTATTATTATTATTATTATTATTATTATTATTTTTATATAATATTATTATTCATTATTATTATTATTATTATTATTATTATTAGCAGTAGCAGAAACTGTTTGATTCTTTGGCTGTGTTCAAAGAGTAAACCATGATTCACCGTCCAATACCTGTTTGAATAGCCATTTTAATATGCAGTCATGGATGGGTTGACATTATTTATACTGTAGTTTAATAGCAAATAATAAGCAAACAAAACACTCACCACACTGTGGTGGGAGGGCTGGCTGCCAGTTGCAGGGGTCGGAGGAGGGTAGTAAGGACTCGTGGCGAAACTAAATATGATTTGGTGCTGGACCGAATTACGGTTGGGAATTCGCGAATGTGTGAAGCCCGCGAAAGTTGAAAACGCGAATATTGAGGGAGACCTGTAGTAGTAGAGGTAGTAGTAGTAGTGGTAGTAGTAGAGGTGGTAGTAGTAGTAGTGGTAGTGGTAGTAGTGGTAGTGGTAGTAGTGGGTAGTGTAGTAGTGGGAATAAGAGGGAGGAGCAGTCAAATACAAAGAAAGGGGAGCACTGCAAGGGAGCTAGGTGCCCACAGAGGGAGAGCAAGTGCACAGAGGTGAGTGAAAGGGGAAGTGGTGAAATAAATAATGAAGGAACCGAGACACAAGACAAAGAAAGACAACCAGAGGAGAAAAAGGAAGAGAAAGAGGAAGAGGGATAAAAAAAAAGTAAAAGAAAAAATGAGAGTCAGGTTAAGTCACGGGTATTCTGAAGTTTGGAGCATTTTACAATGTAGTGGGAGAGGAAGGCATCCACAGGAGACAAGCCAGGCTAAGATTCATTACAAGGAAAGTTGTTATTGATAGGATTCAACAAGCGGGGCGACTGTTAATGTTTGGAAGTAGGGAAGACAGTTTTTATAGCATAAGACCAGTCAATAGATGCTATGATCTCTGACGTGACAGAAAAAGCATTTTTTAGTGTCGGCAAGCCTAACACTATTTTTGTGCCCCCTAAGTCTGTCGAAAGAGATCGAACCATTTCTTCACTTTCTCCAAGCATTGGAAGAGGACAGGAGGAGCAAGAAATAGGAAAAATATTATTCTCAAACATTCGGTGTGGCTATGGCTCTCCCTCTCCTCCATGTCCATCTAACTTTACATGGTATATCTTATGAGACTGTTAGTTCCTACCATCGATGTTCAACCTCACTCTGGGCTCCGCTATGTGGATGACATCTTGCGCTGTGGCCTCATGACTCCAGTCTCTTCCAACCTTTTATCTTGAAGCTCTTTATAATCTTGCCGCCTTCCATTAAGTTTAAAGCGAATGGGAAATCTAATGTCCTTGCTGTCCTTTCTTGATGTCCAGTGTTCCACCGCTTCAGATACAGGTTTTTCCTTTCCGTTTACCGAAAAAACCTTGCACAGTGGCAATGTCATTCACTACTTTTACTATCAAGCTTCCCCGCCAAGAAAAGATGTTCTTATCTCCCTCTTTCTCCGTGCCCTCCGGCATCTTGATCCTCAGTCCTTCCAGCGGAAATTTCCACCCGTCTATTCAATTATCCCTTCTTGCTACCCTTCCCAATTATCATAGACTCTGCCCTCCTCACTGCTAAACTAATTTCTTTCTCTCCAAACTCTCTACACATGGGAGGAATTCATCTGTCCTCTGCCTTCCTACATTTTCCGGTCTTTCTAATCTCAACAATTCTCTCCGCCCTTAGACATCAGAGCTACCTTCCGCCAGACTAACACAGCTTCGCACTAATACTTGGCCATACCTCTCCTCCCTCCTACTGATGTTCCTGGTGTCTACTCTACTTCTTGCTCCTCCTGTCCTCTTCATACTTCGGAGAAACTGGTCGATCTCTTTCTGACAGAACTTAGGGAGCACAAAAATATTGTTAGGCTTGCCGACACTAACAGTGCCTCTTTCTGGTCACGTCAAGATCATAGCCATCCTATTGACTGGTCTTCTGCTAAAACTGGTCTTCCCTACTTCCAACTTAACAGTCGCCATCTAGTTGACCCTCTCTAATACATCAACGTTCCTTGTATGAATCTTAGCCCCTGGCTTCGTCTCTGTAGATGCCTTCCTCTCCCACTACATCCGTAAAATGCACCAAACTTCAGAATACCCTTGACTTAACCTGACTCCTCATTTTTTCTTTTTCTTTTTCTTCTCCCTCTTCCCCTTTCCTCTTTCCTTTTCTCCTTCTGGGTTGTCTTTCTTCTGTCTCGTTTTCTGTTCCTTCATTATTTATTTCACCACTTCCTTCACTCACCTCTGTGCACTGCTCTCCTCTGTGGCACCTAGCTCCCTGCAGTGCTCCCCCTTTCCTTGTATTGACTGTGCATCCTCCACCTAGTCACTACTACTACTACTACACTACTTACTAACTATTACTGCTACTGCTACTGCTACTGAGCTACTGCTACTGCTACTGCTACTACCACCACCACTACCCGTCCTGCCTATATATTAGCCCTCCTTCTTCCAACTTCTGGTTAGTTGTGACTTTGTAAATGTCCAAGTCGGTCCGAATCGTCGTCGTAGCTTCTCGTCGATATGTGCTAGTTTATTTGTGTATAGTTCCAGTCACGGTATTGTGCCTTTTTTTGTTATTAAGAGAGGTGGTAAATAGGATGTTCAAATTTGTTTGTGGAAGGTAGTGTAAGTGGCTTTTTGTCTCTTACATTAGGCAGTCATATGTTGACATCTCCACATCAAAGTGAGTAGAGAGCAGTTAGTGAAGGTGCTTTTTTTTTAGTTTTTTGCCGTAAGGTGGAAATCATGGAAGGAGTTAAAAAAAATATTTAAGTAAACTCTTTGCTGTATTTGTAAGACTAAAATTCATTTGCTTTTATTATATCTTTTCAGTTAAAGATGATGGGTCTCCTAGAGGTTAACTCCAACAACAATGACGAAATTCAAAGAGAGGCAGCCAAATTCGGAAGCACAGGTTTCGCGTGCCATGGCCAAACAGTACTTATAGAGGATGATCTTTAATAAATGTTACTTTAAACCATAAAGTTCCATAATCATTCACTGTTTGTTGTAAATGCAGATAAATCAAACTTTGAATGGCTAATCTCTTATTCTAGTTGTAACTGTGATGCAATGCTTGTATCACATGAAGTGCAGTCTTTTACACAGTAAAAAATGAAATCTAAACAGTTTGTTAAAAAGTGAAAATATATATAATAACAAAATAAGCCGTTTATTTTTTACCCTTATAATTGAATTGTGGAGTCTTGACACTTCCAGCATCCAACTGAAGCCATAAGGATGCCACTCAAAAGGATTTCACATAGCTAAGAGTTCCACACGATAGATAGCAGCAAGTTGTCAAATACCACATTCAAGCCCTGGCTGAACCATGTGCCATCCGACATTATTTCGGGAACTACCTAGAGTCACGGCATAGTCTCAGTCCCCATACTAGGCACGGAATCCTAGGGAAGCAGCTCTACCTCTCCCACCTTCCTCACTAGTGCTCCCGTTTTCCACAATCAGAAGAGCAGTCTCTATATATCACGCAAAGTCCATATCTCAAAGTAATACTAGCACTTTTAAGCTTGAATCCCTTCAAGGAAGGGATTCTTTCTTGTTGAGAATGAAGCTATTTTTATTATTATTATATTATTATTATTATTATTATTATTATTATTATATTATTATTTCTTCTTCAACGCACCGGTACCCAATCCCACCAAAGCAGGCAGTCCAAAGGAAAAATAAAAGTTCTCCTTTTAACATTTAGTAATAAATACAGGAAAAGGGTTACTAGCCCCTAGCCTTCCTGCATTTATGTTGCCTCTTATGACATGCATGACTTACAGAAGGAAGAATTCTTGGTTCCTCTTTCCCAAGGAGATAGTATTATTATTATTTTTTTTTATTATTAAAAACATCAGCCTTCTTCTCCTGCCAAGCAGGTGGCCCGAAAAAGAAAAACCTTCATCATTCTCTCCATCACTGGCTTGCCGAGATGCACTTACACTACAGTTATAAAACGCAAAACAAGTCCTTTTTCATGCACTTCAAGAGAGAGGTTCATTTTTGCTGTGAATGGTACTGACGCAAATTAACAATCTTACACTCCACTCTTGAACGAACGCAGCTGTCACTACACAGAACATCCTTGCCTATCTAGTGTTGTAATGTTTCTCATCCAACATGCTATTGTCCAATAATTATGCAGTGGGGTTAAGACATTCAGGGCAAATTGAGCTCCAAAGCATGAGTCACCCAAAAGGGAGATTTATATCCAGCATACCCCAAAGTCAGATGGCATTAACACAAGCAACATTGCCACACTGACATTTTTGACTGCCAGAACTTCTGGCCTCAGGTTACATAGCAGGACAGCACTCATCAGCCTTGCCATTCATACTCCACAATTATGCTGCTGCCCATGTCTATTTGGACAACCTGTACAAAATCTGATATTCTATCTTTTTCTCCGTCTACCCTTTTCTCCTGACCATTCATTTACTTTTATTCTTTACCTCGCCACTCCTATTTTCTCTGGAAGGTTTTCATTGTGAACTTATGTGGGGATGAATTAAAGGCTTTTCTCACTTCTCTCCCTCTCCATGATTAAAACACTGGTACCTGACCTGTATTGATCTCACGTATGCTCTTCTGTAGCACTGGACTTTGACTGGTCTGTAGTGCTTGATTTTCAATATCAGCAATCATTTGCCTCTTCTCATTTACTTCTCATTCTATAAGTCCTTTTCCTGGTGTTCTCTACTTCGTCCCCTTTATAGAAGAGCTATTACAACTTTTTAGCATCTCTGCTTTGCTCCCACCATCCCATTGCATTCTCCTTGGGTAAAGTATTATCAATCTGTGGCCCTAGTGACCTGACTGTGCTTGTGTTGTTATTTTTGGTATGCACAGGTGGAGACATTACCACTACAAACAACACCAAGCAGGTTTTTAGTTTTGAAACAGGTGAGGGTGTGCTTGTTGTGATGATAGGTATGAATATGTAACTTTGTTGCAGGCTTGTATGTCCATTTGGCAATTCTATTATGTGGGAGTTGACTGGCAAGTACTCTCCAGACCTAGCTCCCATTCTTACAGTTGCTGGTCATAGCATTGCAGATCCTGTTGAGGGTGCACAGCAATCAGTAATTGGAGGGCACCTCCTACCTCATTTCTTTCCTCAAAGCTTGTGAGGGAATCAGCTCTGGAGATTACTTCTCACATTAAGGAATTTAATGATGTTCTGTTCACTTTCCAACTGATGACAGCTGAACTTGATGACATCCATACCTGTGTACTTCAACACTTAACCCTATGTCCACTTCCGTCATCTCTTACACCTTTTCAATCTCGTTGGATCAAGGTTTCTCTGCAATAGGACACGCATTAGTTTCCTACCGTCCGTAAGCTAGACCCCTCAAGATGGTTCCTTGATACGGTGAGGGCTCTTGCAGATCTAGGGAATTTGGAATCCTGTGCTTCAGTTCCCTGAATTAGGAGCTGATACCTTCCTTCCCCTCCCTACAGGTGCTGTATAATTCTATGGGTTTAGTGCATCCCCATGATTAGCATAATAATAATCATAAGCAGGTACTTCATGCCATGAATCACCCATTACAGAAACCTATGCTCCTTAATAGTCAATTTGAAAGTGTTGAATGTTTGGTTAACAAACGATTAGTGGTGGTACTTGGAAAACTAAATTCTCTCTCCCTTTGGCAAGCTTAGTTTTCAGAGGGGCTGTTCTATTAACTTAAATTCTTCTGGATATTATTTTGACTATGCCTTTGCCACAGGGGCAGTTTAGATTATGGGGATTAATGGTATGCTAGGAATCTGGTTCTTTATCAGCCGGGCACCCAGCTGACATGAGGCTATTCTTGATGATTATCTGACTTCATCATGTCTTGTATGCCAACCCATAACTTGGGACAGTTCAGAGCATGTAGACCATATTGGTCGGCTTGGGGCACGCTGCAAAATACAGCTATATTACCATGTAAATTTGGGCAACGGCAGAATACAACAATGCAGAGATCAGCAGGTCAAGACATGTACATTGGCCAAAATGGAACTGTTAGAAGGAAGTCCCCAATGAAGTGCACTCACTGCTGTAAGTGCACAGTCCCTCCGTTTGCCGTTGTTGCAGGATGCTTTACAGCATTTTTTGCTATTGATGCTGGCCACAGCACTATTTGTAGGCCAGCATAATAAAAAAATAATTCACTGACACAGCACACAGGAAAAACGAGTGGAAATAATAATTATTTTGAGGCACACTAAATCTTTTGGGGAAATTTCAGAGTCCTCAGTAAAACAGATACAGTTAAGGAATGGGGAGTTAGTCGGATTCTGCTGGATCAAGAGCCCTTCATTGATTTCATATAGCACTCCCTTAAATAGCAGTTTTCAACTCCATCTGATTATACCTATACTAGGCAGGTTCAACGCTCAAACTGACTGTCCTATACTCGGCAGGTGTCAACTCTCAGCTGACATTCCTATACTAGGCAGTTCAGCTCTAGCTGACTAGTCCCTATATTAGACAGGTTCAACTATCAGTTGATTAGTCGTATAATAGGCAGGTTCATCATTTAGCTGACTAGTCCGCATACTAGACAGGTGCAAATCTCGGTTGACTATGTGCATACTAGGCAGGTTCAACTCTGTTAGTCCCATACTAGGTGGGTTTCAACTCAGTTTAGTCCCATACTAGGTGGTTCAACTCAGTTAAGTCCATAATATGGCACGTTTCAACACTTTTCCATTTATTCCATACTGGGCGGCTCAACTCTTTTGTCCCCATAACTAGGCTGGTACAACTTTCGGTTTATTCCCATGCTGGGCGGGTTCAACTGTTCAGTCCCCATACTATCAGGTTCAACTCATTTTTTTAGTCCATACTAGGCAGGTTCAACTCTCAGTTTAGTCCCATATCTACAGATTTAACTCTCAGTTTGGTCCATGACTAGGCAGGTTCACTCTGTTTAGTTCCATTTTAGCAGGTATAACTCTCAATTTAGTCCAACTAGGCAAGTTCAAGTTTATTCCCATGCTATACAGTTTCATCTCTCAGGTGACTAGGTCCATATTAGACAGTTTCCGACTCGGCTGAAATAGTCACATACCTAGGCGGTTCAGCTCTCATCTGACTAGTCCCATACTATGCAGGTTCAACTCTCATTGACCGAGTCCCCATACTAGAACAGGTTCAACTCTCAGCTGACTAGTTCCATACTATGCAGGTTCAACTCTTAGTTTGACTATCCCATACTATGCATGTTCAAGTCTCAGCTACCAGTCCATACTAGGCAGGGTTCAGCTCTCAGCTGACTAGTTCCTTACTAGGCAGTTCAACTCTCAGTTTAGTCCCATACTAGGCAGGTTCAACATTCAGTTTACTCCCATACTAGGCATGTTCAACTCAGTTTTTAGTTCATGCAAGATAGGTCAACTCTCAAGTGCCTAGTCCCATACTAGGCAAGGTTCAACTCTCAGCTGACTATCCCATACTATGCAGGTTTACTCTTAGTTGACTAGTCCATACTATGCAGGTTCAAACTCTCCAGCTGATCAGTACCATACTAGCAGGTTCGACTCTCAGCTGACTAGCCCCATACTATGTTTGGTTCAACTCTCACTTACCAGGTCGCCATACTAGGCAGGTTCAGCTCATGGCTGACTAGTCCCATATAGACAGGTTCAACTCTTAGCTCAACTAGTCCCATATGATGGAAATTCAACTCTCAGCTAAGACCTAGTCCCATACTAGACAGGTTTCAGACTCTCAGCTGACTAGTCCCATACTTTGCAGGTTCAACTCTCACTGACTATCCCATACTAAGCTGAGTTCAAACACCCAGTTAGTCCACATACTAGGCAGGTTCAGCTCTCAGCTGACTAGTTCCATAACTAAGGCAGATCAACTTCAGCTGACTAGGTCCCATACAGGCAGGTTTCAACTCTCAGTTTTAGTCCCATACTAAGGCAAGTTCAACTCTCAGCTACTAGTCACATACAATACAGGTTCAGCTCTCATCTGACGTAGTCCTTATACTAGATATGGTTCAACATCTCAGGTGACTAGTCCCAATTAGCGATTCAACTCAGCTGACTAGTCCCATACTACAGGTTCAGCTCTCAGCTGACGAGCCCATGTTATATAGTTCAACTCTCAGCTGACTCCATGCTGAGGCAGGGTCAACTCTCCAGTTTGTCGCCATACTAGGCAAGTTCAGCTCTCAGCTAATAGTCCCATGCTATGCAGTCAACTCTCAGCTGACTATTCCCATACTAGACCAGGTTCTGTGGAAAATAATTTTTCCCAAAAATATGCTGTATATTTTTATAATTAAAAATAATTGATTATACATTAACTATTGTTCTAAAGTGTATTTTAAAAGAAGAGAATCGACAGGGAAGCTCTGCGCCTGCTCTGACATGCAGGGGTATACGCCATTGTTTTTGAATGGTACAGGCACGCTAATGTCATGTGCATAAATTTTCGTCGCTCTGGGGTTATATTGGCTGAAAACCTCTCAAATAGGAGCCGAAATTGTTGGGTTTGCAGTCCTCATAACTAGCATAAGCAGATGGACAGGACAGCTTCAGAAACCCAGCAAGTTGTCTTATTTATGTTGAGATTTCGGCCAGTATTTTCTTCATAAACTAGGCAGTGGTTCTGTACAATGATATCACAGTAATCTCCAGACTAATGGTGAATGTATTAGATAAATTCTCCTCTGTTATATAAATGTGTATATGTATTCATTATTAATATTAACATACAGTCCACAAATTTATATAATGTTTATACCAAAATTCCTGGTAATGTAATTCCATTTGAAATTAATATAGTCTAGAGTTGACTTGTGGATATGACAGTAGTAAGGTATCGAAGGGGACCATTTTTGTGACCTATGATGTCCTAAAATTCCTACTTGTCTCTGTAACTTTGATAAATAATATATTATCTTTGTTCCATTTACTGGTATTTATCTATGATTTACATCCGGTAAATATAATTTTTCCACAGGTTCAACTCTCAGCTGACTCAGTCTCATAATACAGGTTTCAACTCTTCAGCTGACTAGTCCCATACTAAGCCAGGTTTCAACTCTCAACTGACTATCCCATACCCGACAGGTTCAACAAAGCCATATAAATAAACACCATTTTTCCTCAAAATCATGGTTTTCTATAAATCAAATACCAGGTATTATTTTCAAATTTAATAAAACCACCAGGTACATCTTAAGAGGTTAATTAAACACCAGGTACATCTTAATTATGAGTTAATTAAACACCAGGTAAATCTTAAGAGGTAATCACTTATATACTGGCAACAGTTTAATATACGGGAGAGAGTGTGGTATGGTAATACGTACTACAGTGTGGTTTATAAAGTTAAGTTGTATGTGTACAGAAATAATGTAATTACGAAACAATGACAATGTAATTACGCTCAGCTTAGAAGCTATATTGCGTTTTCTTCCAAGGCAGTTTAAAAAGGGCACCGGAATTGACCACCATGTTACACTATGGCTTTTTCACTGTATTAAATTTGGATGAGCTTTTTGAGTCGCATATATCAACGAAAAAATTATAAACAATACCGACAAGTTGATAGTAGACACATGTCCAACAGTTAGGTTAACTTTATTTATATCAAAACTTTTCCGCCTACACAGTAAACTCTTTAGTCCGAGTACATAGCACAACAGAAGCATAAATGTAAAGACGATGTAATTAGTCCATCACCCTTGAAGACGTAGTTATAAGGTAGTCAGTTCCTTAGCCTAGTCACGCTCACCTTTGATAGTATACATCCTATATTGTTGCTTTATCTTCACATTGTTCCAGACTATGGAGCAATATTCTCTCCAGGCTGCAGGAACTGACCAGCCTCAACACTATATCTTCAGTATTGACTGATTACATCTTCATTATATCCAACTCCTTCTGCTACCTCCTCTGTGCTCGACCTGAAAAAGTCTGCTGTTTAGGTGACACGTTTAGGAATAAAGATACATGTGGCCTTACTTTTCAATAAGCCGCAATACAAAAATTTCATTATACAACGGAGTTTACAATGGAGTTTGCTGTTCTATTTTTACTCCTTAAACTTTCAGATTAAGAGAACATCCTGCAGTTATATGACAAGGTCCAACAACTATCTTTTGTGTTCCTGCCTACACTACACTAGTATTTCGTGCCATACAATTCCACATAATTAAAACGTTTTCATATGTATAAACAATAAAAGAATCATGTAAATTCATTAAAATTTTTGTTTTCAGTCCTGAGTAAGGCTGACCTGACTCTATGATAATGTTTGACAGCGGCAGGCCTGTGGGTGAGTTTGTCACTGGGAAGCTTCCTCTTGTGTTCACCCGGTTCCCAGTGTCACTGGCAATCCTCCTCTTGTATCACCAGGTCCCCAGTGCACTGGAAAGCACTCTCTTGGGTCACCATGTCCTTAGAGCCAATGCGAAGCATCTTTACGGGTTACCAAGCCATTTTCCACTACTTTCTTACTATGTCTCCTAGTGGCTTCCCTTCTCTAAGGGGACACAAAAATATTGTTAGGCTTGCCGACACTAACAGTGCTCTTTTCTGTCACGTCAGAGATCATAGCCATCCTATTGACTGGTCTTCTGCTAAAACTGTCTTCCCTACTTCCAACTTTAACAGTCGCCATCTAGTTGAATCCTCTCTAATACACAACTTTCCTTGTATGAATCTTAGCCCTGGCTTCGTCTCTGTAGATGCCTTCCTCTCCCACTACATCGTAAAATGCTCCAAACTTCAGAATACCCGTGACTTAACCTGACTCCTCATTTTTTCTTTTTCTTTTTCTTCTCCCTCTTCCCCTTTCCTCTTTCCTTTTTCTCCTCTGGGTTGTCTTTCTTCTGTCTCGTGTTTCTGTTCCTTCATTATTTATTTCACCACTTCCCTTTCACTCACCTCTGTGCACTTGCTCTCCCTCTGTGGGCACCTAGCTCCCTTGCAGTGCTCCCCTTTCCTTGTATTTGACTGGCTCCTCCTCCTTATTCACTACTACTACTACTACTACTACTACTACTAGTACTGCTACTGCTACTGCTACTGCTACTGCTACTGCTACTGCTACTACCACCACCACTACCTCTTCCTGCCTATATATAGCCCTCCTGCTCCACTTCTGGTTAGTGTGACTTTGTAAATGGTCCAAGTCGGACCGAAACGTCGTCGTAAGCTTCTCTCTTCTATGTGCGAGTTATTTGTGTATCGTTCCAGTCACGGTATTGTGCCTTTTTTTGTTATTAAAGATAGGTGGTAAATAGGATGTTCAAATTTGTGTGTGTGGAAGGTAGTGTAAGTGGCTTTTGTCTCTTGACATTTAGCAGTCATATGTGAGCATCTCACATCAAAGTGAGTAGAGGCAGTTAGTGAAGGTGCTTTTTTTTTAGTTTGTTTGCCTAAGGTGGAAATCATGGAAGGAGTTAAAAAAAAATATTTAAGTAAACTCTTTGCTGTATTTGTAGGACTAAAATTCATTTGCTTTTATTTATATTTTTCAGTTAAAGATGATGGGTCTCCTAGAGGTTAACTCCAACAACAATGACGAAATTCAAAGAGAGGCAGCCAAAGTTCGGAAGCACAGGTTTCTGCGTGCCATGGCCAAACAGTACTTATAGAGGATGATCCTTTATAAATGTTACTTTAAACATTTTAAAGTTCCATAATCATTCACTGTTTGTTGTAAATGCAGATAAATCATACTTTGAATGGCTATTCTCTTATTCTAGTTGTAAATGTGATGCATGCTTGTAGTCACATGAAGTGCAGGTCTTTTACACAGTAAAAATGAAATCTTAAACAGTTTGTTAAAAAGTGAAAATATATATAATAACAAAATAAGCAGTTTATTTTTTACCTTATAATTGAATTGTGATGTCTTGACACTTCCAGCAACCAAACTGAAGCCATAAGGATGCACTCAAAAGGATTTCACATAGCTAAGAGTTCCACACATAGATAAGCAGCAAGTGGTCAAACACATTCAACCCTGGCTGACCAATGTGCATCAGACATTATTTCGGGAACTACCTATAGTCACGGCATAGTCTCAGTCCCCCATACTAGGCACGGATCCTAGGGAAGCAGCTCTACCTCTCCCACCTTCCTCACTATGCTCCCGTTTTCACAATCAGAAGAGGCAGTCTCTATATATCACGCAAAGACCATATCTCAAAGTATACTAGCACTTTAAGCTTGAATCCCTTCAAGGAAGGGAGTTCTTTCTTGGTGTGAGAAAGAAGCTCTTTTTATTATTATTATTATTATTATTATTATTATTATTATTATTATTATATTATTTCTTCTTTCAACGCACCGGTCATATCCCACCAAAGCAGGGCAGTCCAAAAGGAAAAATAAAAGTTTCTCCTTTTACATTTAGTAATATATACAGGAGAAAGGGTTACTAGCCCCTTGCTTCCTGCATTTTAGTTGCCTCTTATGACATGCATGACTTACAGAGGAAGAATTCTGTTCCACTTTCCCAAGGAGATAGTATTATTATTATTATTTTTATTATTAACACATCAGCCTTCTCCTGCCAAGGCAGGGTGGCCCGAAAAAGAAAAACCTTCATCATTCACTCCATCACTGTCTTGCCAGAGATGCACTTACACTACAGTTATAAAACTGCAAAACAAGTCTTTTTCATGCACTCAAGAGAGAGGTTCATTTTTGCTGTGAATGGTACTGACCAAATTAACAATCTTACTCTCCACTCTTGACAACGCATCTGTCACTACACAGACATCCCTTCCTCAGTTCTAGGTGTTGTAATGTTCTCATCCAACATGCTATTGTCCAATAATTTATGCAGTGTGGTTAAGACATTCAGGAGCAAATTGAGCTCCAAAGCATGAGTCACCAAAAGGGAGATTTATATCCAGCTTACCCAAAGTCAGATGCATTACACAAGCAACATTGCCACACTGACATTTTGACTGCCAGAAACTTCTGGCCTCAGGTTACATAGCAGGACAGCACTCATCAGCTTGCCATTCATACTCCACAATTATGCTGCTGCCCATGTCTATTTGGACAACCTGTACAAAATCTGATATTCGTATCTTTTTCTCCTTCTAGCCCCTTTTCTCCTGACATTCATTTACTTTTTATTCTTTACCTCTGCCACTCCTTATTTTCTCTGGGGAAGGTTTCATTGTGACTTATGTGGGGATGAATTAAAGGCTTTTCTCACTTCTCTCCCTCTCCATGTTTTAAACACTGGTACTGTGACCTGTATTGATCTCACTGTATGCTCTTCTGTAGCACTGGACTTTGACTGGTCTGTAGTGCCTGATTTTCATATCAGCAATCATTTGCCTCTTCTCATTACTTCTCATTCTTAAGTCTTTTTCCTGGTGTTCTCTACTTCGTCCTTTATAGAAGAGCTATTACAACTTTTTAGCATCTCTGCTCTTGCTCCCACCATCCGTTGCAGTTCTCCTTGGGTAAGTATTATCAAATCTGTGCCCTAGTGATCTGACTGTGCTTGTGTTGTATTTTTGGTATGCACTGGGTGGAGACATTACCACTACAACAACTACCAGCAGGTTTCTAGTTTTGAAACAGGTGAGGGTGTGCTTGTTGTGATGTATAGGTATGAATATGTACTTGTTGGCAGGCTTGTATGTCCATTGGCAATTCTATTATGTGGGAGTTGACTGGCAAGTACTCTCCAGACCTAGCTCCCATTCTTACAGTTGCTGGTCATAGCATTGCAGATCCTGTTGAGGGTGCCACAGCAATCAAATATTGGAAGGGCACCTCTCTACCTCATTTCTTTCCTCAAAGCTTGTGAGGGAATCAGCTCTGGAGTTTACTTCTCACATTAAGGAATTTTATGATGTTCTGTTCACTTTCCAACTGATGACAGCTGAACTTGATGACATCCATACCTGTGTACTTCAACACTTAACCCTATGTCACTCGTCATCCTCTTACACCTTTTCAATCTCGTTTGGTATCAAGGGATTCTCTGCAATAGGAAACCATTGTTCCTACCTTTCCGTAAGCTAGGACCCCTCAAGGAAGGTTCCTTGATACTGGTGAGGGGCTCTTGCATGATCTAGGGAATTGGATCTGTGCTTCAGTTCCCTGAATTAAGCCTGAATACCTTCCATCCCCCTCCCTACAGGTGCTGTATAATTCTATGGGTTTAGTGCATCCCCATGATTAGAATAATAATAATCATAAGCTAGGTACTTCAGGCCATGACATCACCCATTACAGAACCATTGCTCTTAATAGTGCAATTTGTAAAGTGTTGGAATGTTTGGTTAACAAACGTTTAGTGTGGTACTTGGAAAACTAAATTCTCTCTCCCTTTGGCAGCTTAGTTTTCATAGGGGCTGTTCTATTAACTTAAATCTTCTTGGATACTTATGTTGACTATGCCTTTGCCATCAGGGCAGTTAGATTATGGGGATTAATGTATGCTAGGAATCTGTGTTCTTTATCAGCCGGGCACCCAGCTGACATGAGGCTATTCTTGATGATATCGGTGACTTCATCATGTCTTGTATGCCAACCTTAACGTTGGGACAGTTCAGAGCATGTAGACCATATTGGTCGGCTTGGGCACAGCTGCAAATACAGCTATATACCATGTGAATTTGGGCAACGAGGCAGAGATACACAGCAATGCAGAGAATCTGCAGGTCAAGACATGTTCATTGCCAAAATGGAAACTGTTAGAAGGAAGTCCCCAGAGTGAAGTGCACTCACTGCTGTGAGTGCACAGTCCCTCCTGTTGCCGTTGTGTGCAGGATGCTGTGTACACATTTTTTGCAATGAGGCTGGCCAGCTGCACTATTTGTAGGCCAGCATATATAAAAATAATTCACTGACACAGCACACAGGAAAACGAGTGGAAATAATAATTATTTTGAGGCACACTAAATCTTTTGGGAAATTCAGAGTCTCAGTAAATCAGATACAGTTTAAGGAATGGGAAGTTAGGTCAGATTCTCTGGATCAAGAGCCCTTCATTGATTTCATATAGCCCCCTTAAATAGCAGGTTCAACTCTCATCTGATTATACCTATACTAGGCAGGTTCAACGCTCAACTGACTAGTCCTATACTCGGCAGGTTCAACTCTCAGCTGACTAGTCCCTATACTAGGCAGGTTCAGCTCTCAGCTGACTGGTCCTATATTAGACAGGTTCAACTATCAGTTGATTAGTCGTATAATAGGCAGGTTCAGTTTTTAGCTGACTAGTCCCATACTAGACAGGTGCAAATCTCGGTTGACTATGTGCATACTAGGCAGGTTCAACTCTGTTTAGTCCCATACTAGGTGGGTTCAACTCAGTTTAGTCCCATACTAGGTGGGTTCAACTCAGTTTAGTCCATACTATGCACGTTCAACTTTCCATTTATTCCCATACTGGGCGGCTTCAACTCAGTTTAGTCCCATACTAGGCAGGTTCAACTTTCGGTTTATTCCCATGCTGGGCGGGTTCAACTGTTCAGTCCCATACTAGGCAGGTTCAACTCAGTTTAGTCCCATACTAGGCAGGTTCAACTCTCAGTTTAGTCCCATACTAGGCAGATTTAACTCTCAGTTTGGTCCCATACTAGGCAGGTTCAACTCTGTTTAGTTCCATTTTAGGCAGGTTTAACTCTCAATTTAGTCCCATACTAGGCAAGTTCAAGTTTAGTCCCATGCTAGACAGGTTCATCTCTCAGGTGACTAGTTCCATATTAGACAGGTTCGACTCGGCTGAATAGTCACATACTAGGCAGGTTCAGCTCTCATCTGACTAGTCCCATACTATGCAGGTTCAACTCTCAGTTGACCAGTCCCATACTAGACAGGTTCAACTCTCAGCTGACTAGTTCCATACTATGCAGGTTCAACTCTTAGTTGACTAGTCCCATACTATGCATGTTCAAGTCTCAGCTGACCAGTCCATACTAGGCAGGTTCAGCTCTCAGCTGACTAGTTCCTTACTAGGCAGGTTCAACTCTCAGTTTAGTCCCATACTAGGCAGGTTCAACATTCAGTTTACTCCCATACTAGGCATGTTCAACTCAGTTTAGTTCCATGCTAGATAGGTTCAACTCTCAAGTGACTAGTCCCATACTAGGCAGGTTCAACTCTCAGCTGACTAGGCCCATACTATGCAGGTTTAACTCTTAGTTGACTAGTCCCATACTATGCAGGTTCAACTCTCAGCTGATCAGTACCATACTAGGCAGGTTCAACTCTCAGCTGACTAGCCCCATACTATGTTGGTTCAACTCTCAGCTTACCAGTCCCATACTAGGCAGGTTCAGCTCATGGCTGACTAGTCCCATAATAGACAGGTTCAACTCTTAGCTCACTAGTCCCATATTATGGAAGTTCAACTCTCAGCTGACTAGTCCCATACTAGACAGGTTCAACTCTCAGCTGACTAGTCCCATACTATGCAGGTTCAACTCTCAGCTGACTAGTCCCATACTAAGCAAGTTCAACACCCAGTTTAGTCACATACTAGGCAGGTTCAGCTCTCAGCTGACTAGTTCCATACTAGGCAGATTCAACTCTCAGCTGACTAGTCCCATACTAGGCAGGTTCAACTCTCAGTTTTAGTCCCATACTAGGCAAGTTCAACTCTCAGCTGACTAGTCACATACAAGACAGGTTCAGCTCTCAGCTGACTAGTCTTATACTAGATAGGTTCAACTCTCAGGTGACTAGTCCCATATTAGCAGATTCAACTCAGCTGACTAGTCCCATACTATGCAGGTTCAGCTCTCAGCTGACTAGTCCCATGTTATATAGGTTCAACTCTCAGCTGACTCCCATGCTAGGCAGGGTCAACTCTCAGTTTGGTCCCATACTAGGCAAGTTCAGCTCTCAGCTAATTAGTCCCATGCTATGCAAGTTCAACTCTCAGCTGACTAGTCCCATACTAGACAGGTTCTGTGGAAAATAATTTTTCCCAAAAATTATGCTGTATATTTTTATAATGTAAATATACTTGATTAATACATTACTATTGTTCTAAAGTGTATTTTAAAGAAGGAATCGACAGGGAAGCTCTGCGCCTGCGCTGACGAGCAGGGGGTAGACGCCATTGTTTTTGAATGTGGTACAGGCACGCTAATGTAATGTGCATAAATTTTCGTCGCTCTAGGGGTTATATTGGGCTTAAAACCTCTCAAATAGGAGCCGAAATTGTTGGGTTTGCAGTCCTGCATAACGTGAGCATTAAGCAGATGGACAGGACAGCTTCAGAAACCCAGCTAAGTTGTCTATTTATGTTGAGATTCTGGCCAGTATTTTCTTCATAAACCTAGGCAGGTGGTTCTGTACATGATACACAGTAATCTCCAGACTAAATGGTGAATGGTATTAAGATAAATTCTCCTTCTGTTATATAAATGTGTATATGTATTCATTTATTAATATTAACATACAGTCCACAAATTTATATTAATGTTTACCATAATTCCTGGTAATGTATATTTCATTTGAAATTAATATAGGTCAAGAGTGACTTGTGGATATGACAGTAGTAGGTATCGAAGGGGGACATTTTTGTGACCTAGATGTCCTAAAATTCCTACTTGTCTCTGTAACTTTGATAAAAAATAATTATCTTTGTTACCATTTACTGGTATGTATCTGATGAGTTACATCCAGGTAAATTTAATTTTCCACAGGTTCAACTCTCAGCTGACCAGTCTCATACTAGCCAGGTTCATCTCTCAGCTGACTAGTCCCATACTAGCCAGGTTCAACTCTCAACTGACTAGTCCCATACCAGACAGGTTCAACAAAGCCAATATAAATAAACACCATTTTCTCAGAATCAATGGTTTCTATAAATCAAAATACCAGGTATTATTTTCAAAATTTAATAAAACACCAGGTACATCTTAAGAGGTTAATTAAACACCAGGTACATCTTAATTAAGAGGTTAATTAAACACCAGGTATATCTTAAGAGGTTAATCACTTAGATACTGGCAACAGTTTAATATACGGGAGAGAGTGTGGTATGGTAATACGTACTACAGTGTTGGTTTATAAAGTGAAGTTGTATGTGTACAGAAATAATGTAATTACGAACAATGACAATGTAATTACGCTCGCTTATGAAGCTATTATTGCGTTTTCTCCAATGCAGGTTAAAAAGGGCATCCGGGAAATTTACCACCATGTACAC
>NC_069422.1:20860409-20970409 GCF_026875155.1 Cherax quadricarinatus
CAGATTTGGGGGACAAAAAAATAGTGTTGGGCTTGCCGCACTAACAGTGCTCTTTTTTCACTCGAGATCATAGCCACCCTTTTGAGGGTCTTCTGCTAAAAATGTCTTCCCATTTCCCAAATTTTAACAGTCCCCACAGTTGAATCCCTCTAATACACAACTTTCCTTGTATGAATCTTAGCCCGGCTTCGTTCTGAATGTTTTCCTTTTCCCCAACATCGTAAAAGCTCCAAACTTCAGAATCCCCGTGACTTAACCTGACCCCATTTTTTCTTTTTTTTTTTTCTTCCCCTTTTCCCCCTTTTCCTTTTTCCTTTTTCCCCTCGGGGTTTTGTCTTTTTCGTTGTGTTTCTTTTCCCTTATTATTTTTTTCACCATTTCCCCTTTCATCCCTTGGCACTTGCTCCCCTCTGTGGGCACCTAGCTCCCTTGCAGTGCCCCCCTTTCCTTGTTTTGATGGCTCCTCCTCCTTATTCACTACACTACTACTACTACTACACTACTATATTACTGCTACTGCTACGCTATGCTACTCTACTGCTACTACCCCCACCACTCCCCTCTTCCTGCCTTATACCCTCCTGCCCCATTTTGGTTTGTGACTTTGTAAAGGTCCAAGTCGGACCGAACTCGTGTAAGCTTTCTCTTCTATGTGCAGTTATTTGTGTATCGTCCATCACGGTATTGTGCCTTTTTTTGTTTTTAAAGATAGGTGGTAAAAGGATGTTCAAATTTGTGTGTGTGGAAGGTATGTAAGTGGCTTTTGTCTCTTGACATTTAGCAGTCATATGTGGCACTCACATCAAGTGAGTAAGCAGTTGTGAAGGTGTTTTTTTTTTAGTTTGTTTGCCTAAGGGGGAAACATGGAAGGAGTTAAAAAAAAATATTTAAGTAAACTCTTTGCTGTATTTGTAGGACTAAAATTCTTTTGCTTTATTTATTTTTTTTCATTTAAAGAATGGGTCCCTAGGGGTTAACTCCAACAAAAATGACAAAATTTTAAAAAGGGGAGAAAACCAAAGTTCGGAAGCACAGGTTTCTGCGGCCGGGCCCAAACGATTATAGAGAGATCCTTTTAAAGTTACTTTAAAAATTTTAAAGTTCCATAATCATTCACTGTTTGTTGTAAAGCAGATAAAAATTTTCTTTTAATGGGTATTTCCCTTTTTCTAGTTTTAAATGTGATGCATGCTTTTTAGTCCCCCATGAAGTGCAGGTTTTTACACAGAAAAATGAAATTTAAAAAGTTTGTTTAAAAAATGAAAATAATATAAAAAAAAAAACAGTTTTTTTTTTACCTTTTAATTTTAATTTTATGTCTTGACATTTCCCGCAAACCCAAAATGAAGCCAAAAAACACTCAAAAAGGGTTTCACATAGCAAGAGTTCCAAAAGTAAGCAGCAAATGGTTCAAAAAACATTCAAACCCTGGTGACCAGTGCATCAGACATTTTTTCGGGAACACCTTATCACGGGATAGTCTCATCCCCCATACTAGGGAGGATCCTAGGGAAGCAGCCTTACCTCTCCCCCCCTTCACCTAGCCCCTTTTCACAACAGAAGGGCGTCTCTATATACACGCAAAGACCATATCTCAAAGTATCTAGAATTTAAACTTGAATCCCTTCAAGGGAAAGGGGGTTCTTTCTTGGTGTGAGAAAAAAGCTTTTTTTTTATTATTATTATTATTATTTTTATTTATTAATTATTTTTATTTCTTCTTTTAAAGCCCGGTCAAAAACCAAAGCAGGGCAGTCCAAAAGGAAAAATAAAAGTTTCTCCTTTACATTTTTAATTATCAGGAGAAAGGGTTACTAGCCCTTCTTCCTGCATTTTAGTTTCCTCTTATACATCATGACTTTCAGAGGGGAAAAATTCTTTCCCCTTTCCCAAGGGAAGTATTATTATTTTTTATTTTTTTTTATTAACACATCAGCCTTTTCCCGCCAAGGAGGGGGGGCCCGAAAAAAAAAAACCTTCATCATTCCTCCATCACTGCTTTCCCGAGTGCACTTTTCACTCAGTTATAAAACTGCAAAAAAAGTCTTTTTCATGCACTCAAGAGAGAGGTTCATTTTTGCTGTGAATGGTACTGACCAAATTAACAATCTTACTCTCCACTCTTGACAACGCATCTGTCACTACACAGACATCCCTTCCTCAGTTCTAGGTGTTGTAATGTTCTCATTCCAACATGCTATTGTCCAATAATTTATGCAGTGTGGTTAAGACATTCAGGAGCAAATTGAGCTCCAAAGCATGAGTCACCAAAAGGGAGATTTATATCCAGCTTACCCAAAGTCAGATGCATTACACAAGCAACATTGCCACACTGACATTTGACTGCCAGAAACTTCTGGCCTCAGGTTACATAGCAGGACAGCACTCATCAGCTTGCCATTCATACTCCACAATTATGCTGCTGCCCATGTCTATTTGGACAACCTGTACAAAATCTGATATTCGTATCTTTTTCTCCTTCTAGCCCCTTTTCTCCTGACATTCATTTACTTTTTATTCTTTACCTCTGCCACTCCTTATTTTCTCTGGGGAAGGTTTCATTGTGACTTATGTGGGGATGAATTAAAGGCTTTTCTCACTTCTCTCCCTCTCCATGTTTTAAACACTGGTACTCTGACCTGTATTGATCTCACTGTATGCTCTTCTGTAGCACTGGACTTTGACTGGTCTGTAGTGCCTGATTTTCATATCAGCAATCATTTGCCTCTTCTCATTACTTCTCATTCTTAAGTCTTTTTCCTGGTGTTCTCTACTTCGTCCTTTATAGAAGAGCTATTACAACTTTTTGCATCTCTGCTCTTGCTCCACCATCCATTGCAGTTCTCTTGGGGTAAGTATTATCAAATCTGTGCCCTAGTGATCTGACTGTGCTTGTGTTGTATTTTTGGTATGCACTGGGTGGAGACATTACCACTACAACAACTACCAGCAGGTTTCTAGTTTTGAAACAGGTGAGGGTGTGCTTGTTGTGATGTATAGGTATGAATATGTACTTGTTGGCAGGCTTGTATGTCCATTGGCATTTTTATTATGTGGGAGTTGACTGGCAAGTACTCTCCAGACCTAGCTCCCATTCTTACAGTTGCTGGTCATAGCATTGCAGATCCTGTTGAGGGTGCCACAGCAATCAGTATATTGGAAGGGCACCTCTCTACCTCATTTCTTTCCTCAAAGCTTGTGAGGGAATCAGCTCTGGAGTTTACTTCTCACATTAAGGAATTTTATGATGTTCTGTTCACTTTCCAAACTGATGACAGTCTGAACTTGATGACATCCATACTGTGTACTTCAACACTTAACCTATGTCACTCGTCATCCTCTTACACCTTTTCAATCTCGTTTGGTATCAAGGGATTCTCTGCAATAGGAAACCATTGTTCCTACCTTTCCGTAAGCTAGGACCCCTCAAGGAAGGTTCCTTGATACTGGTGAGGGGCTCTTGCATGATCTAGGGAATTGGATCTGTGCTTCAGTTCCTGAATTAAGCCTGAATACCTTCCATCCCCTCCCTACAGGTGCTGTATAATTCTATGGGTTTAGTGCATCCCCATGATTAGAATAATAATAATCATAAGCTAGGTACTTCAGGCCATGACATCACCCATTACAGAACCATTGCTCTTAATAGTGCAATTTGTAAAGTGTTGGAATGTTTGGTTAACAAACGTTTAGTGTGGTACTTGGAAAACTAAATTCTCTCTCCCTTTGGCAGCTTAGTTTTCATAGGGGCTGTTCTATTAACTTAAATCTTCTTGGATACTTATGTTGACTATGCCTTTGCCATCAGGGCAGTTAGATTATGGGGATTAATGTATGCTAGGAATCTGTGTTCTTTATCAGCCGGGCACCCAGCTGACATGAGGCTATTCTTGATGATATCGGTGACTTCATCATGTCTTGTATGCCAACCCTTAACGTTGGGACAGTTCAGAGCATGTAGACCATATTGGTCGGCTTGGGCACAGCTGCAAATACAGCTATATACCATGTGAATTTGGGCAACGAGGCAGAGATACACAGCAATGCAGAGAATCTGCAGGTCAAGACATGTTCATTGCCAAAATGGAAACTGTTAGAAGGAAGTCCCCAGAGTGAAGTGCACTCACTGCTGTGAAGTGCACAGTCCCTCCTGTTGCCGTTGTGTGCAGGATGCTGTGTACACATTTTTTGCAATGAGGCTGGCCAGCTGCACTATTTGTAGGCCAGCATATATAAAAATAATTCACTGACACAGCACACAGGAAAACGAGTGGAAATAATAATTATTTTGAGGCACACTAAATCTTTTGGGAAATTCAGAGTCTCAGTAAATCAGATACAGTTTAAGGAATGGGAAGTTAGGTCAGATTCTCTGGATCAAGAGCCCTTCATTGATTTCATATAGCCTCCCTTAAATAGCAGGTTCAACTCTCATCTGATTATACCTATACTAGGCAGGTTCAACGCTCAACTGACTAGTCCTATACTCGGCAGGTTCAACTCTCAGCTGACTAGTCCTATACTAGGCAGGTTCAGCTCTCAGCTGACTAGTCCTATATTAGACAGGTTCAACTATCAGTTGATTAGTCGTATAATAGGCAGGTTCAGCTTTTAGCTGACTAGTCCCATACTAGACAGGTGCAAATCTCGGTTGACTATGTGCATACTAGGCAGGTTCAACTCTGTTTAGTCCCATACTAGGTGGGTTCAACTCAGTTTAGTCCCATACTAGGTGGGTTCAACTCAGTTTAGTTCCATACTATGCACGTTCAACTTTCCATTTATTCCCATACTGGGCGGCTTCAACTCAGTTTAGTCCCATACTAGGCAGGTTCAACTTTCGGTTTATTCCCATGCTGGGCGGGTTCAACTGTTCAGTCCCATACTAGGCAGGTTCAACTCAGTTTAGTCCCATACTAGGCAGGTTCAACTCTCAGTTTAGTCCCATACTAGGCAGATTTAACTCTCAGTTTGGTCCCATACTAGGCAGGTTCAACTCTGTTTAGTTCCATTTTAGGCAGGTTTAACTCTCAATTTAGTCCCATACTAGGCAAGTTCAAGTTTAGTCCCATGCTAGACAGGTTCATCTCTCAGGTGACTAGTTCCATATTAGACAGGTTCGACTCGGCTGAATAGTCACATACTAGGCAGGTTCAGCTCTCATCTGACTAGTCCCATACTATGCAGGTTCAACTCTCAGTTGACCAGTCCCATACTAGACAGGTTCAACTCTCAGCTGACTAGTTCCATACTATGCAGGTTCAACTCTTAGTTGACTAGTCCCATACTATGCATGTTCAAGTCTCAGCTGACCAGTCCATACTAGGCAGGTTCAGCTCTCAGCTGACTAGTTCCTTACTAGGCAGGTTCAACTCTCAGTTTAGTCCCATACTAGGCAGGTTCAACATTCAGTTTACTCCCATACTAGGCATGTTCAACTCAGTTTAGTTCCATGCTAGATAGGTTCAACTCTCAAGTGACTAGTCCCATACTAGGCAGGTTCAACTCTCAGCTGACTAGGCCCATACTATGCAGGTTTAACTCTTAGTTGACTAGTCCCATACTATGCAGGTTCAACTCTCAGCTGATCAGTACCATACTAGGCAGGTTCAACTCTCAGCTGACTAGCCCCATACTATGTTGGTTCAACTCTCAGCTTACCAGTCCCATACTAGGCAGGTTCAGCTCATGGCTGACTAGTCCCATAATAGACAGGTTCAACTCTTAGCTCACTAGTCCCATATTATGGAAGTTCAACTCTCAGCTGACTAGTCCCATACTAGACAGGTTCAACTCTCAGCTGACTAGTCCCATACTATGCAGGTTCAACTCTCAGCTGACTAGTCCCATACTAAGCAAGTTCAACACCCAGTTTAGTCACATACTAGGCAGGTTCAGCTCTCAGCTGACTAGTTCCATACTAGGCAGATTCAACTCTCAGCTGACTAGTCCCATACTAGGCAGGTTCAACTCTCAGTTTAGTCCCATACTAGGCAAGTTCAACTCTCAGCTGACTAGTCACATACAAGACAGGTTCAGCTCTCAGCTGACTAGTCTTATACTAGATAGGTTCAACTCTCAGGTGACTAGTCCCATATTAGGCAGATTCAACTCAGCTGACTAGTCCCATACTATGCAGGTTCAGCTCTCAGCTGACTAGTCCCATGTTATATAGGTTCAACTCTCAGCTGACTCCCATGCTAGGCAGGGTCAACTCTCAGTTTGGTCCCATACTAGGCAAGTTCAGCTCTCAGCTAATTAGTCCCATGCTATGCAAGTTCAACTCTCAGCTGACTAGTCCCATACTAGACAGGTTCTGTGGAAAATAATTTTCCCAAAAATTATGCTGTATATTTTTATAATGTAAATATACTTGATTAATACATTACTATTGTTCTAAAGTGTATTTTAAAGAAGAGAATCGACAGGAAGCTCTGCGCCTGCGCTGACGAGCAGGGGGTAGACGCCATTGTTTTTGAATGTGGTACAGGCACGCTAATGTTAATGTGCATAAATTTTCGTCGCTCTAGGGGTTATATTGGCTTAAAACCTCTCAAATAGGAGCCGAAATTGTTGGGTTTGCAGTCCTGCATAACGTGAGCATTAAGCAGATGGACAGGACAGCTTCAGAAACCCAGCTAAGTTGTCTTTTATGTTGAGATTCTGGCCAGTATTTTCTTCATAAAACCTAGGCAGGTGGTTCTGTACATGATACACAGTAATCTCCAGACTAAATGGTGAATGGTATTAAGATAAATTCTCCTTCTGTTATATAAATGTGTATATGTATTCATTTATTAATATTAACATACAGTCCACAAATTTATATTAATGTTTACCATAATTCCTGGTAATGTATATTTCATTTGAAATTAATATAGGTCAAGATGTGACTTGTGGATATGACAGTAGTAGGTATCGAAGGGGGACATTTTTGTGACCTAGATGTCCTAAAATTCCTACTTGTCTCTGTAACTTTGATAAAAAATAATTATCTTTGTTACATTTACTGGTATGTATCTGATGAGTTACATCCAGGTAAATTTAATTTTCCACAGGTTCAACTCTCAGCTGACCAGTCTCATACTAGCCAGGTTCATCTCTCAGCTGACTAGTCCCATTACTAGCCAGGTTCAACTCTCAACTGACTAGTCCCATACCAGACAGGTTCAACAAAGCCAATATAAATAAACACCATTTTCTCAGAATCAATGGTTTCTTATAAATCAAAATACCAGGTATATTATTTTCAAAATTTAATAAAACACCAGGTACATCTTAAGAGGTTAATTAAACACCAGGTACATCTTAATTAAGAGGTTAATTAAACACCAGGTATATCTTAAGAGGTTAATCACTTAGATACTGGCAACAGTTTAATATACGGGAGAGAGTGTGGTATGGTAATACGTACTACAGTGTTGGTTTATAAAGTGAAGTTGTATGTGTACAGAAATAATGTAATTACGAACAATGACAATGTAATTACGCTCGCTTATGAAGCTATTATTGCGTTTTCTTGCCAATGCAGGTTAAAAAGGGCATCCGGAATTGACCACCAGGTACTACGATGGCTTTTTCACTTGTTACTTAAATTTGGATGAGCTTTTTGAGTCGCATATATCAACAATAAACAATACCGACAAGTTGATAGTGAGACACATGTCCAACAGTTAGGTAACTTTATTCCAAAACGTTTCGCCTACACAGTAAACTTCTTTAGTCGAGTACAGAGGCAGCAACAGAAGCAGTAAATGTAAAGACGATGTAATTAGTCCATCACCCTTGAAGACGTAGTTTTAAGGTAGTCAGTTCCTTAGCCTAGTCAGCGCCTCACCTTTGATAGTATAACATCTCTATATTGTTGCTTTATCTTCACATTGTTCCAGACTATGGAGCAATATTCTTCTCCAGGCTGCAGGACTGACCACCTCAACACTATATCTTCAGGTGATTGACTGATTACATCTTCATTATATCTCGACTCCTTCTGCTACCTCCTCTGTGCTCGACTGAAAAAGTCTGCTGTTTAGGTGACACGTTTAGGAATAAAGATACATGTGTCTTACTTATCAATAAGCCGCATATACAAAAAATTTCATTATACAACGGAGGTTTACAATGGAGTTTGCTGTTCTTATTTTACCCTTAACTTTCAGAATTAAGAGACATCCTGCAGTTATATGACAAGGTCAACTACTATCTTTGTGTTCCTAGCCTACATTATCACTAGTATTTCGTGCCATACTATTCCACATAATTAATAACGTTTCATAATGTATAAACAATAAAAGAATCATGTAAATTTCATTAAAATTTTGTTTCAGTCTGAGTAAGGCTGACCTTGACTCTTGATAATGTTGACAGCTGCAAGGCCTGTGGGTGAGTTTGTCACTGGGAAGCTTCCTCTTGTGTCACCAGGTTCCCAGTGTCACTGGGAAGCCTCCTCTTGTATCACCAGGTCCCCAGTGTCACTGGAAAGCCTTCTCTTGGGTCACCATGTCCTTAGAGCCAATGCGAAGCCTCTTTCCGGGTTACCAAGCCATTTTCCACTAGCTTTCTTACTATGTCTCTAGTGGCTTCCCTCTCAGATGTAACGGGACTCAAGAACCCCTCAGCTGTGACACAGTGACAGTGTTATGAAGCAGTGAAGGTGTTACCAGGCAGTGAAGGTGTTACCAAAACAGAAAGGAACAAGTGTTGATTAAAATAAATATGCTATCAGTTATTCTAACATCAATTAAGAGCAACTAGAGTAAGCATCGCAAAATGGAGGATCAAGTCTTCTCCATTCATTCATTACCGTCTTGAATCATCAACACATTTAGTACTTCACATTAATATGACTTTTATAAACATACATAGCCTATGAATAAACAAAAAGAAGGACGGAAGGCTCGAACCGTGTTCTCAAAAAGTGACAGACCCAAAGTTCTACCGCTTCGCTATTTCCTCCTTCTTTTTATCAAATCCCCATTACCCCTAAACCTTTTCCCCTTTCCCAACCCTTTTTCCTTTAAAATCCAATTCCCCCCTTCCCCTTTCCCAACCATTTTTCCCCAACCAATTCCAATTTTCCCCCAAAAATTTTAAACCCCACCCAAAACCCCTCAAAAAACCCAATTAACGGAATTTTAACCCAAAATTTAAATTTACCCCCCATAAAACCAATATAAAAATAAATTTCCCCCTACCCTTTTTTAACCCCTTCCAATTAAACCCCCAATTTTAAATAACCCCCCCAAATCCCAAAAAAAACCAAATTCCCCCCTTCTCCACCCCCCATTCTTCCCCCCTTTTAAACCCCCCAACCCCCAAATTAAAAATTTAAAATTTTAACCCCCCAACATCCAAAAAAGTCCCCCAAAAGAAGGAGGGAACCCCCCCAAACCGGGGCCCAACAAAAGGGGACAACCCTTGTTCCAAAAACCCGCTTCACAATTGTAAAACCCAAAAAAATTTTCCCCCCAAATTAAGCGAAAATGAACTTGGGCCTGAAAAAATTTGGACCATTTTTAAAAAGCCCCGTTTTTACGAAAATTAAAAACAATGGGTTTATAACAGCTTGGGCTAATTTAAACTATTTTAGTTTAGCCTCGTTTAAATTTTGTGGGTTTGCTGTGGAAAAAACGGGAAATTTTTTTCCAGCAATACGTAGTTAAAGGTAAAAATGGCCATACTTTATTAAAATTTAAAAATTAGGGTTTTTAAAAAAGGGGAAACTCTGGCCCGCTAGGGGGGATTCCCAAAGTTTAAAAATTAGACAACCCCAAACCGTTAGTGAAAAATGGGGAAAAATTTTAAAAAGCTTTTAGATTTTAAAAAATTTGGGCTCCCCCGGCCTTCACAAATAGGGCCAAATTTTTGGATATCCTTCCCCCATAACTTGAGATATCAAACGAGGGGACGGGGAACAGCTCCGGGGGGAACCTCAGAAAAGGGCCAAATCTAGATTTGGGGTTAAAATTTCCCGGGCCCAAGAATTATTTTTCCCAATAATTTTGGGCTAGAATGGGGGTTTTTTTTGGGGATAAAGCAAAATTAAAATCCTCATCAAATTGGGGGGGATTTTAAAGAAAATTCCCCTTGCTGTTTTTTAAAATTTGGTTGTAAATATAATCATTTTTTAAATTTTTTAATATAAATCCAAAAATTTTTATTTCCCGGGAATTCCCGGTGATGCTTATTTATTTGTATTAATGGGCCCTAGGGCAACTTGTGGATATGCGTTGTAGGTATTGAAGGGGGACTTTTTTTGAAACCCTTTTTTTCCCCAAATTCCTTCTTGTCTATGAAAGTTGATAAAAAAATAATTATTTTTGGTTTTTTAAACTGGTATGTACTTTTTGAGTTACATCCAGATAAAAGAAATTTTTTCCACTTTTAAATTTTTGGCCCGTTGGCCCTTCTTGAATGGATGAAAATTTGTGAAGTATTAATTGTTAATTCCCTTAAAAATTTATATATGAAAGAAAAGGATGTGGATTTTTAAGTTCACAAATGAACTTAATGTGAAGTGGATTATAATAATTACAATATTAATTTGGATAACCCAATTTTGGGGCTAAAGATTATATTGTGTAAAAAATTAATTTAGCAAAGGGAAAAATTTCTGGCAAAAATTTAATTTTAAATTTTTGTATAATTTTAAATTTTTGAAAATTTACAAGTCTGGCAAATTTTTGTATTAATGTTTTTTAAAAATTTTAAAATTATAATTTTCTTACATGTGAAAAATTAAAAGGGCTCAAGTGTAGCAAAACATTTATTAATGTTTTTTAAAAATTTATTTTAAATAATTTTCTTACATGTAATTGCAAAGTTAAAAGTTTAGCTAGGATTTATTCAAAGGTAAGTTGTACAAATTTCCCCTTTTAAAGGGCAAAATTTTTAGTACATAATCATGTTTAATTTAAATTTAAAAGTTGAATTAAAATACATTGCTTCATGGCTGAAAATGGGGAAATTTTTAAATAAAGACAAAAAATTTGGAATATAAAAGCAAAAAAAGATCCCTGAAAGTAGAAAAGGTCATTTTAACAAAATATAAAAAAATGTTTGGAATTAATGAATCAAAAACGGGAATATGATGAAAAAAAATTTGAAATTTAATGCTTTGGGGAATAGATATAAATTAAATAAAAATTTAATATTAAAAAGATATGGAGGAGATTTGTTAGTAAACTGTGAAAGATGGGGATGAAGTAGATCTCATGTTTTAAATCAGTTTTAAACGAATTGGGAAGTAAAGATTTTTTCTTGAAAAAAGTGGGGGCCCTTGAAAAAAATTTAAAAATTTGGGGAAAAAAGGGGCAGTTAATCAGTCTGCCCCAACAAATAAGATGACTTTCCCAAAAACCCCAGAATTTTTTTATTGTTTTTTAAATTCGGGGAAAAAAGGGGGGAGGATTTTTTGGTTTTTTTTTTTAAAAGGGCAGTTGGATGTTGGAGTGATCTAGCCGTGTAACAAAATTAAATTTTCCCCAAAAAGGACGGGTAAAGAGGAGATGCTCATAAACTCTTTACAAGTTTTCCCCCAATGAAATGACTCTTAAAGGGGAAAGCATTTGCTTTTGAAAAAATCACTTATGGAAATTTATAGAACAAAGTAGGTTGGTTTAGTGCATATCATTTTTAAATTTTAAAAATCCCCAGATCACATTTAAAAAAAGGTTTAAAAGCTTTTTTAGATTTTAAATGGAGGGGCACTCTAAAAAATTTTAATTAAAAAATAAAATCTAAAAGGATTCAAAACGGGTTTTTTTGGGGAGTGTTTTGGTACAGAAAAAATTTAAAACTTTTAAAACTTTTTGAAGGGTCTCGAAAAAAATATCAAAAGGGTTTTTTTGGACGGGAGGAAATAAGACTAGGTCTACAAAAATTTAATTGTTCAGTTTTGGACCCCCAAACAAATATTTTTTAAAAAGATGCAAAATAAAAACCCTTGGGGTATCTGTCAAGTTTCAAAAAGGGGAAAAAATTACCCCAATTTAATAATAAAATTTTTCTTTTTCCCCAAAAAAGGATTTTGCATAGGGGCATATAAAATGGGCGGGAATCAGAAAAATAGATTCTCCAAAGGTAGAAGAATAAGTCCCCTCCTAAGAGTAGCCCAGTTAATAAAAACCTCAAAGAAAAAAGATTGTCTTTTTGAAAGGGCCCCCTTTTTTTTCCTAAAAATTTTGCAATGCATACAATTCTGAAGATAAGTTGAAAATTTGGGGGGAATTTGACTTTATGTATAAGATATTTAGGAAATTCACAAGGGTAAAAGATTTTTCATAAAAAATTTAAACAACTGTTATCAATGTCACAAAAGGAAGACCCCAAAAAAGTAAATTTTAAAAAGGGTTAAATAAAAATAATGTTGTTTAAATTAATGATAATTTTTACAATCCAGACACAAACATGGCAAATTTGAAAAAATTCCCCGCAAAAATTTTAAAATAAGGGAGGTTTTGCTGAAGAAAGCCTTACCTGTGTTACGGTAAAAGTTATGATAAAAGGCATAAATCAAAAAATGAAAACTGCTTTATTAGACCGGGGACCCAGCGACTTTCTTTAAAAACGAAAAAGGTTTAATGGTAGAAAGAAACGGGATGGGAAAATCCTACAACTCAAAAAATTTATCTGGTTTTCTTTGGGAAACAAAAGGGCTAAATTTGGGTATAAACACTTTTATAGAAAACTTTTTTTTTTGGGGCAAATAGTAAAAAAACGTTTAATGCAGAATTGTAGATAGATTTCCAGAGAAAATACTGCAATAGGGCAGTAAAAGGGTCCGAAAGATTTTTTTTTTCAGATAATGTAAATTGGGCCCTTTTCGGGGGTAAGTGTTTAATTCTTTGGGCCCCAAAAAAAGGGTTTTGTGGGGTGGGGGACTTTTAAATCCCTTCCCCCCCCCCCCTTTGTAAAGGGGGTTAGGGGGGGGGGGAAAATGGGGTGAGTTTTCACCCTTTTGAAGACTGCAGGAGGCCAGGAAAATGAAAGGGGTAGGATTCCTCTTTAATAAAAATTAGGGACTAGAAAAAACTACAAATCCCAAAAATGTGTGTCTTACCATGAAATCTTTCCCAAACAGTATAATTCTTCCATAAAAGGATGGTGTTGAGCCAGTGCAAAAATTGGGTGGGGAATTAAACAGCATTGGAAAAATAAAAATAAAAGAAAGCCCCATCGATTTTTTTTATTCAGGAAAATACTGAGAGATGAAAAATTTTTGAATCTGGCAATACTGGGGGTTTAAAGGGCTGAACCATCCAGAATTGCTCACTAATTAAGGGAAAGGAATGGCAGTTTTAAAGGGTCAGCTCCGCGGGGGCTGAAAATAAGACACCCGAATTGCTAACTGCCATAGATATAATTGCCGAACCAATTAAAATTTAAATAATTTATTTGGGAAAAGGGGGCCTCCTGAGCAAGCCAAAAAATTTTTGGTCCCCTATTTGCCCATCACGGAGTGAAAAAGGGTTTAAGAACTCCTCTGGAATTGGGGTTTAAATTTTTGTGCCAGGGTAAAAAAAAATGTAAACCCAGTTTTTAAAAAAGTTTTTATGACAGGGCCCCTCATTGACGGAAAAAAAATTTGAGAATTTATTAAATTTTTAGGATGAAGAATTATGCCTTTTCGGCTGGGCATAAGTAAAGCATTCCCCTTTAGTGGGGTTTTTCAAGGGCTGACCGGGGTTGGGACCCGCTTCTTATGGGCCCAGAATCCCAGTGGGCCCCACTTAGCCCTCGGGAAAACCTTTTTCTTTAGGGGGTATTAAATTTTGGGGCTAATTCCCGTCCCCTTCCTACTTTTAAGCGAAAAAAAAAATTTCAAACCTTAAAAAGCATGGGAAGTCCCTTGAGTTAAAAAAATGTGCCCAAAAAATTTTATGTGGACAATTTCCCCGGGGTTTACAAACAATTGGAGGAACTGTTTTAAAGCTTATGGGGAGGTAATAAAAATAATGCAAAGTGCAAATATGCCTCTGGGAATGGAATAGTAATTCTCCAAATTAAAAGGACAAAATAAGTTAAAAATTTCCCTGGAGATTGGAAAAATGCCAAAATGTAAATAAAATTTTTGGGTTTAAATTGGGATAATAGAGAGATTTTTTAATGTTAAAACCCCCAAAAAATTTCGTATGCCCAATAAATTAACTAAGAGAGTTTTTTCTTGTGAAGTTTCCCAAAAGTTTTGATCCACTAGGTTTTGTGTCACCCCTTACTATAAAGGGAAATTATTTAAAACAAGGGAAAAATTTGGAAAAATTAAAAAGTGCTTGGGGTGAAATTTTTCCCGGGAATTTATTAAAGGTGGGGGGGGAAATTAAATTTGGGGGAATTTTGGAAAAAATTTCCCAAAGTTTTGGGGTTCCCACACCATGTGGCCAAAACCCAAAAGGGAAAAAGGGACTCCACATTTTTTTTTGTTTCTTTAAAATTGGTGTTGGAGCAGTTGTTACCTTTAATGTAATAGGTTATTTCTCTTTTTATGTCAAAAAGGGTAAAGTGTCCCCCAATTTTAAAACACGTACCTTTCCTTTTGTTGGAATTAACGCCATTTATGTAGGGCAAAATTAGCTAATTTTTTAAGAAAAAAAATTGCCGGGATGATAAATATTAAACGACATTGTAATTTGGGCCCCGATAATAAAGGGATCCTTACAAAGGATTTTAAAAGGAAAAAGGTTTAAAATTTTGGGACGTCAAAACAGTCGCTTTAAATTAATTTAGATGAAAAGGGAATATAATATTTTAGGGCAGCATTTGTTAACATTTAAAACATATAACCCGGGGAGGAGAATTCAATGATTTCTTGCTCTAGGGTTTATCTTATGCCCAAATTTGTAAATACTGAAACATAGTTTTAAAAGGAAACCCAAATTGGTTGGTAAATAAAGCTAATTGGCCGTACAAAAGGGGTATATTCTCCTGTTGAAAATTACTGTGCCCCCCCGTCCAAAGTTTTTTCCTTAAATTTTTGTGGGAATATTCCCCCGTTTTGGATGCCGATCCTTTTGTACCCAGGTCCTCACCATTGCCCAAAATTTTAGCAAATTTTATTTGTTTAAGGGAAAAACTCCGGGCCCCGGGCCCCAAATGTGGGAAAATTTCTGTATATTTTTCCAGAAATACAGTTAAAAATTTTATATAAAAAAAAAATGGGCCAAATGTATTTAATAAAAAAAAAATGTTATAAAAAAAGGGAAAAAAATGCACCGGGCAGAAGGGACTTGCCATGTTTTGAATATCAACACAAAAGTTAGTGGAAAAAATTTAGAAGGGAAATTTTTGTGTCTAGGGTTAAAATTGGGCTGACACCCCTCAAATAGGAGCCCCCAAAATTTTTTGGATATTTCATTCCTGCATAACTTGAAATTTTCAGGGGCCCTGGGGGGACAAGAAGCTCCCCGGAACCTCAGATAAGCTATCTAGTTTGTGTTTTAATTTTGTCCCCGCATTTTTTTCTAAATTTAGTTTAAAAATAGGTTTTTTTTGAGTATGATACATATTAATCTCCAGTCAAATTGGTGAGTGATATTAAGATATATTCTCCTTCTGTTATGTAAATGTGTGTATATATAATTATTTGTTAATTTTAATATACAGTCCACAAATTTTATATTTACCAGAATTCCTGGTGATGCATATTTCATTTGTAATTAATAGGTCTATAGCAACTTGTGGATATGATAGTTGTAGGTATCAAACGGGGACATTTTTTGCGACCTAGGTGTCTCAAATTCCTGCTTGTCTATGTAACGTTGATAAATAATAATTATCTGTGTTATTTACTGGTATGTACATTATGAGTTACATCCATATAAATGCAATTTTCCACAGGTGCACTATATCGGCTTTAGACTAAATAACAAATAATATTAGAGACAAGAAACAGAGCTTTAAATATACACTCGGTGGCCACTTTATCAGGTACACCCTTCTAGTAATGGGTAAGGTTCCCAGTTTGCTCCCAGAACAGCCTGAATTTTAGAGATTCTGGTCTGTGTTGACATGATAGCATCACGCAGTTGCTGCAGATTTCATGGCTGCACATTCATGATGCAAATCTCCCGTTCCACCACATCCCAAAGAGTTATGCCAACTTTTGACCCTACCATCTACAAGTCACAGCAAAAATCGCTATTCGGTACACCAGATGATGTTTTCGAATCTTCAACGATCCAGTATTGGTGAGCTTGTGCCTACTGTATCCTCAGTTTCCTGTTCTTAGCAGACAGGAGTAAAACCTAGTGTAGTCTGCTGTTGTAGTTTATTTACTTCAAAGTTCAACTTGTTGTGCGTTCAGTTGCTCTTCTCCATACCAGAGGCATCGCTAGGGTTGGTGTCACCCGGGGCGGAATCTTGGGTGTCACCCGGGGCAGCATTTTTGGTGTCACCCCCATGAAATTCAAGGGCAGGGGGATGGGGGGGTAAACTCCAGTTACGTCACTACCGCATGACCAGTGACTAATATTTAGTTATGAGAACGTTTAAGGGCCATAAACCGAAAAGGAGAATACTTCTCAACATAATTAATGATTAAATAATCGTAGTAATAATGAGAAAACATAAACTCAAATATCACTTTGAGTACAGCAACAGATCCTACATTTATTCGTCTTCAACAATGCCCCCCCCCCAAAAAAAAAAAAATTAAAAATAAAGAAAAACATTGAAATATCAGAGAAACACTAGTTCCGATTTGACCTTGAGTCCAGGTAACATCTCAGTGAATCTGATCTTACATTTGACCTTGAGTACAGGTAATATCTCAGTGAATTTGATCTTGCATTTCCTTGCCTTCAATCCTGCAAAATCATCTATCACATCAAAATAAATTATTTTCCCTATATAGGCCTATATAAACTATATAGAAACGAAGGATTCATCTCTTATGTTGGTGCAGCACTGTTTTGTGCATTAGTGTCACCTTTAGAGGCTCTATGGTGTCACCCCCTAAATGGTGTCACCTGGGGCAGCCCCCCGCCCCCCCCCCCCCCCCCCCCCCCCCTTACGACGCCTCTGCTCCATGCCACTGTTGTAACATATGGTTATTTGAGTTACTGTTGCCTTCCTGTCTACATGTACCAGTCTGGACATTCTCTCATAACCTCTCTCTCTCTTCAACAAGGCGTTTTCGCCCACAGAACTGCCGCTCACTGGGTGTTTCATGTTTATCATCATTTTCTATAAAATCTAGAGACTTGTGAGTGAAAATCCCAGAACAGCAGTTTTGGGGTTACTCAAACCACCCACCCCGTCTGGAACCAAAAATGGGAAGTTCCATGATGCTGGCCAGGGGCTCTTGATCTAGGGAACTGGATCTGTGTTCCAGTTCCTTGAACTGAATGCCTTCCATCCCCTTCCCCCACAGGCTCTGTATAATCCCTACGGGTTTAGCGCTCCCCATAATAATATCAATAATAATAATAATAATGGCACCAAAAATTACTCCGTGGTCAGTCTGAACAACAGCTGAATCTCTTAACCATCCCTGCATGCTTTTAGGCACTGAGATGCTACCACATGATAGGCTGATTAGTTGTTTGCATTACCTAGCAGGTGTAAGGTGTACCCGCTAAAGAGGCCACTGAGTGTGTGTATATATGAATGTATGTATATATATATATATATATATATATATATATATATATATATATATATATATATATATATATATATATATATATATATATATATATATATATGCAAAACAACCACTCTGAAAAAATAGAGAAATTCCAAGCGCTTTCGTGACTACTCACATTATCATAGTTCCTTGATAATGTGAGTAGTCACTAAAGCGCTTGGAATTTCTCTATTTTTTCAGAGTGGTTGTTTTGCATATTCCAAAATCACCTGTTTACTGTGATCTTATTGCCTATATATATATATATATGTATAATATATATATATATATATATATATATATTATATATATATATATATATATATATATATATTATATATATTATATATAATATATATATATATTATATAATATATATATATATATATATTAGATAGATATATGTATAGATATATGTGTGTGTGTGTGTGTCGTGCGGAATAGGCAGAATTTGCGATCTTGGCTTAAATAGCAACGCTCATCTTGCCATATAGGACAAGTGAAAATTTGTTGTATGCAATAATTTCGCGGAAAATTCAAACCTACCAAGAAAAAAATATTTTTTCACTGTTTTTGGGTTTAGTATTAAATTATTGTAACAATCTAAATTATTTAGTTGGTTTAGACTAAAATAAATTTTTTTGTTATAAAAGTTAGGTAAGTTTTCTAAGATGCTTTGGTTGCAAAATTATAAATTTTTTAACATCAATTAATGAAAAAAATATATCTTAAACGTATAAGAGACAAATTTCAGAAAGGACTTAATTGAAAATGAGTTCTGTAATTGACCGTTTTAACATATTCGGCATGACAATTAATATATTTTATATTATAAAATATATATATATATATATATATATATATATATATATTACACTTTCATATATATATATATATATATATTATATATATATATATTATAAAATTTTATTTATATATACATTCATATATATATTATATATATATTATATATTATATTTTTATAAATATATAATATATATAAAACACTATGGAAAATTTTATGGGGTGATTACCTTTATGAAACCTCAACATTACATGCTTACAAGTAAACTCATTGGGAGACAACCATTTTGTTTACCGTAGTCCCCCCGTGTAGACATGTGAGAAAATTTAAACCACCCTGGTCACGGCAAGTGGTTCCTTCGACCTCCAATCTTATCCATATCCGAGACCAGTAGGATTGGATAGCACCCACAAGTACGGTGCTACTAATTAAATGGGGGACTGTATAGATTATATTAGTTTAACTGAATGAAGGGGGTGGGTAGGTTACACATGGATATATCCAACAAGGAAAACACTTGAAACATAATCTCACCACTTACCAGATATTCTCTGGTGGTAAATTATGTAGCTGGATCACCCATAACCTACCAATTACAACATACCTAACGGGCCAGTATCAGTCGCTAAACTAGAAGGGTTACTTAACTGTGGGTGATTGATACTCCTTATTCCCTCCATTCACTATCTCATTTGATGTCCTGCTAAAAACCGACCCCGGTTCTTATTCCAGCAGGACGAGGTATCCGTCGGTTTGTCCGGTTTAGAAGTCGTGATTCCATAAAGTTTCACTATCCTCGGTACGAGAATCATGCGTTCACTCGGAGCAGGGCGATCTATTTCACATCCGCATTCTCTTAACCTAATGTTATTATCACTGATTACATACCATTCACAGGACGATTTAACGGCTCATAATTTATTATACACATTGAGTTCATCCATTAGAATCTGAGGCCGATGATGTGTGATTTACACACGTGGTATTTCCTGGACACACACATGGCTTGCGCACAGTCACACCCGGTCGAAACATGATTCTCACTAATTTTACCACCTTTTTTCGGTGTCCGGTTAATCACGTTCCCTCACTCTTCACCGGACAGTTACGACACTTCCTTTTATGAAGTGAGGCCCATTTTAATCCTTAGGCCGGCCGTGAATGCCAATTTCCTGATCCCAGGTTTCAAGCCTCCTCACTACATTCAAAAAACCTGACGCTCCCTCGTGCGCCCAGTTCGACCTATCCCCCGACTCATCTGCACAGGGCGCCCAGCCGGGTAACCCAGTTGTTCCATTCAACTACAAATACATTTGACAAATCACACATTAAACACTTATTAGGCACTATAGCTTTGGAAATAAATAATTTCCACACTGCGGGCCGGGGAGGAAATTCATTGGTTAGACGATTAAATTGCGTCTTCCTCCAGGAGTCGATTCCAGCCCTCTCTAGATTGTGTGCTGTTTTCCTAGTGGGGTCTTACTACAATTTCTTCTTGCATTACTCCGGTCAGTTGTCTTCAATATCATCGTTTCAATTTCCCTTAGATTTCCATCGGCACTGGACTGTAACTTCATGTAATTCTAAGGGAATTAATTTATTAATGGGACGCAATTTCTGACCACGACTCAACACTTTGACGTTTCTGACACCACCTTGTGATCTGGGTATAATGTATTACCTTGCCCGAGGCCACAATGGTTTATTTGTTTCAGTATCAATTAACACAATGTCACCTGTTTGAATGTTCTGTCGGTTTATGCCTCTGGGAACCATAAATGTGTTCAAGTAGTGTAAGTAAGATATTCTTTACGCCACACATGGACCAAGAGTAATTACCTTGTTTTACATTCTTGAACCCTATATCATCAACACAGGTCAGTTATTGTTATCCTCTCACTTCCCTCGGGATTATCTCTATTGATAGGTGCAGCTTTTTACCTTCGTCCGCATATTAGATGAGAGGGAGTACAGGATCCCCTCCGCGTCAGGAGTGTCGTCCATGTATGAACAGTGGGCGATTGTTTACCCGCATTCTCTGCTCCACCAACACTGCACGGGAATTCTTCCAAATTATTTCTCTTCTGTGTACACCTTACGAAGACATCTTTTCACTGTACCTATCATTCTTCGTACAGGTCCTCCCTGCCAAGGGCTCTGGGAGTAAGAAATTTCCAGACACACCCTAGTGTGTCAACAAAGAATGGACATCATCACTCTTATTTAATTCCTTAAGTGTTGAGAAAACACCTGAGCTACAAAATTGGTGGCTTTATCTGAGATATCAATCTTGGTCAGGTCTCCTAGCGCAAATTTCCGGAACTGCTGTATGATTGTTCTGCCGAAAGTCTGAGCATTCAGATGAACAGGCCCTAGTAGCTGTACAAGTAAATTGAACATACATACACCTTCAAGGAACACCATATGAAGTACTGTTAATTGATTGGCCCACTATAGTCCTCTCCGGTCACATCAAATGGTTTTACCAACTGCACGCGTTTCTTGGGGCAATGGGGAGGAACCTGGGTACATGTAGGTTTGGCTATCCAACCCGGGCGACATATTATCACACGACTTGATAAACCCTTTTTACACTTTGCCGTCCTTGTGGATTCAGAAGTTTCCCGATTACAGTTTAAGGTATCCTGTCTATCCCCACCGTGTATCACGTTATTATGGATTAAGACAATCAAGGTTGTAGGTGATGAGTTTTGCGGACAGCAAGATAGGGTGCTTAGCATATTACCCCAATTCAGCATTTTTGTAACCTGCCTCTGCACTATTTACATCATTCTCTTAAATACAGCTCCCCAGCTTTTCTATTAATTGAGCTTTTCACAATTTTTTCTGTCCATCAGTAATTTTATTTTCATCTGATAGGTTTCTTCTTCGTAACCCTCTGTAGCCAGTATTTCAGGGGATGGGGAAATTTTATGAGATATTTCATCTTACTTATAAAATTTTAAAACACTAAACTTGTACGCTAATCAGGCTTGGGTAAGGAAGAATACTATTAATGTCGTGGCTAAGGAGGACTGCGGACTGGAGCGGTGCCTCACCATAATTTCGACAGGAGCAATATGTGCCTTTTGCATCCGGCCAGTTAATTTTGTCCGCCAGCAAAACTTGGCCCCTTTAAACCACCGATAAGGCATCACAAATTTTTCATAAGTCAAGCTCGAGACAAGAAAGATAGTCAGTCCGATTCTCGTCACCAGGAATGTGATTAAAGGTTATGATATGCTGACCCAAACTGTTATATTTCTCCTGCCATTTGATTGTTTTTCAGCGACTCTGTTTTGTACATACACAATATTACTGTTACCATTACGAATCCATTGTAAGGATACTCGTTTCAGACCAAACTTCGGTAGTTGTCGGCATAGATATATTTCTCTCGCAATTTTATTACTTATTTAATGGCTTAATTGACACCTACATAAATGGCCGTTAATTCCTCAACTGAGGTAAGGTACGTGATTTGATTGGAGCACACTTAGCATTAGACATAACAAAGAGAATTGGCACTATTACATTAAGGTTAAGCGACGGCTCCATTTGCTAATTTCGAAGCATCGCAAAAATGTGAGTACATTTTCTCCATCTTGGATGGGCCACCCATTACGTGGAACTCCAAACATTGGTATTTTACATATTCCACCTATTAGTTTTCCCACTTTCAGCAAATTCCTTCAGGTAGGGTTTCATCCCAAGCACATTTAAGCTTCCATGCTTTCTTGTATCAACAATTTTCTCTTTATGGTACGTGGGGACACTACTGCTAGTGGATCGAGCATTTTGAAACTTCCGCAGTAAGACTCTCTTGGTTTAATTTATTGGGCATGCTGGAGTTATTAGACTTTAACGTAACAAGTCGCTCTCTGTGTCCCATGCAGTACAGCACATTACTATATTTAGGCACTTCAACTTCCAGGGTTGTCCTTCATTTATTTGAGCCCTTAATTGACGAATTTACATGTTCCATTCCCGCGGGGCATTATTTGCACCTTGCATTATTTCAGTAGCCCCTTCATATATGCTCATTAGTTCTCCTTTCTTCGGTAGAGTCACCCCAGGATACTTGTTCCACATAAAATTGTTTACCATTACTCCACTCAGTGGACCACACGTATGCTTAAGGTGTGCATTTATCGTTGCCTGGAGTAGGAACGGGACTGGAGGTTAGGTACCAAACAATACACTCTAAAGCGAAAAGTCTTCAGGGGACTAAGGTGGGTCATTAGGTTTCTCGGGGCCATAAGAACTAGTGCATCCCCGGTCGCCTCCTGCAGACCACTCTCTGGAAGCTTTCTTAGGTCCGCCGTTAAAGGCATAAGTCTTAAACCTGAAGTTTAATAATATGTCTCAGTTTTTCTGTCAACGCGGACCTTGTCTTCAATCAAGTTCATTCAAACTAGGTACATTTTTGTTACTCCTGCACAACAATTTACACAATCCTCAGAGGAGTGGTTCTTAGATCTTCTTCACTCAGTGATGTGGACAAATATGTGACCATAAATCTGGGGCTTGCCTCAGGAAGTTCCTCCTCTATGAATGTATTATTTTATGCTCATTAATTATATCTCGTAGGCAGTCAACAGTTCTGGTGTCTTGCTCAGTACGTGGAAGCCATACGCCATACGCCATCCGGTAATTACGTTGTAGGTCTGGATGGGTCAGCTTCCACGGAAGTCTCACCCAGTATTGTCAAGATGCTAAATTTAACATCCTTTGGTTTTGTTCTTGAGTAAAGGAAATCATCTGGTCTTTCTGCTTTACATTGATCCCTATTGCTGTCCAATTCCATAATTTATCACAGGTTCAACTTCATCCTCTATTGAAGTATATTTATTACTGGGGTGTCACTTCATGAGTAAGACCCACCGTAACTGTATTCTATTGGGTATTTTCTTTTTTTTTATTTCCTTCTCCTCAGTCATTCATTATCAGTACATGGTAGCCTGCCTTAATCACGTGGACCTCCTGCAGTCCTTAGAAGGGGTGACTCCGCATTTCTTTGTCATTCACCTTTACAAAGGTGGCATAATGGTCACTACCTATCAAGATATCTATTGCCCACAGATTCTTTATTATACCAGTAGGTGCCAAATTTTCCTTACTTGAAAGCCTTAGCAGCGCTAACCAAGCACTTTTGTAAGATATTTTCTCTTGGGGTGCCTATCCACAATTACGGCATTATTTGTTTTCTACTCATTGCCAGCCTGACAGTTACATATACAGTGTCGTATGACTCGGGCCTCCCTCTTATTCGATAGTATGCCAGTAGCTTGAGTATAGCTGGATCTCCCATTTGTACCTTCTTCCCATTTGGCAATTACGTTTTTATGATGGTACGTTGTGATCCTGAATCAGTAATGCTGTTACCAGTTTTGGGATTTACGGCCGTTTAGCATTAATCACCACATCCAACCACAGGTAAATCTAATCAGCTAGGCCATTTCATTACGACATTAGCTGCAATCTTTACGTTGGCTACGTGTGGTCCGGGGTTATTATCACTATCAGTACTATTGTTACCATCATACGATTGGATCGCCTTAACATAGCTATGTGGTGTCTTCCTTGTTTACACTCGATAACAATAGGTGCAAGTTTGCACGGCAATCCATTACATTTATGATTTACTAGTACCTGATACATCTAGCAAGGCTCTTCAATCTGTCCACTTTAAAATCCATGAATTATAGGCATTACAGTTCTTAAGAGAAAAGGAGTACCGTTGCAGAAGATACATCTCTATTTCTTTTGCCTGACCTCTTATCTACTGGGCTTTACCTTTTTGTGGTACTTCTCCTTTTGCTTTGATGTGGAGAACCACTATTACTGGCCCTGTCCACTTGATATGTGCCTACGTAACCCCGTTTAGTAGGTGATCCCCCTATGATTATTGATATTAGGTTAAGTTTCCGTTTGTGGAACTGACAGGTGCCTGAGGTCTGTAGACGTGGTATTCCTAGAGTTAATGTGGTGGGACTGGTCTGCAGTTGGACAAATTAGTCTGCAGGCCATTTATTTTCCAACCCGACAGGACCCTTGTGCATATCTGTTAGATTGCCACTCCTGTACTGTCTTGTGGTTCATTTGATTCTGATCAATGGCGATCAAACAACCACTCTGTCCTCCAGTTCTTTATTACTTCAAGTCTTAAGAGTCGCTTTTCTAGTTTGATCCTTAATTGACTGTAAGCTGTTGCGGTTGTGATCTTGGATTCTTCTAATAGCCAAATTGCTACTAGATCCAACTACTTTGCTCCAAGTTACCGTAAGTGACCTCCAACAAGTCAACTGCCTCACTAAAGGAGTCATCTACATTTGGGAAGCTTGTATGAGAACATGCGCATCTCCCCTTACTTGTCACTTTAAATAGCACAGTTTGTAACACTTCAATGTACGAAATGCTTTCAAGATAGACCAAAAAACTCCTCCAGTTTTCTCCCGGATTAACACAGGCATGCTATTCTGGGAGTTTTGGTAGACACCTATGATTTTCTTACTAGGTTGACCAACAATATTGTTTTCACCCTTTTCTTCTCCAACGCCTTAGTTTTGCAGGGTCACAATGTTGTCCTCCACTTCATAATATTGATCCAGCAGCCACTCCCTTTCAGCATCATCTGCACAATTCACCAGAAGATCGCTCTCACAGTTTATACCACAATCTATCATGACTCATTCTATGTTCTAAGGCATCTAGGTATGGTAGCTGTTATTCATCAGGGTTTACGTTTCTTGTTTCATTAACTACATACACTTGTTGTATGATTTAGTACATGACCCTTCCGGCTTGTAGTGACGCTTTCTTTTGCTTTTGGCAATCCATGGACTTGCCAGCGCACTAACTTCCTCAGACCCGCATGTTAGGGAATTAATAATTCACCAAATTATACAATGATGTAGAAGCTTGTGGAGTTAATTCTTGCACTTTAACTCTGGTATAAATCTAGCCACCCATGTGCTTGTAATTAATGGGCTAATTATCTCCACCCACGACGATTTAAATTGTGTGTACCCTATACCCACTTCCTTCAATCAGTACTTAAATTATTAAAAAAAATAATAAAGTAAAAAAAAAAAAGTAAATATTCAATTAATTTTTTACTGATTGCATCGGTTCAGAAGGACCAGGGGCGATATGGAAGAATTTTATAGGGTGATTACCTTTATGTACCATCAACATTTAAATTGCTTAAGTAAACTCATTGGGAGGACAACCATATTGTTTACCGTAGTCTCCCCGTGTAGACTGTGAGAAACATTAACCACCCATGGTCACGGCAATTGGTTCCTTCGACGTCACATTCTTATCCATATCTATCTGAGACAGTATAGTAATTGGATAGCACCCACAAGTATGGTGCTACTAATTAATTGTGACTGTATAGATTTATTTGTTTAACTGAATGAAGGGGGGTGGGGTAGTTAAACTGGATATATCAACATGGAAAACATTGTACATAATCTCACCCTTACAGATATTCTATGGTGGTCACTGGATGTAGCTGGAATCACCCATACTATAAACACTAATACCGGTAATCTTTAATATTAATAATAACCTATCCAATTACAACATACCTAACTGGCCAGTATCAGTCTGCTATAACTAGAAGGGTTACTTAACTGTGGGTGATTGATACTCCTTATTCCCTCCATTCACTATCTCATTTCGATGTCCTGCTACACCGACACGGTTCTTATTCCAGCAGGACGAGGTTCCGTCGGTTTGCCCGGTTTAGATGTCGTGATACCATAAAGTTTCACTATCCTCGGTACGAGAATCACGCGTTCACTCGGAGCAGGGCGATCTATTTCACATCCCGCATTCACAGGACGATTTAACGTCTCATAATTATTATACACATTAGAGTTCACTCCATTACGATCTGTGCCGATATAGTGAGGATTATACACACGGGAAATTTCACCCTGGACAATCACACCATGGCCGACGCACCAGTACACCCGGTCGAAACATGATTCACTAATTTTTACCACCTTTTTTCGGTGGGTGGTCCCGTAAATTCACGTTCCTCACTCTTCACCAGGAACAGTTACGACACGTCACTATTTTATGAAGTGAGGCCCATTATTAATCCTTAGGCCGCCGTGATTGAATGCCAATTTCTGATCCCAGGTTTTCACAGCCTCCTCATACTTTAAAAAAACTGCCGCTCTCCTCGTTGCCCCAGTTCAACCCTATACCCCCGCACATCTGCTCGGGCGCAGCGGGAACCCAGTTGGTTCAATTCAAATCAAATACATTTTGAACCAAATCAACACATTAAAAACTTATTAGGCACTATTGCTTTGGAAAATTAAATAATTTCCCATACACATTCATATATAAACTACTATATAATATATATATATATCATATATTTACTTATATATTTTATATATATTATATATATATATATATATAAACCAACAAATATATTTAAGATTTGTTTACAGTAATTTAATACTAATCAAACACAGTGAACATATAGTTTTTCGTTGGTTCAGAATGATTTTGCGACATTATTGCATACACAAATTTTCACTTGTCCTATATGGCTAGATGAGCGTTGCTATTTAAGCCAAGATCGCAAGTTCTGCCTATTCCGCACGACACACACACACATATATATATATATATATATATATATATATTTTATATATATATATATATATATATATATATATATATATATATTATAATATGTATACATTCATATATACACACAGTGTATATATATATATATATATATATATTTATATATAATATATATATATATATATAATATATATATATATATATATATATATTCATTCTACTCCCTGTTTGGTGTACTAGCCCAAAGAGCAGTATTTTATATTGTAACCACGAACGAGTGGTATTGATCAACAAGAACACTGCAACTAGCCAAGTACTCGAGCTAATACACCAAACAAGGAGTAGAATGAAATTAGCTCAGAGGCACCCACACCACTGTACATCCTCGGATGACAGTACTAGGGTTGAAAACAGCAGATATAACTAGTAGGATACCTCAGGGATATGCTTAAAAGACAATATTCAAAATAAAGTTGCTAGTAAAGGCAAAGCAATTGATCAACAAACAAAGAGAGATAGTAGAGGGCAACGAGCGACTAGCTCCCTTAAGGTTTACTGTATAAATAGTAGGAGTCTAAGAAATAAGATAGATGAGCTAAGATTACTTGCAATTTAAGTAATATAGATATTATTGGTATAACAGAGACCTGGGTCAACCTGAAAGATAGAGAAATGCCATCTGAATGCAACATACAGGGTTATAAACTATTCCACACTGATAGGGTCAACAGGAAGGGTGGTGGAGTGGCGATGTATGTCAGAGATGATTTAAATTATTGTGTTAGGCAAGATATAAGATTAGAAACATCGGACACAGAATCTGTTTGGCTACAGTTTCTCGAAGGTCGTGAAAAGTTAATTTTGGGTGTGATTTATAGGCCCCCAAACCTTGATAGGGAGGGCAGTAAGCCATATGGTACGAAATTCATAAGGCATTAGCTTATGAAAATGTTTTGTTAATGGGAGATTTTAACTTTAGACAGATTGATTGGAACAATGTGACAGGAAATCTTGAGTCTAGTGACTTTCTTGATACGGTTCAGGATTGCTTTTTAAAACAGTTTGTGACAGAACCAACTAGAGGAAACAACCTGCTTGACTTGATTCTTGCCAACAAAGAATCACTAATTAATAATCTTGAGGTTAATGACGAGCTTGGGGAAAGCAATCACAAATCACTTAGTTTCAATATATCATGGAATTACCCAGATAACTGCAATCAAATCTCTGTCCCAGACTTCCGCTTGGCCGATTTCATGGCACTGAGAAATTACCTGGGTGGGCTAAATTGGGATGACCTGACTATGGGTCAGGTTGGTGGTGTTGGTTGCCAATATGACGTTTTTCAGTGCATAGTTCTAGCTGCCCAGATAACCTTTGTTCCGAGTAGGGAAATTAGATCTAACAAAAATGATCCCAAATGGATGAACAATAGATTAAAACATCTCATTGGTCAAAAGAGAGGCATATATATAGGCGTATCAAAAGAGGGGATAGGCAGTTAAGAAATCAATATATTCAGTTAAAGAGAGAAATAAAAAAAGGAATAAAAGTTAAAAAGGATTATGAGGCTAAAGTCGCAAGGGACTCAAAGACTAACCCAAAAGAGTTCTTTCTGGTATACAGAAGTAAGATTAGGGACAAGATAGGCCCACTTAAGAGTAACTCAGGACAGATCACTGACAGTGATAAGGATATGTGTGAAATTTTCAATACTTACTTCCTCTCAGTTTTTATCCAGGAAGATACTAGCGAAATCCAGAAATAATAGATTATGTAGAACAGGACAATAATAAACTTTGCACGACTGGAGTAACTAGTGCATGGTCCTCAGACAAATAGAGAAATTAAAACCTAACAAATCCCCAGGTCCTGATGAATTGTTTGCAAGAGTTTTAAAGGAATGTAAAGAGTAACTTAGCAAACTTTTTTAACATATCACAACAAACTGGCATAGTGCCAGATAAGTGGAAAATGACAAATGTAATACCTATTTGCAAAGCAGGTGACAGGTCCTTAGCTTCGAACTGTAGACCAATACGACTTACCTCCATAGTGGGAAAATTTATGGAATCAATAATTGCCGAAGCAATTCGTAGCCATCTTGAAAGGCATCAATTGATTAATGAATCTCAACACGGTTTTACAAAGGGGCGTTCCTGTCTTACGAATTTACTAACTTTCTTCACTAAGGTATTTGATGAGGTAGGTCATGGTATTGAATATGATATTGTGTATATGGACTTCATTAAAGCTTTCGATAGAGTTCCACATCAGAGGCTATTAAGGAAACTTAAGGCACACGGAATAGGAGGAGAAATTTTTTTCCTGGGTAGAGGCATGGCTGACAAATAGGCAGCAGAGAGTTAGCATAAATGAGGAGAAATCAGAATGGGGGCACGTCACAAGCGGTGTTCCTCAGGGGTCAGTGTTGGCCCCCTTGTTGTTCACAATTTACATAAACGACATAGATGAGGGAATAAATAGCTACATAAGCAAATTTGCTGATGACACCAAAATAGGCCGTCCAATTCATTTTAATGAGGACATAAGAGCACTCCAGGATGATTTGAATAGACTGATGCAATGGTCGGAGAAATGGCAGATGCAGTTTAATATAGACAAATGCAAAGTTCTAAATGTTGGAAAGGATAATAACCATGCCACATATAAACTAAATAATGTAGATCTTAATATTACTACATAATTGCAAAAAGGATTTAGGAGTTCTGATTAGCTTACCTGATTAGCAGGTAAGCAGTAATCTAAAACCAAGACAACAGTGCATAAGTGTTCGCAATAAGGCTAACAGAATTCTTGGCTTCATATCAAGAAGCAAAAATAATAGAAATCCTCAGGTTGTTCTTCAACTCTATATATCCTTGGTTAGGCCTCATTTAGATTATGCTGCACAGTTCTGGTCACCGTATTACAGAATGGATATAAATGCTCTGGAAAACGTACAGAGGAGGATGACAAAGTTGATCCCATGTATCAGAAATCTTCCCTATGAGGATAGACTGAGGGCCCTGCATCTACACTCTCTAGAAAGGCGTAGAATTAGGGGGATATGATAGAGATATATAAATGGAAAACAGGAATAAATAAAGGGGATGTAAATAACGTGCTAAAAATATCTAGCCTAGACAGGACTTGCAGCAATGGTTTTAAGTTGGAAATATTCAGATTTAGGAAGGATATAGGAAAGCATTGGTTTGGTAATAGAGTTGTGGATGAGTGGAACAAACTCCCGAGTACCGTCATAGACGCTAAGACGTTGTGTAGTTTTAAAAATAGGTTAGATAAATACATGAGTGGGCGTGGGTGGGTGTGACCTGACTAGCTGGGTCAGGTCACACCCACCCACCTAGTCGTGTCAGAAGTCGTGACTGGGTGGGCGATTGGTCTAAGTCGGGGGTTGACATGGACCTGCCTTACATGGGCCAGTAGGCATGCTGTAGCGTTCCTTCTTTCTTATGTTCTTAAAAAGACCTAGCTTGGCTGGGTGCGTCATTCTTGTAGGATTGTGTGGTCCTGTTTACCTGGAGTTTACCTGGAGAGAGTTCCGGGGGTCAACGCCCCCGCGGCCCGGTCTGTGACCAGGCCTCCTAGTGGATCAGAGCCTGATCAGCCAGGCTGTTACTGCTGGCTGCACGCAAACCAACGTACGAGCCACAGCCAGGCTGGTCAGGTACCGACTTTAGGTGCTTGTCCAGTGCCAGCTTGAAGACTGCCAGGGGTCTATTGGTAATCCCCCTTATGTATGCTGGGAGGCAGTTGAACAGTCTCGGGCCCCGGACACTTATTGTATGGTCTCTTAACGTGCTAGTGACACCCCTGCTTTTCATTGGGGGGATGTTGCATCGTCTGCCAAGTCTTTTGCTTTCGTAGTGAGTGATTTTCGTGTGCAAGTTCGGTACTAGTCCCTCTAGGATTTTCCCGGTGTATATAATCATGTATCTCTCTCACCTGTGTTCCAGGAATACAGGTTCAGGAACCTCATGCGCTCCCAGTAACTGAGGTGTTTTATCTCCATTATGCGCGCCGTGAATGTTCTCTGTACATTTTCTAGGTCAGCAATTTCACCAGCCTTGAAAGGTGCTGTTAGTGTGCAGCAATATTCCAGCCTAGATATAACAAGTGACCTGAAGAGTGTCATCATGGACTTGGCATCCCTAGTTTTGAAGGTTCTCATTATCCATCCAGTCATTTTTCTAGCAGCTGCGATTGATACAATGTTATGGTCCTTGAAGGTGAGATCCTCCGACATGATCACTCCCAGGTCTTTGACGTTGGTGTTTCGCTCTATTTTGTGGCCAGAATTTGTTTTGTACTCTGATGAAGATTTAATTTCCATATTTAATTACCATATCTGAGTAATTGAAATTTCTCATCGTTGAACTTCATATTGTTTTCTGCAGCCCACTGAAAGATTTGGTTGATGTCTGCCTGGAGCCTTGTAGTGTCTGCAATGGAAGACACTGTCATGCAGATTCGGGTGTCATCTGCAAAGGAAGACACAGTGCTGTGGCTGACATCCTTGTCTATGTCAGATATGAGGATGAGGAACAAGATGGGAGCGAGTACTGTGCCTTGTGGAACAGAGCTTTTCACAGTAGCTGCCTCGGACTTTACTCTGTTGACTACTACTCTTTGTGTTCTGTTTGTGAGGAAATTATAGATCCATCGACCAACTTTTCCTGTTATTCCTATAGCACGCATTTTGTTCGCTATTACGCCATGGTCACACTTGTCGAAAGCTTTTGCAAAGTCTGTATATATTACATCTGCATTCTTTTTGTCTTCTAGTGCATCTAGGACCTTGTCGTAGTGATCCAATAGCTGAGACAGACAGGAGCGACCTGTTCTAAATCCATGTTGCCCTGGGTTGTGTAATTGATGGGTTTCTAGATGGGTGGCGATCTTGCTTCTTAGGACCCTTTCAAAGATTTTTATATGGGATGTTAGTGCTATCGGTCTGTAGTTCTTTGCTATTGCTTTACTGCCCCCTTTGTGGAGTGGGGCTATGTCTGTTGTTTTTAGTAACTGTGGGACGACCCCCGTGTCCATGCTCCCTCTCCATAGGATAGTAAAAGCTCGTAATAGGGGCTTCTTGCAGTTCTTGATGAACACGGAGTTCCATGAGTCTGGCCCTGGGGCAGAGTGCATGGGCATGTCATTTATCGCCTGTTCGAAGTCATTTGGCGTCAGGATAACATCAGATAGGCTTGTGTTAACCAAATTCTGTGGCTCTCTCATAAAAAAATTCATTTTGATCTTCGACTCTCAGTCTGGTTAGCGGCTTGCTAAAAACTGAGTCATATTGGGACTTGAGTAGCTCACTCATTTCCTTGCTGTCATCTGTGTAGGACCCATCTTGTTTAAGTAGGGGCCCAATACTGGACGTTGTTCTCGACTTTGATTTGGCATAGGAAAAGAAATACTTTGGGTTTCTTTCAATTTCATTAATGGCTTTTAGTTCTTCCCGCGATTCCTGACTCCTATAAGATTCCTTTAGCTTAAGTTCGATGCTTGCTATTTCTCTGACCAGTGACTCCCTACGCATTTCAGATATATTGGCCTCTTTTAGCCGCTCTGTTATTCTTTTCTGTCGCCTGTAAAGGGAGCGCCTGTCTCTTTCTATTTTACATCTACTCCTCCTTTTTCTTAAAGGAATAAGCCTTGTGCATACATCGAGTGCCACCGAGTTAATCTGTTCTAGGCATAAGTTGGGGTCTGTGTTGCTTAGTCTATCTTCCCAGCTTATATCGGTTAGGACTTGGTTTACTTGGTCACACTTTATGTTTTTGTTATTGAAGTTGAATTTGGTGAAGGCTCCCTTGTGACTAATCTCATTATGTCGGTCTGGGGCTCCGCGCATACATGTCTGAACCTCAATTATGTTGTGATCTGAGTATATTGTTTTTGATATGGTGACATTTCGTATCAAATCATCATTGTTAGTGAAGATGAGGTCTAGTGTATTCTCCAGTCTAGTAGGCTCTATTATTTGCTGGTTTAAATTGAATTTTGTGCAGAAATTTAAAAGCTCGTGTGTGTGAGTTCTCGTCAGAGCTGCCTCCTGGTGTTATTACTGCAACAACATTATTTGCTATATTCCTCAATTTTAGGTGCCTTAAGTTTAAATTCCCCAGGAGCAAGATGTTGGGGGCAGGAGCTGGAAGATTTTCCCGACAGTGGTCAATTTTTAAAAGCTGTAGGTTAGAGTATCATGTGTTTTCGCTCACCATGAGGGGCACGAAAGCAGCATAGGTTCGAGTCCTTGGCTAGTCGCAGTGTTGTTATTGATCAATACCACTCGTTCGTGGCTACAATAATATATATAATATATATATATTATATATATATATATATATATATATATATATATATATATATATATATATATTATATATATATATATATATATAGGGATTGGGTCCACCTCTGGTGTAAATTGTGGGACCCACAGCCTCGGAGAAGTAAATAAAAAGGCTTCAAGGAAGAATATTTGGATTTCTTCCTGAAGCCATTTGAATATTCCTCTTCCCCTGCCACCCCATCTTTTCATTCTTTTTTTTACCAGTAGGAATATTTTATTACATAATATGGTACAGAAGATTTAAGAGATACATTGTTGATATAAAGATGGCATATAAGGTACATGTTGTTACGTGTGTAACACCGATTATAAGGCGAAAATCTCATCCAGCTCCTCAGAGCTGGGGCGTGTGCCCAAAATACAGCAGGCATTACCCCTTTGAACAGCTGCACTGAGCCGCTGGAACAGAAAACTAGCTGAACTGGGATCCCTAGTTACCCTGATGAGTCTTTTTCCCAGCTCCTTAAGGAATTTAGATGCATTCTTCCCCCATGAGCCAAGGGTCTCTGAGCCTATGGGAACAAACATATAATAAGGGGCAAGTTCTCCATATTTTCCAGATTTTTGGGACTCCCTGAAGCTGGCAGCTGCCCCTCCTTCCTCCCTGGTGTATTGGAGATAGGTATCAGCCAAGGTAGATGCACATGTATAGTCCCACACCACCTGCTTCCCATCTGTCCAGGCTTGAAGGGTGATACCATCTGGACGCTTCTGGCTGCCATCAGATCTGCATAGTTGGGGTGGCTCCCTTACTGCTGGGCATCCAGCTGTTGTGAGGCTCTTCTTGATAATGTTATTAACCTCCTCATGTCTTGCAATCTTTCCCTTGGATTTACGGCACACAAGACCATGGTACCCGAATCGGTCTGCTGCTTCACTGCCACAAATACACCTGTGTTCGGCGAGAATAGGGGCGGCAAGTAGAAGGGCAACACCGATGCGGATGGTCTGTGGGTCGAAGCGTGTACCAAGGCTGGAGCTGGGAACAACAAACAGAAAGTCCCCTGCATGAGGGGCTCTCACTGCCAGGAGGCGGGCTCTATCCTTCCCTGACACACTCTGAAGCATTGGTGAGCTATATTTTCCACTATTGGACCATCCCAGTGCGATTATTTGTAGTTGTTGGGGGAGCAGGTCTGGTTTCAGAGCCCGTTAGATTATCCCAGATCATGGCTCCGCCAATGAGCTTTTGGTCCTGGACTCCAATCTTGTCCCTAAGATGTTCAGGGAGAATCGCTGCTTCAATCCCTCTGGATGCAATACATGAGGACAGAATATATATACACACAATATATATATATATATATATATATATATATATATATATATATATATATATATATATATATATATAATATATATATGAAGTGAAGTCAAAGTTTGAGAGAGCCACAATGGGACAAACGTTTGTCTCAGCTACAGGAGGACAAATGTTTAAGTCAGCTACAAGAAAGACTGATGTCTTAAGAGTATAAGTATGGTCGAACTAATGGTCTGACGCTGACAAACAGAGCGAAGGAAGAGGTCGGACCTGAAACACAACAGAGGAAGAGGTCTTACCTGAAACACAACAGAGGAAGAGGTCTGACCTGAAACACAACAAAGGAAGAGGTCTGACCTGAAACACAACAGAGGAAGAGGTTTGACCTGAATCACAACAGAGGAAGAGGTCTGACCTGAATCACAACAGAGGAAGAGGTCTGACCTGAATCACAACAGAGGAAGAGGTCTGACCTGAATCACAACAGAGGAAGAGGTTTAACCTGAAACACAACAGAGGAAGAGGTCTGACATGAAACACACAGCAGAGGAAGAGGTCTGATCTGAAACACACAGCAGAGGAAGAGGTCTGATCTGAAACACACAGCAGAGGAAGAGGTCTGATCTGAAACACACAGCAGAGGAAGAGGTCTGATCTGAAACACACAGCAGAGGAAGAGGTCTGATCTGAAACACACAGCAGAGGAAGAGGTGTGATCTGAAACACACAGCAGAGGAAGAGGTCTGATCTGAAACACACAGCAGAGGAAGAGGTCTCATCTGAAACACACAGCAGAGGAAGAGGTCTGATCTGAAACACACAGCAGAGGAAGAGGTCTAATCTGAAACACACAACAAATTAAGAGGTCTGACCTGAAACACACAACAGATAATAATAATAATAATAATAATAATAATAATAATAATAATAGTATCCTTATTTACTACAAGTACATGTACATTGTTTACAGGCGTAGCTAACATCAGTGACATATTACTATATAGAAAGTCCCTTGTTATGCTAAGCATTTCGGGCAAATTACGACAGTGTCCCAAGATGCGACCCAAACCAGTCGACTAACACCCAGGTACCCATTTTACTGATGGGGAACATAGACAACCGGTGTAAATAAACACACCCAGTGTTTTTACCCTGACTGGGAATCGAACCTAGGCCCTCGCCGTGTGAAGCGAGAGCTGAAACACAAAGCAGAGGAAGAGGTCTGACCTGAAACACAGTCAAGATGACACTTAGACAGATAACAACAAAGAAATGAGTGAGATACTGAGATCTCAGTACGAGCCATCAGTCTAAAAATCGACAATCCAAATAATTTTTTCATGAATGAGCCTGAAAACGCTTTCAGCGTATGCCAAAGTTCAGACATAACCCTAACTCTGCTGGACGTTGAAAAAACCATTGACAACATGCCCATGCACTTAGACCAAGGACCAGACTCTTGGAACTCGGTGTTCATTAAGAACTGCAAGAAACCCCTTTTGCGCGCCTTAAGTATGCTATGGAGAGGGTGCATAGACACAGGTGTAATCCCACATTTGCTAAAAACAACGGATATTGCCCTACTCTATCAAGGTGGCAGCAAAGTATTAGCAAAGAACTGTGGGCCAATACCTCTAACGTCCCACACCATTAAGAGTTCTAAGAAGTATGATTGCAAATAACTTGGATTCCCAGCATTTGCACAATCCAGGGCAGCAAGAATTTAGAGCAGGTCGATCCTGCCTATCGCAACTACTGGACCACTATGATACGGTACTGGATGCACTGGAAGACAAACAGAATGAAGATGTAGGGTACACAGATTTTTGAAAGCCTTTGGCAAGTGCGATCTTGGTGTAATAGAGCACAAAATGCATAATAAAGGGATAAATGGCAAAGTGGGCAGAAGGATCTTCAACATTCTAACCAGTCGAACACAAAGAGTAGTAATAAACAGATGTCACAGTGATAAGCTCTGCTCTACAAGGCACAGCACTCGTCCCCTTTCTTTTGTAATGAAGCAAATCATCTCCTCGAGTATTACTTATGTTATGTTGTGAAAATTTCTTGACTGTCCTTATTATGTATTTGTTGTCTAAATCTTTACATTTTTAGTATGTGCATGGTTCTGTAACTCAGGTGTAGGAAATAAATGCAGTTTGATTATAAGTTAAACTAGGTAATGTAATCTACCACCATTGTTATATTTAAATGTAATGCAGAACAAAGGCAAATGTTAAACTGATAACTATTATTAGCATTATTTATTTTTATGTTCATTATTATTATTATTATTACTGTAGCATCTGTAGATGATTTGAAAATATCCCTATTACTGTAAAAGCTGGAAACTAAGGAAATGTATTGAAAGTGTGATCATTCTCGCATGTTGATTTTCTATTATTTATAGTTCCAATAGGTTTTCTCTAGAATTTTTGTTTATTTGTAACATAGTGTATAAAGTTCATTTTTATGTGTCTGATTGTGAGTGGAAATAAGGATTATAGAGATGAGTTGAGCTCGTTTTGTAGAAGTTTTGTAAAGAGTTTGTGTACATGGGATGGAGTTCTGTTCAAGCGAGATGGTGAGGGGCTCTTGATCTAGGGAATTGGATCTGTGCTCCAGTTCCCTAAATTGAGCCTGAATGCCTTCCATCCCCCCTCCTCCCCATGCGCTGTATAATCCTATGGGTTTAGCCCTCCCCATAATTATAATAATAATAATAATGTTCAAACAAGAGAGGGAACACGAGGAGGAGTTTCAGTAACCAAAGCCCGACTCTCACACCTTTGTCGGCTTAAGCAGTCTTTTTCAACTACTCATCTACATCAATCAGTTGCTAACAAATTTAGCAGCAACCAGGCACCCTCTTGAAGATATGCCTAAGAATTAGTAGAAAAAAATAACCAGGCACCACTGAAGAGATGCCTGGGTACAGTGAGGGAGTGTCAATAAGCTACTAGAGACCTTGACAACTCTAGTCCTGAAGGATCAGACCAGACTTGAAATCTGGGAACTTGGAGATCCCTGTGGATGCCTGAAGAAATGTCTAGGCCAGTGAACCAAGGAAAGTAACCAGAGACAGTATGTTAAAGAAATGGGAGTTCCTTGGAACTATGTGTAGTGGCGGTTCGAGTATCAATAAGCATGTTCTGTTATAATATTGGGGATGATCCTAAGATTTTAAATGTATTTGCTGCTGGTAACTTTTTTTCGTTTGTGTCAAAAATTTCAGATTCCCTTGTAATGTGTTTATTAAATTGTAAGCGGTTTTTATCTGGATATGTTTTACTTCCCCCTTTAAGTCATGTATTTGGGGTCCATTATTCAAAGATTAAGTTAAAGTGTATATTGCTAGTTTTTTTTTTTTCAAGCTGATGGCACGCAGCCGCAGCAAGCAGCAACAAGTCTGCTCCTATATCTTGCCGTCCCCTGGGCCTATCCGAACTCAAGTGATGGCCAAATTTGCAAGTACTGCTGTAACAACATGCAAGGAACCTATAGTGACATAAAAACTGACGGTGACGACAACGAAATGGACTAAATATGACAAAAGAGGGACCGGCATTCAAGTACCAGACCTGCTGCCAGACGTGAACCAGACACGAGACGTTTTCCACTACAATGAAATAACTGACCTCCATATCAACTGCACCAGTGTTTAACGGGAAGACAACATGGCAGAAAACCTGACCTGGGAGACAGTAATGGTGAAGCTGGAGATGCTGTCCTGGGAGACAGTAATGGGGAAGCTGGAGATGCTGTCCTGGGAGACAGTAATGGTGAAGCTGGAGATTTTGTCCAGGTAGTCGGGAATTATACGCAGGAAGGAATACATATGAATGACCTCATAGGGGACAGGAGCCATAGTAGGGAAACAAGTGTAGTCAAAGATAAGATAAAACCAATATTGCAAACTAGAAATACCGCAGGAAATAGCAAACAAGAGGACTCCACTAGCAATAGTGAGGATATATTACCAAAAACAAATGGTGGGAGCTCCATTGTTGGTGCTAGGGAGGATAGAAGTAAGACAGGGAAACATGCACAACAGGGAATACAGTCACAGAAACCCAAGGCAAACGGAAACCAAGCCTGTGCACATACTATGCACTCGGTATCTGCTGGCATGGGAAATCTGGAAAAACAGATGGGACGTGCAACTATGACCACCCTAGGAAATGCCATGCCCATATGACAACAGGAAAATGCAAACTCCCTTCCTGTAAGTTTTTTTCACCCTGAACTGTGTACCTCTTCAGTACAGGAAAGACTGTGCTATAACTTAAATTGCCAGGCATACCATCTAAAGGGGACAAAAAGATACAAAACATCCAGGCCATGGGAAAAACCTGGGTAGCCACAGCCACTCAAGAGGGAGAGGTTTTTTAGTGCCAGGAAGGAAAAAAAACTGGCAGGAAAATGGCAGAAATCGTACACCAAATCCAGTCATTCCTGGAGTGGAACCACAGTCGATGGCCTCCACTCCAAACCAACAGATACAGATACTAATGCCGGAAAAAAAATCCCCCCCCCCAGTACCAACAATACCACCAGTCCGATAAAATTCTTCTTTGCAAATATACAGGGTCTAAAGCCAGCAACAAACAACAAAATACCTTTCATCCGTGGACTGCTTGCAGAGGCAAAGGCAATGTTCGCGGCTTTCACTGAGACCCACATAAAGGATCACTTGGACAACGAAATATGGATCCCAGGTTACAACCTATACAGATGTGACAGAGTGAACAGGCAAAAGGGGGGGGTTGGCCTGTACATTGCAGAGTCACTTGTTTGCACAGAACTGCTAAATGCCTCAAATGATGTAGTGGAAGTTTTAGCAGTAAAGGTCGAGAACCAAAACCTAGTCATTGTGATAGTCTACAGCCTCCGGATGCAACATCCCAGCAATTCCAGGAACAGCTGTTAAAAATTGACCACTGTCTGGAAAACCTTCCAGCTCCTGCACCCAACATCTTGCTCCTGGGGAATTTCAACTTAAGGCACCTAAAATGGAGGAATATAGCAAATAATATTGTTGCAGTAATAACACCAGGAGGCAGCTCTGATGAAAAATCACACTCACGGGGGCTTTTAAATCTCTGCACAAAATTCAATTTAAACCAGCAAATAATAGAGCCTACTAGACTGGAGAATACACTAGACCTCATCTTCACTAACAATGATGATCTGATAAGAAATATCACCATATCAAAAACAATATACTCAGATCACAACATAATTGAGGTTCAGTCATGTATGCGCGGAGCCCCAGACCGACATAAGGAGATTAGTCACAAGGGAGCATTCACCAAATTCAACTTCAATAACAAAAACATAAAGTGGGACCAAGTAAACCAAGTCCTAACCGATATAAGCTGGGAAGATATACTAAGCAACACAGACCCCAACTTATGCCTAGAACAGATTAACTCGGTAGCACTCGATGTATGCACAAGGCTTATTCCTCTAAGAAAAAGGAGGAGTAGATGTAAAACAGAAAGAGACAGGCGCTCCCTTTACAGGCGACGGAAAAGAATAACAGAGCGGCTAAAAGAGGTCAATATATCTGAAATGCGTAGGAGAACACTGGTCAGAGAAATAGCAAGCATCGAACTTAAGCTAAAAGAATCCTTTAGGAGTCAGGAATCGCGGGAAGAACTAAAAGCCATAAATGAAATCGAAAGAAACCCAAAGTATTTCTTCTCCTATGCCAAATCAAAATCGAGAAACAACGTCCAGTATTGGGCCCCTACTTAAACAAGATGGGTCCTACACAGATGACAACAAGGAAATGAGTGAGCTACTCAAGTCCCAATATGACTCAGTTTTTAGCAAGCCGCTAACCAGACTGAGAGTCGAAGATCAAAATGAATTTTTTTATGAGAGAGCCACAAAATTTGATTAACACAAGCCTATCCGATGTTATCCTGACGCCAAATGACTTCGAACAGGCGATAATGACATGCCTATGCACTCTGCCCCAGGGCCAGACTCATGGAACTCTGTGTTCATCAAGAACTGCAAGAAGCCCCTATCACGAGCCTTTTCCATCCTATGGAGAGGGAGCATGGACACGGGGGTTCGTCCCACAGTTACTAAAAACAACAGACATAGCCCCACTCCACAAAGGGGGCAGTAAAGCAACAGCAAAGAACTACAGACCAATAGCACTAACATCCCATATCATAAAAATCTTTGAAAGGGTCCTAAGAAGCAAGATCACCACGCATCTAGAAACCCATCAGTTACACAACCCAGGGCAACATGGGTTTAGAACAGGTCGCTCCTGTCTGTCTCAACTACTGGACCACTACGACAAGGTCCTAAATGCACTAGAAGACAAAAAGAATGCAGATGTAATATATACAGATTTTGCAAAGCCTTCGACAAGTGTGACCATGGCGTAATAGCGCACAAAATGCGTGCTAAAGGAATAACAGGAAAAGTCGGTCGATGGATCTATAATTTCCTCACTAACAGAACACAGAGAGTAGTCGTCAACAGAGTAAAGTCCGAGGCAGCTACGGTGAAAAGCTCTGTTCCACAAGGCACAGTACTCGCTCCCATCTTGTTCCTCATCCTTATATCCGACATAGACAAGGATGTCAGCCACAGCACCGTGTCTTCCTTTGCAGATGAAAACCCGAATCTGCATGACAGTGTCTTCCATTGCAGACACTGCAAAGCTCCAGGCAGACATCAACCAAATCTTTCAGTGGGCTGCAGAAAACAATATGAAGTTCAACGATGAGAAATTTCAATTACTCAGATATGGTAAACATGAGGAAATTAAATCTTCATCAGAGTACAAAACAAATTCTGGCCACAAAATAGAGCGAAACACCAACGTCAAAGACCTGGAGTGATCATGTCGGAGGATCTCACCTTCAAGGACCATAACATTGTATCAATCGCATCTGCTAGAAAAATGACAGGATGGATAATGAGAACCTTCAAAACTAGGGAGGCCAAGCCCATGATGACACTCTTCAGGTCACTTGTTCTATCTAGGCTGGAATATTGCTGCACACTAACAGCACCTTTCAAGGCAGGTGAAATTGCCGACCTAGAAAATGTACAGAGAACTTTCACGGCGCGCATAACGGAGATAAAACACCCCAATTATTGGGGAGCCCCTTGAGGTTCCTAAACCTGTTTTCCCCTGGAACGCAGGAGGGAGAGATACATGTTTTATATACACCTGGAAAATCTAGAGGGATAGTACCGAACTTGCACACGAAAATCACCCACTACGAAAAGCAAAAAGACTTGGCAGCCCGATGCCACCATCCCCCCAATGAAAAGCAGGGGTGTCACTAGCACGTTAAGAGACCATACAATAAGTGTCAGGGGCCCGAGACTGTTCAACTGCCTCCCAGCACACATAAGGGGGATTACCAAGAGACCCCTGGCAGTCTTCAAGCTGGCACTGGACAAGCACCTAAAGTCAGTTCTGGATCAGCCGGGTTTGTGGTCGTATGTTGGTTTGCGTGCAGCCAGCAGCAACAGCCTGGTTGATCAGGCTCTGATCCACCAGGTGGCCTGGTCTCAGACCGGGCCGCGGGGGCGTTGACCCCCGGAACTCTCTCCAGGTAAACTCCAGGTAAACTAAATCTCCAAGGAAATGACAGGTCTGTAGGACTCTTTTCTTCAGTGCCAAACGAGGGAAAGAATTGAGCATTTAAACAGGGTGACCGGCATCCAAACAGCCGTTTACTGCCAGAGTACAACTAGCGAAGTGAAATTCTCATCTTTACTGACGTTAAATCTTTTGACAGTAGCATCATATCTGTACCACCATCATATCACCTGTACCAGTGCTAACGAGGGGGAAAAACACACGAGACATTGTCAAATCAACAGTACAAAACTCCAAAGGTTATAGGTGGGTATCCCTCAGTGCCGTCGTGAGAAAGAAGTGAATAGTAAACAGTCAAGGTTAATGTTTAGTAGCTGACTATATTCAGCTGCCCAGTGTACAGTGAGAGAATCCATAGCAGAAAACCCCCAAATATATCTATAAACTCAAGGAAAGTCAGGTTGTAGGTGGCGTTACTCCCCTCAGTGTTTTAAATTGGCTGAGTCAGCAGAACAGGTCAGGAGTCAACAACACCACACAACCCCCGATAAATGGAATTGAGGGGGTTTTGGGGAAGGATAAAACCATGGATTAAACCTTTCTGATCTACCAGAATGGAAAGGAGTTAGAAGTTAATTGAGGAAGCCAGACTGTAAAGTGAGATGGGAAGGGGAGTGGTAATAAAGGGTTAACTGTAAGGGTTTTGTGAAGTTAAGGAAAAGTGAGCAGTGAAGGGGGTTTTTGAAGAGGAAATTTTACTAGTAATTCAGTGGTGATTGCTAAAGCAGACACTAAGTGTACTAGGGACTGGAACAGAGAAATAAATATTATTGTATATGAGTAAAAGAGCGAAGAGTGAAAATGGCAGGCATTAGGGGGTTACAGGCTGCCTAATTATATTTATAGTTCTTCTTCAATTCCCATGAAGAAAGAAATCAGTCATGGGGGCTGGAAAAGGTGAATGGAGTAACAGCGCCCTGGACAGTAAAAGCCCAACAGTTGCCATCCTACTAGAAAAGTAAATGTCACTATTGCCGCAAGGTATGGCAACACCGCATACCCAAACAAAAACAGTGGTGAAATTGCCGACCTAGAAAATGTACAGAGAACTTTCACGGCGCGCATAACGGAGATAAAACACCTCAATTATTGGGAGCACTTGAGGTTCCTAAACCTGTATTCCCTGGAACGCAGGAGGGAGAGATACATGATTATATACACCTGGAAAATCCTAGAGGGACTAGTACCGAACTTGCACACGAAAATCACTCACTACGAAAGCAAAAGAGTTGGGCAGACGATGCACCATCCCCCCAATAAAAAGCGGGGGTGTCACTAGCACGTTAAGAGACCATACAATAAGTGTCAGGGGCCCGAGACTGTTCAACTGCCTCCCAGCACACATAAGGGGGATTACCAACAGACCCCTGGCAGTCTTCAAGCTGGCACTGGACAAGCACCTAAAGTCAGTTCCTGATCAGCCGGGCTGTGGCTCGTACGTTGGTTTGCGTGCAGCCAGCAGCAACAGCCTGGTTGATCAGGCTCTGATCCACCAGGAGGCCTGGTCACAGACCGGGCCGCGGGGGCGTTGACCCCCGGAACTCTCTCCAGGTAAACTCCAGGTCCAGGTAAACACAGCTCTTATTGTAGCGCTCTTAAGTGGTGATATCCAAATTAATCCAGAACCTCAAACTATTGTGCAGAGGCAAAACAGACAGATAAATGACGGCGATAATGACCGGTCTAGTAGCTAGGAATGATAACCTTAACTCCATATGTAATGCATACATAGGTCAATGTGAGACAATGCAGCCATTATTATCTCAAACACTACCAAACAGGTGCATACACTGTACTAAAGTTCGCATGAAAAACAGAAAAGGCATCTTATGTAAAATGTGTAAGGGGTGGGTGCATGATGGATGTATGTACAATTATAACAACGGTGCCAGAATTCATTTTGTGTGTAACAATGCACTTTGGCACAGTTACCCTTTAGCAGTGATGCCCATTGATTTTACCTAAATTTAATACAAATGACCCATTCCCATATATTGATGATTATGATTGTTTTATGAAAACAGGCCTTCACTTTATTCATGTCATGCAAGATCACTTCTTCCTAAATTGGCAGAGATTAGGATTCTAGCTAACAAAATTAGGGCGGGAGTTATAACCATCTCTGAATCTTGGTTGGATGATACGGTGACTGACGACGAGGTCAAAATAGAAGGTTACAATAAAAACGCTTAGATAGGAACAGAAAGGGTGGTGGAGTATGTGCCTACATTAGAAATGACTTAGCTTACAACCCAAGACCTGATTTAAATACAATAAACTGGAGATTCTATGGTTTGAAGTGCTGCTTCCTAAGACCAAACCCCTCTTGTAGGAACTAGTTACCGCCCTCCTACCCCGGACCAGTTCTTAGAAGACTTTTCCAAAGTCTTGTCTGGAGTTGAAAACAATTGCGAGACAATAATACTGGGCGACTTCAATATTGTTTTCAGCAGCAAAATAACGGGCTATGCAAAAGGTATAAGCAAAATTCTAGGATTAAATAGTTACACTCAAACTAATTAATACTCCAACCCCGGGTCACACAGTTTTCAGCCACCCCAATTTACCACATACCCTTTTTAACCGCTTGAGAACATTAGTCAGTCAGGCGTCATTACCACGGTCTTAGTGAATATTTCTCATTTACTGCACCAGGAAAATCACTAGGGATAGGATAGGCCCACACAGGACAATAAAAATGAGGTCAACTAGAAACTACAGTAAAGAAAACACTGGGAAAATAGGCTACACAATTGTGACTGGACAGAGATAACAAGTTGCACGGACGTAAACGATGCCTGGGAAAAATTCAAAAACAATGTTCACTACCATCCTTGATAATTTGCACCAGTTAAAGAGGGTTTGGATTAAACGAAGAAATGAACCCGGGTGATACTGAGATATTAGATAATAGAAATTCAAGACCCGCTGCTAAAAAGATTTAAAGCAAACGACAGGATATTGCAGCACTAAATGAATTCCAAAGGGTGAGGAACAGAGTACAGAGACTTATAAAGGCAAGGCAAAGCCTACTCTCAAAAATTGAAGGTATAAGCTTAAACCCCCGAAAGCTCCCGCAACAACTAAACGTTGGGGTTAAGCCATAAGCAGTAGATTTGGTCAACATGTACCCCACTATGATAATGAGGTATGCATTTAAAACATTTAAGGTTGGAATTGCTTAAATTTATACTACACATCTGTTGCATCAACCTAGTAAGTAACTACAGCTGCATCAATCCTTTAACCCCAGACTCTGTAAGTTTCAAAACCCCTACTATACAATAAAGGGATAACCCCCAAAAAGTTGTCAACTAGTAAGTGTATCTCTGACTTTATTCAAAAAGAAACTAAGCAGGTTAACCCAACTAAGAGCACAGGCCCTGATAACTCCCGCTAAGTTCCTAAAGATGGTGCTTCTGAACTGTCATCCCTATTGCTCACATAATAAATCTATCAATCACCACTAACCGACCCCCCGGAGGGGTCAAGGAGGCAAAAGTTATCCTATCTTCAAGAAAATTGTAGGTTGATTAAGCAACTATAGGATGTTGTTACTCAGTTAATATCTAAATTCTAGAGAGGGCGTGTATTTCTCAAGTAGTTAAGTAAACCTAATGACAACAACATTCTCCATAGCTATCATCGGGCTTTAGAAGTCCTACTCAAACCCACACCTCCCTTATGAATCTGATGGATTACCTGAGACCCGAAATGTCAAAGGGGAACTTTAGTTTTGGTAACCTTAGACCTGCAAAAGGCCTTCGATACTGTCAACCACAATATATATGTAAAAAAACTTCAAGCTACGGTATAGGTTCTGTAGATGGTTTTAAGTCCTACCTTAGCAAAAGGAGACAAATAGTCAAAAACAACAAAACAGAATTCAGAACCCCCCTGCCGATAACATGTGGGAGTTCCCCAAGGAGTATTCTGGGTCCTTATTATTCTTATGTACGTCAAAGAATGCCCTTTAGTGTCAAGTGCAAACTCCCACTGTATGCAGATGCAGTGGGTCTGTTAGGTCAGTAAAGACCCCCCAAGAATTGCTAATGTTTTAACACTGGAACTGGAGTCTGCAGCAATGGTTAGTAGACAACAAACCTATCATTACAAATAGGGAAAACTAAGCCTTCTCTTTGGCACGAAACATAAACTGAGAAGGGTAAATAACTTTAATGTTCAATGTAAATGGGGAGCCCTCACTTTGTTTTTATCGTAAATATTTGGGATTCCCTTTGACCTGCATGTCAGGGAAAATTTATAGGGAACAGTGTAAATAAGAAAGCGAATGCCAGACTGAAGTTCCCGTTTTAGGACAAGACAGTGTTAACCACTGAGGCTCGCAGGACCTAAGTCTAGCCTTTATACAATGCCATATGATTACGCTTGCTCTCATGGTACTCTGCCTTGACAAAAAAACTGGGAAAAATAGACTGCAAATCACCCAGAACAAAATCGTAAGATTCATCCTGGGGCTGGGACCCAGAGAACATGTAGGCCAGGGTGAATTACAGCAGTTGGATATGCGAATTGTTGAAGACAGAGTAAACAACTGAGCTAAACATGTTTATAAAATTGCTCACAAACAGTGTCCAAATATCTTGCTGTCAATTTTGTCAGGTTTGGGAACCAAAGCAATCACGCACTAGGGGGAAAAGAGCACAACTTTGTAGTAACAACAGTCATTGGCCAGGCTTCAAACACCTTTTATTGTACAGCAATAAAGGAATTGGAACAGATACCCCAATGTCAAAGCCAGTCCCTAGCATGAAAGTTCAAGAAGGTGCCAAAAAGGTGTCTGGATGAATGTAGCTAAAAGGAAAGGGAGGGGAAAAGATTTTCTATTTTTTATCTAAAATACGTGTAAATTTTACCTTATTCTAGTAATGACCCTCGTATTGTAGATAGTCTTAATGACCCTCGTGTAGTAGATAGTCTTAATGACCCTCGTGTAGTAGATAGTCTTTTTAGTATGATAATAAGATGTTATCTTCATTGTAGAATAATAAGAAAATATTATAACCTTTATATTATAATAATAAGGTAAAAGGACCCCAATGGAAATAAGTCACTCTGTCTGACTTTTTTGGGTTATCCTAGGTTCTCTATACATATGCTGCTATGTATGATAATTCTATGTAACTGTATTTGTGTATACCTGAATAAACTTACTTACTTACTTACTTAGTCGAGCCCCTGATAAGGTGCCTACTGTTCAATTTTCAGGCTAAGTACCCTAGGGGACAGTATTTATCAGGACCACCATCTTGTTATAACTGTCCTGTATTATTTCTCAATGGGGTTTTTTCCTGCTCTATCCCAAATTCCGTGTCTCCTCCTTATCCTATGACTAGCTACTTTGATCTTTTTCACTGTTAAAAGAGCAGGTGGTGGCGACATACTTCTGACAGATTGACTATTACCTTCTTTTCTCTCAAATTTTAGTTATTTCCCCGTTTTATTTCTTTCCCATATTTTCATGCTTTTGTCCATTCTGAGTCTCTACCTGATGGAGTATGGCATCGTCTGGTGCTCTGTCGACACTAGGGTGGGACTGGGGTGGGAGCTGCGTGTCACTTTTCCTCATCCTTATATCAGACATAGACAGAGATGTAAATCATAGCACCGTGTCATCCTTCGCAGACGATACTAGAATCTGCATGAGGCTGTCATCCATTGAAGACCCGGTATATCCCCAAGCAGATATAAAAACCAAGTTTTCCAATGGGAAACGGAAAATAATTCTCCAGTTTTCCAAAAAGGAAAACTGGAGAAAATATTAGCTAGAATAGAGTATACTACAAACTCGAATCAAACAATAGAGTGAAAAGTAGTATGAAGGACTTGGGAGTGTTAATGTCAGAGGATCTCATCTTCAAGGATCATAACAGTGTCACTAACACATATGCGAGGAAAATGATAGGATAGATAATGAGAACCTTCAAAATAAGGGATGCCAAGCCAATGATGATTCTTTTTAAATCATTTGTTCTCTCTAGGCTGTACACTAACAGCTCCACGCAAAGCAGGTGAAATCGCAATTCTAGAGAATGTACAGAGAACCTTTACTGCACATATAAGTTCCATCAAACACCTTAATTACTGGGAACACCTGGAAGCACTTGACTTTTACTCCTGGGGTACAAACCAGAGAGACACATCAAAATCTACACATGGAAGATCCTAGAGGGACGTTCCAAATCTGTACATGGAAAGCACTCTCTACGAAAGTAAAAGACTGGGCAGACGGTGCAACATTCCCAAATGAAAAGTAAGGGCGCCATTAGTACACTAGGAGAAAACACAGTAAGTGTCCAGGACTCAAGACTTTTCAACAGCCTCCCACCAAGTATAAGGGAAATTACCAATAGACCCCTGGCTGCCATCAAAAGGGAGATGGACAAATACCTAAAGTCAGTACCCAGTCAACCAGACTGTGGCTCGTACGTTGGACTACATGCGACTAGCAGCCATGTTGATTAGGCCCTAATCCACCGGGAGGCCTGGTCAATGACTGGCTGTGGAGGCGTTGACCCCTGGAACACTAGGGGCCATAAGGTACAGATCACACAGACCTTGGGAAACAAACCAGCGGTAGTTCCAGGAAGAAAAAATAACTGATAGAAAATTTCAGAAGTGCTACACCACTTCGGATCACTACTGGAGTGGAGGCAGAACAACTGATATTAGTGCCAGCAAATAAAGCTTCCTACATACCATCATACCACAAATTATATTGTTCAAATTTCGGCAGGAAAGATTGAAAATCAAAGCCTTGTCACTGTGGTTGTACACAAGCCACCAAATGCAGCTTCCCAATAATTCAAGGAATAGCTTTTGAAAATTGATTACTGCCTGGAAAATCTTCCCAACCTGAACCCCAAATATCATGCTGCTGGGTGATTTCAACTTAAGATACCTGAAATGGAGGAATGTGGCAAATTATGTCTTGCAGAGATAACCCCAGGAGGCACGACGCAGCTCCGATGAAAATTCACATATATACATGAATTATTAAATCTCCGCAACAAATTCACCTTGAATCAGCAAATAGTGGAGCCAACACGACTGGAAAAGACACTTGACCTTATCTTCACTAATAACGATGATCTGGTGTGAAATATAACAGTATCAAAAAAATACACTCGGATCACATCACAATCGAAGTACAGACGTGTGCTCAAGGCTCCTTACCAGCAAAATGAGATCAGTTGTGAGGGAACCTTCACCAAATTCAACTTCAATAACAGAAACATACAGTGGGATAAAATTAACCATGTTCTTAATGAAACAAGGTGGGAAGATATTCTAAATAACACGGACCCGAACCTTTGCCTAGGAAAAATTAACTCTGTGGAGCTTAAGGTATGCTCAAGGTACATTCCCCCCTAAGAAAAAAGAATAGAATATGTAAACTAGAACGAGAGGGAGGCTCCCTCTACAAAGGCAAAGAATCACAGAGCTGCTCAAAGAGGCCAGTCTGAAATATGGAAGAAGCCACTGATTAGAGAAATAGAAGGTAATGAACCTAAGCTTAATCATACATGAGCTGAAAGCAATAAATGAAATAGAACAAAAAAAAATTCTATTCTTATGCCAAAACTAGACCAAAAACCACATCGTGTATCGGGCCCCTGCTTAAATGAGATGGGACTTACACAGATGGCAGCAAAGAAATGAGTGAGATACTGAAGTCCTAATATGCCTCAGCTTTTAGTAAGGCGTTGATGAGATTGAGGGTTGACAATCTAAATTACTTTTTATGACCGAGACTCAAAATATGGTTAATTCAAGAATTTCTGATATAATTTTATGCCCACAGGACTTTGCAAAAGCAGTTAATGACATAATCATGCACTCTACCCCAGGCCCAAACTCGGGGAACTCCGTGTTCATCAAGAACTGCAAGAAACCCTTTTCATGTGCCTTAAATATTCTATGGACAGGGAGCATAGACACAGGAATTATCTCACAGTCACTAAAAGCAACAGATATAGCTTCACTCCACAAAGGTGTTAGTAAAGCAATTGCAAAGAATAAGAGAAAGATTCCACTAATGTCCCACATCATAAAAATCTATGAAAAAGCAAGATCGCCAACCACTTGGACACCCAACAATTGAACAAGCCAGGGCAGCATGGATTTAGAGTAGGACGCTGCTGCCTCTCACAACTACTGGACCACTATCATATGATCTTGGATGCACTGGAAAACAAAGTGCAAAAGAATAATACACAGACTTTGCTAAAACCTTCAACAAGTGCGATCATGGTGTAATAGCACACAGCATGCGTGATAAATACACAAATAACCCGCACATAGAAGAGAGGAGCTTACGACGACGTTTCGGTTCGACTTGGACCATTTACAAAGTCACACTAACCAGAAGTAACGAACGAACGAACGAAAGTTCAGGTAACATCCCAAATGGGATGAGCGGGGAAGACGGGACAGATGAAGAATTGTGCTGGAGAGAAGTGTTCTTAGTTGTAGAAATAGAGCCAGGGCTTAACCCAGCAGCTAAGTCGATCGTGGGACAGACATTCAAATTCAAATTCAAAGTTTATTCTCTATAAGGATTACAATGCTGAGTTTACAGAAATTTGGTTATTGTTTGGTTTACATGTAGTAAAATTGTGATTACAGAGTGTACCACTAGAACGCTTAGCATGGCTAGGCATTTCGGGCATACTTAGTTTTATTCTTAATTGTAAAATATTAAAAATTATGAGGTAAGTTGGTATTATGGCTAAGTGACTAAATACCAGTTTGTGAGTTTAGCAATGTGAATGCTTTTGTTTTGGCACAGTACATAGTTTCAGTATTGGAGTATCACAGGATTCATTATTTTAAGACTGAGATTAATATTTCCGTTTATGGTCAAATGAGTGAGTGAGTTTAAGTGTGAACCACCAGGTGGTATTCGTGTAGTTAGTTGACGGGGAGTATCAGGGAGATAAGATGTTTTCTAATGGTAGTTTTGAAGGTGATGAATGTGTCTGCAGTTCTAGAGTTCTCAGGTAGGGTATTCCAGATTTTAGGGCCTTTGACATACATTGAATTTTTGTAAAGGTTTAGTCGGACACGGGGAATGTCGTAGAGATGTTTGTGTCTGGTGTTATGCCTGTGGGTTCTGTCACAACTATCAAGAAAGCGTTTTAGGTCAAGGTTGATATTAGAGTTTAAGGCCCTGTAGATATAGATTGCACAGTAGTAAGTGTGGATGTACTGAACTGGGAGCAAGTTTAGATCTATGAAGAGTGGGGGGGTGTGTTGCCAGGGATGGGATTTAGTGATTATTCTTACTGCAGCTTTTTGTTGGGTTATTATTGGCTTTAGGTGTGTTGCTGCAGTTGATCCCCAAGCACAAATAGCATAGGTGAGGTATGGATAAATAAGTGAGTGGTATAGTGTGAGAAGGGCATTTTGCGGCACGTAGTATCGTATCTTGGAGAGGATCCCAACCGTTTTGGATACTTTTTTGGCTATATGTTGGATATGGGTGCTGAAATTCAGGTTGTTGTCAAGGTATAAGCCTAGGAATTTTCCCCCATTATTTCTGGTAATTAGAGTGTTGTCAATCTTAATGTTAATTTGTGCATCTCCTGCTCTGCTACCAAACATAATATAATAGGTTTTGTCAGTGTTAAGCGTAAGTTTATTGGCTGTCATCCAAGTCGATATTTTAATCAGCTCCTCATTCACAATGGTGTTGAGGGTGGCAAGATTAGGGTGAGAGATGACATAAGTCGTGTCATCAGCAAAGAGAATGGGTTTCAGGTGTTGGGATACGTTTGGAAGGTCATTGATGTATATGAGGAAGAGCAGGGGACCAAGGACACTTCCCTGCGGAACTCCAGTATCAAGTGGCCGTGTTGCTGATGCTGTGTCTTTAATGGTGACGTACTGATACCTATTAGTAATGTAAGATTTGAAATAAGCAAGTGCATGGCCTCTTATACCGTAGTGATCAAGTTTGTGGAGTAGGATGTCGTGGTCTACTGTGTCAAAAGCTTTTCTTAGGTCAATAAAAATTCCTAGTGGATATTCCTTATTTTCCAGTGCTGTGTAAAGCAGATCTAGCATTTTTATGATTGCATCATTAGTGCTTTTATTTTTCCTAAATCCAAACTGGCAGGGGTTGAGTATGTTTTGAGCCGTTATAAATGAATACAGTCTCCTGTGCACGAGTTTCTCAAAGATTTTGGATAGCAATGGTAAGTTAGATATTGGCCTATAGTTGTTTAAGTCTGTAGGGTTACCACCTTTATGTATTGGTGTAACCCTTGCCATCTTGAGTAGTTTCGGGAAGGTGCTAGTCTCTATTGACTTGTTAAAAAGTAATGAAATAGCATGCGAAAGGACATGGGCCGCTCGCTTGTACAGTAATGGTGGGACATGAGACAGATTCCCCGAGTTATTTTTAAGTGACTTTATGATCTCAATGACTTCCGTGGGCTCAGTTGGTGCAAGATAGAAGGAATTAGGGAAATTTCCATCTAGGTAGTCCCCGGCATGGGCATTGGTATGTGGGATTTTACTGGCGAGATTAGATCCTATGTTTGAGAACACACATAGCAGGCTCTTCTGTTGGGACTCCGGTGGGTGAGTGTGGACAGACGAAGAATAGCCGGTGAGAGGAAGGTCTTGAGTTGTAGATGAAAGAGCCAGGGCTAAACCCAGCTGCGTGGCACTGCGAGAGGGCGTGTTGAAAGCATAGAGGAGAGAGCAGACTGCAGACAGTGCTCGCTGGCTGATATGCTTCAGGCTGAGGTGAAGAGCTGGTTTGGACGTCAGGTGTCGGGAGGCTCACGTTGTGTGTTGCGGAAGTGTGTTTTGTGTTTAGCTACACTTCGCTGGTGATGGAGCCACTCTTGGGTCTTTTGAAGTCTCTCTTGGACATCTGGAAAAGTTGCATTCTGAGGTTGGAGCAGTTCAGATTCGTCACGAGGTAAGAGAGTGCGTTTTCAAAAGGAATTTGGTAAGGTTTGGTGCAGGTGTACTTAACAGCTCCCTCTTTCATTAAGAGGAGCATATCAGCTGCACTCATTTCAGATGGGAGGTTGGGGGTGGTGTAGAAGGTTAGAGACCCATTAAAGGCTTGGCTTAGGTAACGGTTGCCTGTGGTTTCTTCTTCGGTTACTTCTTCGACTACTACTTCGTCGTCGTCAGAGGGTTGTTCATAATGTTCTGGTTCTATTTCGTCTTCTGTGACTGTGGCTGTGTTGAGAGGAGGCAGGGAGTGTTGGTCGGTTGTGGTTTGTTGGGCTGGTGGTGGGTGGTGAAAGGTGGCAGTAGATGGTGGTGCTGGTTTTGGAGTAGAGTCTTGGCCAGATATACGAGTAGGACCAGGGTTTGAGGTGAAGTTAACAATGTCTGGAATTAGCTTGAGGAGGTCTTGTGATGGTGGTGAGTCTGGAAAGTTGAAGTTTGGCATGTTGTTTAGGCGAAACAGTTCATTGATTATTGTGTTGAATGAGCCAGGGTTTGCAGCATTAGTGAGGTGTGTATACATCATACAGTATAGCACCTTGGATGGAGCAGCGTCAGGAAGAGCAGAGAGGGACTGGCTGGGTGGAGATGATTGTTGTGTAGCTTGAAGGAATTCGGTGGTATCTGATTGAATTTTTGCAATGGCGGAGTATGTTGGCGATTTAGGGTTGTTCTTCTTGGTTTCTTCAATGATTTTCTTAGACAGGACTTCTTTACGTAGAGGGCATTTTGCTGCAAGGGTGTGGTGAGTACCCTTGCAGTTGAGGCAGGTAGGAGAGGTAGTGGTAGTAGAACATTCCTTGAAGTCATGGCCGTCTTTACCACAGTTTGCGCAGTACTTCTTCCCTTTCAGAGGACAGTCAGGCGTTGAGTAGTGATAGGAGTAGCAGGTCCAGCATGGCGAGATGTGGGCGAAACGTTGGGGTTCTATGTGGCTTGGATGGATATGATAGTAGATGTTGATAAATTAGACACATGTGCAACTCTTGGGTATCTTTATTGAGGAAACGTTTCGCCACACAGTGGCTTCATCAGTCCATACGTAGGAGAAACATGAAGAACAGGAGGAGAATGAGGTAATCAGTCCCTCAGCCTTGAGTCGATGTGTTCAGTCCATCAGTCTTGAGGGACTGATTACCTCATTCTCCTCCTGTTCTTCATGTTTCTCCTACGTATGGACTGATGAAGCCACTGTGTGGCGAAACGTTTCCTCAATAAAGATACCCAAGAGTTGCACATGTGTCTAATTTATCAACATGTCGGTTCTCTGAACCATCCATCTACATAGTAGGAGATGGCTAGGCCGCCAGACAGTGCTCTAGTAGCCATATCGATGTTGGAGAAGGTTAGCTTGATCATTGTAGAGGTATTTTCTGTACCAACAACCTGTCGGTATTGTATACCATTTTGATGTTCACATTGTAGAGGCGTTGGGGATTTTGGTGATATGTTCAATCGACGCCCAGGTACTTTGTTCCTTGATAGAGGTCTTGAGATCCTCAGTCGATAAAGAAGTGATGAGTTTGTCCAGCCGTGATGAATGGTTTGAAAAACCGACAAGTTGAAGATTGAGACACTTATGCAGCATATGGGAATCTTTATTCAGGAAACGTTTCGCCACACAGTGGCTTCATCAGTCCAATACAAAGAGGAAGGCCTTCCTAAAACACCTTCCTGACTCATTACTGCCTACACAAACCTTCTCAATGCCTCCCTTGCCTCTGGATACTTCCCTTCCCTCTTCAAAGCTGCTACTGCTATCCTCCTTCATAAACCCAAAAAAGACCACTCTGATCCTAGAAACTATCACCCTATCAGCCTCCTCGAAACTTTAGGAAAACTCTTCGAAAAACTCATCAACCATCGCCTTCGCAGATACCTGGAACACAACTCTTTACTTTCTGATGGCCAGTTTGGCTTCAGAACACACATATCCACACAGGATGCCATTAACATCATTCTCAACTACATCCACATAAACAAAAAACAAAGAAACAGGACAGCCCTGGTTGCAAAAGACGTTGAGAAAGCTTTTGACACTGTCTGGCACGAAGGGCTCAAGTACAAACTCTGCACTAACTTTAACCTGCCTCTCACTACTCGTAAACTCCTCTGCAACTTCCTAGACGGCCGTACCATGAGAATAAAATTCCAAGGCTGTTACTCTGACTACTTCACACTAAATGCTGGAGTACCCCAGGGATCTGTCCTCTCCCCTACCCTCTACATTTTATACACTAACGACATTCCAACACCTGTATACCAAAACTCCATCACACTAGCCTATGCAGACGACATTACACAACTTATCGCTCATGCCAATATAGATACACTCACACACAAAACACAAAATGAGGTCGACAGGATAGCCATCTGGGAACAAAAATGGAGGATCAAAACCAATGCAGCTAAATCCAGCATTACATATTTTAACTACAGGAAACGTGATCCTCCATTACCTGTCGAGCTCAGAACAGCTGACACCCCCACTTACATCCCCATCACACAATCTGTCACTGTCCTTGGCGTTAATTTTGACTACCTTCTTCGCTTACACGGACACATTCACTCAAGACATGCAATAGCTAGTAAGGCCCTTGCGGGCCTCTACAAGTTGAAACATGCCTCCCAACGCACCAAACTACACCTCTACAAATCCCTAATACGTCCTCTGATAACTTACTCTCCTCTAGCCCTCTCTCTTGCAGCTAAAACGAACTTACTTAAACTGCAGCGTGTCCAGAACAAGGCACTGCGCTGGGTGCTTGATGTCAGATGGGAAGACTTCGCCACAAGCGAGTCTCTCCATGCCCAATAGACATCCCTGCGCTGAATCTGTACTGGAAGACGCTCAGTGACAGACAGATAGACAAACTTGAGACACGACACGACTACTGGACCTCTCTCCTTGATGAAGACATTCGCAGACCCACAAACCAACACAATCTTTTCTACTCCTTGTATGATCCTGCTCCTAACCCTATTTACAAATAACCTTGGATTCGCTGACAGGTACCATTCTCTGGCCCGCTTTCGCCTTAGCTTTAGGGTTAAGACATGGCTCAATTCTACACTCCTCTCTAGCGCTAATCTTTGCCTGTCCCGTCCTTCCCGCTCACCCCACCGGAGTCCCAATAGAAGAGCCTGAATTTCTCTTCTCAATATCCGTCCCACAATCGCCTTCGCTGCTGGGTTAAGCCCTGGTTCTATTTCTACGACTAAGAGCACTCCTCTCCAGCACTATTCTTTGTCTGTCCCGTCTTCCCCGCTCATCCCATTTGGGATCTTACCTGTACTATCGTTCGTTCGTTACTTCTGGTTAGTGTGACTTTGTAAATGGTCCAAGTCGGACCGAAACGTCGTCGTAAGCTCCTCTCTTCTATGTGCGGGTTATTTGTGTATCGTTCCAGTCACGGTATTGTGCCTTTTTTTGTTATGCGTGATAAAAGAATAACAGGAAAAGTTGGCAAATGGATCTATAACTGCCCAACAAACAGAACACAAATATTAATAGTAAACAGAGTAAATTCAGAGGCAGCTACAGTGAAAAGCTCTATTCCACAGGGTACAGTATTCACCCCAATCCTTTTCCTCATCTTCATATCTGACATAGAGATGTAAGCCACAACATCGTGTCCTGCTTTGCTGACGATACCAGAATATACATGACAGTGTCATCCAATGAGGACACTGTAATTCTCCAAGCGGACATTATCCAAGTCTCTAAATAGGCGTCAAAGCACAATATGATGTTCAATGAAAACAAATTTGTTACTCTGCTTTGAAAAACTTGAGGAAATAAAAACTGGATCGGAGTATAAAACAAATTCCAATCACATAATGGAGTCATAAACTAATTTAAAGAAACAGGGAATGGTGATGTCATTGAATCTCACTTTCAGAGATCACATCAATGTCTCTACCTCATCTGCTAGGAAAATAATAGGATAGATAATGAAAACCTTCAAAGTTAGAGATGCCGAGCCAATAATGATTCTCTTCAAATCGCTTTCTCTCTCTTGGCTTGAGTACTGCTGTACACCAATGCCCCCTTTCAAGGTAGGCAAAATTTGCAGACCTGGAGAACATACATAGAACTGACACTGCAAGTATAAGTACAATAAAGCACCTAAATTACTGGAAACGGTTGAAGTCCCTTGACCTGTACTCCTTGGAATGTAGGCTGGAAAGATACATAATATACACGTGGAAAATCTTAGAGTGACTAGTTTACCTGGAGAGAATTCCGGGGGTCAACGCCCCCGCGGCCCGGTCTGTGAACAGGCCTCCTGGTGGATCAGAGCCTGATCAACCAGGCTGTTGCTGCTGGCTGCACGCAAACCAACGTACGAGCCACAGCTCGGCTGATCAGGAACCGACTTCAGGTGCTTGTCCAGTGCCAGCTTGAAGACTGCCAGGGGTCTGTTGGTAATCCCCCTTATGTATGCTGGGAGGCAGTTGAACAGTCTCGGGCCCCTGACACTTATTGTATGGTCTCTTAACGTGCTAGTGACACCCCTGCTTTTCATTGGGGGATGGTGCATCGTCTGCCAAGTCTTTTGCTTTCGTAGTGAGTGATTTTCGTGTGCAAGTTCGGTACTAGTCCCTCTAGGATTTTCCAGGTGTATATAATCATGTATCTCTCCCGCCTGCGTTCCAGGGAATACAGGTTTAGGAACCTCAAGCGCTCCCAGTAATTGAGGTGTTTTATCTCCGTTATGCGCGCCGTGAGGTTCTCTGTACATTTTCTAGGTCAGCAATTTCACCTGCCTTGAAAGGTGCTGTTAGTGTGCAGCAATATTCCAGCCTAGATAAAACAAGTGACCTGAAGAGTGTCATCATGGGCTTGGCCTCCCTAGTTTTGAAGGTTCTCATTATCCATCCTGTCATTTTTCTAGCAGATTCGATTGATACAATGTTATGGTCCTTGAAGGTGAGATCCTCCGACATGATCACTCCCAGGTCTTTGACGTTGGTGTTTCGCTCTATTTTGTGGCCAGAATTTGTTTTGTACTCTGATGAAGATTTAATTTCCTCGTGTTTACCATATCTGAATAACTGAAATTTCTCATCGTTGAACTTCATATTGTTTTCTACAGCCCACTGAAAGGTTTGGTTGATGTCCGCCTGGAGCCTTGCAGTGTCTGCAATGGAAGACACTGTCATGCAGATTCGGGTGTCATCTGCAAAGGAAGACACGGTGCTGTGGCTGACATCCTTGTCTATGTTGGATATGAGGATGAGGAACAAGATGGCTGAGTCAGCAGAACAGGTCAGGAGACAACAACACGACACAACTCCCGATAAATGGAATTGAGGGGGATTTGGAAGGATAAAACCATGGATTAAACCTTTCTGATCTACCAGAATGGAAAGGAGTTAGAAGTTAATTGAGGAAGCCAGACTGTGAAGTGAGATGGGAAGGGGAGTGTGTAATAAAGGGTTAACTGTAAGGGTTTTGTGAAGTTAAGGGAAAAGTGAGCAGTGAAGAGGGTTTTGAAGAGGAAATTTTACTAGTAATTCAGTGGTGATTGCTAAAGCAGACACTAAGTGTACTAGGGACTGGAAAAAAGAAATAAATATTATTGTATATGAGTAAAAGAGCGAAGAGTGAAAATGGCAGGCATTAGGGGGTTACAGGCTGCCATAATTATATTTATAGTTCTTCTTCAATTCCATGAAGAAAGAAATCAGTCATGGGGGCTGGAAAAGGTGAATGGAGTAACAGCGCCCTGGACAGTAAAAGCCCAACAGTTGCCATCCTACCAGAAAAGTAAATGTCACTATCGCCGCAAGGTATGGCAACACCGCATACCCAAACAAAAACAGTGGTGAAATTGCCGACCTAGAAAATGTACAGAGAACTTTCATGGCGCGCATAACGGAGATAAAACACCTCAATTATTGGGAGCGCTTGAGGTTCCTAAACCTGTATTCCCTGGAATGCAGGAGGGAGAGATACATGATTATATACACCTGGAAAATCCTTGAGGGACTAGTACCGAACTTGCACACGAAAATCACTCACTACGAAAGCAAAAGACTTGGCAGACGATGCACCATCCCCCCAATGAAAAGCAGGGGTGTCACTAGCACGTTAAGAGACCATACAATAAGTGTCAGGGGCCCGAGACTGTTCAACTGCCTCCCAGCACACATAAGGGGGATTACCAACAGACCCCTGGCAGTCTTCAAGCTGGCACTGGACAAGCACCTAAAGTCAGTTCCTGATCAGCCGGGCTGTGGCTCGTACGTTGGTTTGCGTGCAGCCAGCAGCAACAGCCTGGTTGATCAGGCTCTGATCCACCAGGAGGCCTGGTCACAGACCGGGCCGCGGGGGCGTTGACCCCCGGAACTCTCTCCAGGTAAACTCCAGGTAAACATCATTTGAGGCATTTAGCAGTTCTGTGCAAACAAGTGACTCTGCAATGTACAGGCCAACCCCCCCCCTCCCCCATTTTGCCTGTTCACTCTGTCACATCTGTATAGTTTGTAACCTGGGATCCATATTTCGTTGTCCAAGTGATCCTTTATGTGGGCCTCAGTGAAAGCCGCGAACATTGCCTTTGCCTCTGCAAGCAGTCCACGGATGAAAGGTATTTTATTGTTTGTTGCTGGCTTTAGACCCTGTATATTTGCAAAGAAGAATGTCATCGGACTGGTGGTATTGTTGGTACTGGGGGGGGATTTTTTTTCCGGCATTAGTATCTGTATCTGTTGGTTTGAAGTGGAGGCCATCGACTGTGGTTCCACTCCAGGAATGACTGGATTTGGTGTACGATTTCTGCCATTTCCTGCCAGTTTTTTTTCCTTCCTGGCACTAAAAAACCTCTCCCTCTTGAGTGGCTGTGGCTACCCAGGTTTTCCCATGGCCTGGATGTTTTGTATCTTTTTGTACCCTTTAGATGGTGTGCCTGGCAATTTAAGTTATAGCACAGTCTTTCCTGTACTGAAGAGGTACACATTTCAGGGTGAAAAAGCTTACAGGAAGGGAGTTTGCATTTTCCTGTTGTCATATGTGCATGGCATTTTCTAGGGTGGTCATAGTTGCACGTCCCGTCTGTTTTTCCAGATTTCCCATGTCTGCACAGGCTTGGTTTCCGTTTGCCTTGGGTTTCTGTGACTGTATTCCCTGTTGGTGCATGTTTCCCTGTCTTATTCCTATCCTCCCTAGCACCAACAATGGAGCTCCCACCAGTTGTTTTTGGTAATATATCCTCACTATAGCTAGTGGAGTCCTCTTGTTTGCTATTTCCTGTGGTATTTCTAGTTTGCAATATTGGTTTTATCTTATCTTTGACTACACTTGTTTCCCCACTACGGCTCCTGTCCCCTATGAGGTCATTTATATGTATTCCTTCCTGTGTATAATTCCCGACTACCTGGACAAAATCTCCAGCTTCATCCATTACTGTCTCCCAGGACAGCACCTCCAGTTTCACCATTATTGTCTCCCAGGACAGCACTATCAGCCCCACATTTACTGACTACCAGGACATCACCTCCAGCCTTACAGTTTCTGACTACATGGCCAGTATCAAGGGCAGTACCATCCAGCCCAGACTTTTTTGTTCCCATCTGTTGTAGAAAGCTTCCAGGTTGTCTATGAAAGCAGCTTTGATGTTATCCTCTTTTAATACCCTTGTGATTTTAGTCCACAGATTTTCCTCATTTGGGCATACCCAAAAACACTTCCCTGTTTTAATACTGCTTGTAGCTAGTTCTTGGATATCTGCACAAGGGGCGTGACACCAATTTCCACAAAAATGACAATTTATCCATGTGGAAGCCCGTTTGTTTGATTGACTGCAGACTATACAGAGCTTTATAATGATTTGAGTGGTTGATTTACTGTAATTCTACTAGCAACCTCTTGAATACTCTATTAATAACCTCCTTAAAAATGACAGGATGGATAATGAGAACCTTCAAAACTAGGGAGGCCAAGCCCATGATGACACTCTTCAGGTCACTTGTTCTATCTAGGCTGGAATATTGCTGCACTCTAACAGCACCTTTCAAGGCAGGTGAAATTGCCGACCTAGAAAATGTACAGAGAACTTTCACGGCACGCATAACGGAGATAAAACACCTCAATTACTGGGAGCGCTTGAGGTTTCTAAACCTGTATTCCCTGGAACGCAGGAGGGAGAGATACATGATTATATACACCTGGAAAATCCTAGAGGGACTAGTACCGAACTTGCACACGAAAATCACTCACTACGAAAGCAAAAGACTTGGCAGACGATGCACCATCCCCCCAATGAAAAGCAGGGGTGTCACTAGCACGTTAAGAGACCATACAATAAGTGTCAGGGGCCCGAGACTGTTCAACTGCCTCCCAGCACACATAAGGGGGATTACCAACAGACCCCTGGCAGTCTTCAAGCTGGCACTGGACAAGCACCTAAAGTCAGTTCCTGATCAGCCGGGCTGTGGCTCGTACGTTGGTTTGCGTGCAGCCAGCAGCAACAGCCTGGTTGATCAGGCGCTGATCCACCAGGAGGCCTGGTCACAGACCGGGCCGCGGGGGCGTTGACCCCCGAAACTCTCTCCAGGTAAACTCCAGGTAAATGAAGCTCTAGCTATTTGTATTTCTATTTCTAACTAATTGGACAGCTTACCGTGTACGTTCCTGATTTGTATTTATTGTTTGTGTTTGATAAGGGCGCCTACAACCCCATCCGTTTACAGTCTGCTTTATTGTCCAACGAAACCGTTTGAAACCAGTCAAGGGTTCGGACCATCAAGGGTTCGGACCAGTCGAGGGTTCGGACCAGTCGATCTGATCTGATCAGTGGGTCACTTATTTAAAACATACTAGTCGGTGATTTGGGCTAACACATGAAGGATCTACTTGAAATTGTCTACCCGAGTAATATGTGATTTGATTGATACAAAAGTATAACTTGCGTGTTGAAGAGCCGGTGATTTCTGGCAGCTCCTACAGTGACGAACGGTCGAGCCTCAACCCTCGTTTATCAATCGCTGTATCTAGCTATTCTAGTTTTTTTTTTTTCGTCTCCACCACAATAAATGCTATATTATCACTATAGTTGACTGGTGGAAATTTTGGAGGAAGAACGCTTTTTCTGTAGTAATAATTGCTTCTCGTTGTGTATATTGTGACCGCTGGTAACTACAGGTTACCTGGAGTTTACCTGGAGAGAGTTTCGGGGGTCAACGCCCCCGCGGCCCGGTCTGTGACCAGGCCTCCTGGTGGATCAGCGCCTGATCAACCAGGCTGTTGCTGCTGGCTGCACGCAAACCAACGTACGAGCCACAGCCCGGCTGATCAGGAACTGACTTTAGGTGCTTGTCCAGTGCCAGCTTGAAGACTGCCAGGGGTCTGTTGGTAATCCCCCTTATGTGTGCTGGGAGGCAGTTGAACAGTCTCGGGCCCCTGACACTTATTGTATGGTCTCTTAACGTGCTAGTGACACCCCTGCTTTTCATTGGGGGGATGGTGCATCGTCTGCCAAGTCTTTTGCTTCGTATGAGTGATTTTCGTGTGCAAGTTCGGTACTAGTCCCTCTAGGATTTTCCAGGTGTATATAATCATGTATCTCTCCCTCCTGCGTTCCAGGGAATACAGGTTTAGAAACCTCAAGCGCTCCCAGTAATTGAGGTGTTTTATCTCCGTTATGCGCGCCGTGAAAGTTCTCTGTACATTTTCTAGGTCGGCAATTTCACCTGCCCTTTAAAGGTGCTGTTAGAGTGCAGCAATATCCAGCCTAGATAGAACAAGTGACCTGAAGAGTGTCATCATGGGCTTGGCCTCCCTAGTTTTGAAGGTTCTCATTATCCATCCTGTCATTTTTCTAGCAGATGCGATTGATACAATGTTATGGTCCTTGAAGGTGAGATCCTCCGACATAATCACTCCCAGGTCTTTGACGTTGGTGTTTCGCTCTATTTCGTGGCCAGAATTTGTTTTGTACTCTGATGAAGATTTAATTTCCTCATGTTTACCATATCTGAGTAATTGAAATTTCTCATCGTTGAACTTCATATTGTTTTCTGCAGCCCACTGAAAGATTTGGTTGATGTCCGCCTGGAGCCTTGCAGTGTCTGCAATGGAAGACACTGTCATGCAGATTCGGGTGTCATCTGCAAAGGAAGACACGGTGCTGAGGCTGACATCCTTGTCTATGTCGGATATGAGGATGAGGAACAAGATGGGAGCTAGTACTGTGCCTTGTGGAACAGAGCTTTTCACCGTAGCTGCCTCGGACTTTACTCTGTTGACGACTACTCTCTGTGTTCTGTTAGTGAGGAAATTATAGATCCATCGACTGACTTTTCCTGTTATTCCTTTAGCGTGCATTTTGTGCGCTATTACGCCATGGTCACACTTGTCGAAGGCTTTTGCAAAGTCTGTATATATTACATCTGCATTCTTTTTGTCTTCTAGTGCATTTAGGACCTTGTCGTAGTGATCCAGTAGCTGAGACAGACAGGAGCGACCTGTTTCTAAACCCATGTTGCCCTGGGTTGTGTAAACTGATGGGTTTCTAGATGGGTGGTGATCTTGCTTCTTAGGACCCTTTCAAAGATTTTTATGATATGGGATGTTAGTGCTATTGGTCTGTAGTTCTTTGCTGTTGCTTTAACTGCCCCCTTTGTGGAGTGGGGCTATGTCTGTTGTTTTTAGTAACTGAGGACGACCCCCGTGTCCATGCTCCCTACTCCATAGGATGGAAAAGGCTCGTGATAGGGGCTTCTTGCAGTTCTTGATGAACACAGAGTTCCATGAGTCTGGCCCTGGGGCAGAGTGCATGGGCATGTCATTTATCGCCTGTTCGAAGTCATTTGGCTCAGGATAACATCGGATAGGCTTGTGTTAATCAAATTTTGTGGCTCTCTCATAAAAAATTCATTTTGATCTTCGACTCTCAGTCTGGTTAGCGGCTTGCTAAAAACTGAGTCATATTGGGACTTGAGTAGCTCACTCATTTCCTTGCTGTCATCTGTGTAGGACCCATCTTGTTTAAGTAGGGGCCCAATACTGGGCGTTGTTCTCGATTTTGATTTGGCATAGGAGAAGAAATACTTTGGGTTTCTTTCGATTTCATTTATAGCTTTTAGTTCTTCCCGCGATTCCTGACTCCTAAAGGATTCTTTTAGCTTAAGTTCGATGCTTGCTATTTCTCTGACCAGTGTCTCCCTGCGCATTTCAGATATATTGACCTCTTTTAGCCGCTCTGTTATTCTTTCCGTCGCCTGTAAAGGGAGCGCCTGTCTCTTTCTATTTTACATCTACTCCTCCTTTTTCTTAGAGGAATAAGCCTTGTGCATACATCGAGTGCCACCGAGTTAATCTGTTCTAGGCATAAGTTTGGGTCTGTGTTGCTTAGTATATCTTCCCAGCTTATATCGGTTAGGACTTGGTTTACTTGGTCCCACTTTATGTTTTTGTTATTGAAGTTGAATTTGGTGAATGCTCCCTCGTGACTAGTCTCATTTTGTCGGTCTGGGGCTCCTCGCATACATGTCTGAACCTCAATTATGTTGTGATCTGAGTATATTGTTTTTGATATGGTGACATTTCTTATCAGATCATCATTGTTAGTGAATATGAGGTCTAGTGTATTCTCCAGTCTAGTAGGCTCTATTATTTGCTGGTTTAAATTGAATTTTGTGCAGAGATTTAAAAGCTCGTGTGAGTGTGAGTTTTCATCAGAGCTGCCTCCTGTGTTATTACTGCAACAATATTATTTGCTATATTATTTGCTATATTATTTGCTATATTATTTGCTATATTTGCTATATTATATGTGTAGTGATACTGGTCCTGTGGGGAGCAGCAGCAGGATAATACTGCACCACCTCTAGGGGCCCTTAACAACAACAACAGTTTGGTGTGTGTCATGGGCACCAACACATGGTGTGTGATTCTCTCCTACTTTATCCATTTATCAGCGATGCAGATTACATGGTGAGTTTAAATATGTGGCCTGTAGTTATAACTTTTCTCTTGACATATGCAAGACATCACCATCCCTGTAGAAGCCATTATTAGATGTACTAGTCATTATATTTTGTTGTTGCAGAAGTACTATGAAGATTCTATGTTCAATAAAGCCTAGAGATAAGGCCTGTGTTTCTATCACAACAATATGAAATTCACAAGTATACGTCTGGTATTTCAAGAAAAAAGAAACTAATGAAAGTCACTCCTCTCCACTAAGTACCATTATAATACTGGTTAGTTGCTATTACAACACTGTATTCTGCTATTCACTGGTATCACTAGATTATATGCGAGTACACTAGCAGGCCAGGAAGATTATTAAAACAGCTGACCAGTGTGGTAAGATTCTGGCGACTTCTGGCACCTGCCTCTATAGGCTTATCACTTCATTTACAAATTCACCTGTTTTCAAATGACACTTTAGCCTTTATCATCTATATACTAGGGAGCCACTGTAGTATACACTATACACTATGTATACACAATGTTATCAGGGAGACTTTCTTTCCTCTGACAAAGAAAAGTTCTATTATTATTATTTTGCACACGGAACACAGGCCTATGATTCCTCTCTGGCAGTAAACTCTGCTAGGTAGTGCACACTAATTCTCCTTTTTTGACTCAGTATATAATGTTTTCCGCCCAAGATTGGTTCCAGGCGCTAGAGGGATGTATCGTATAGGATTGATGGCACAAATTAAAGTTCTAGCACGTAAGAGCGACAGTGAAAACACGAGAAAACCCGGAGCACAACGAGGCAGGAAGATCGTGGGTTATTAAAAATGTCCCAAATCTGCATACGGAAATCACTCCCTATGAAAACAAAAGACTTGGCAGGCGGTGCAACATCCCCCCAATGAATAGCATTGGTGCCATGAGTACGCTAAGACACAGCACAATAAGTGTCAGGGGCCCAAGATTGTGCAACTACCTCCCAGCATACATAAGGGAGGGGGGATTACCAATAGACCCCTGACTGTTTTCAAGAGAAAGCTGAACAGGAACCTGAAGTCAATAGCTAACCAGCCCTGCTGTGGTTCATACGTTGGTTTGCGTGCGACCAGCAGCAACAGCCTGGTTGGTCAGGCCCTGATCCACCGCGAGGCCTGGTCATGAACCGGGATTGGGGGGGAGGGGTGTTGATCTCCGAAACAACCTCCAGGTATATTCCAGATATAAAACTCTCCTGGTAGACTCTGGGTAGAGGAAGAGTACTGACTTGAAACACAGAGCAAAGGATGAGGTCTGACCTAAAGCACAGAGCAGAGGACGAAGTCTGACCAGCACTACAACTACCAACCTCTCCCCAAAGCAGTGGTCCATCCTGGGCAAGTGACGGAGGCCTTGTGGTGCAGTCTCCACCTACTGAAGTAAGGCTGCGTTCTGAGAGTACAGTAGTGGCCCAGGAGCTCTATCTCACGTACTGTAAACAGCCGCCTGTGGTAAAATCAAGAGTAGTTAAAAAATAAACGAGAACAAGAAATTGACGGTTATAAGTAAGACATATGTGCATTATGGAAAAGTTTGGCTTCTTTATTTACCAGACGTTTTTCCTATTAGCAGGCGAACATGTATCTTACTTACCTATTTGTGTGTGTTGCATTCCATTAATATAATGACAAATTGAAGGTACATTTGATTATGTCCTGCAACTGATATTACAAACAGCTTAGTTATATCTTACTGAACCTTTCCTTTTTTTTTTTTAATGAGGTGGAATAAAATAAAATTTACTTCTGGTATACAGCATAGGTAAGCCAGGGGTTACTTCATCAGTGATAACCAGCACCGGTATACCAGTCATCTGTTACCTCTGTAGCTACTTTTTTAAATAAACCCTCACCTGTGTAGCCACATCTGTATGTTTACCTGGAGTTTACCTGTGTATATGTGTTTCTGTGCCCATACAGTAACCTATAGATGTTTAAGAATTAAATGTTTCATGTTTGGTTGTACCTGTCGGAAACAAGAGAACACATAAATACTCACTTGAAGATATGGTCTGCGAGTACAGACACAATCTGTGAGAGGTCGAAGGGCTTGGCTGGTGCTGGTGAGGGAGCCAGCAGCAGCAGCACCAGCAGTGACAACACTGCCACGCCTGACAACCTTCCTGACACAACCGATGCTGACATTTTCACACTGCAACAACATAATGATGACATGTTGACATTGCAACTTTGCAATGTTGACATATTGACACTGCAACATGACAAACTGTTGGTTCATGTAAAGCCTTAGTTACACATTTACTTATTTTTCCCTCATGGATCTTTCTAACTTATTTTAATGGCTGCCCAAAGAACTTGATTCATGGCCTCGCAATCTGCATGGTCGTTAGTTTACTTGTCTGCAACTCTATTGCCCTACCAAAAAAAAATTTTTGTATCATTTCAAAGCCTAAGTTTTTCCATTTTGAATTCAGTATTTGGAGTTCATTATTATCCTTACACATGCAACCCACATAGCACTGTAACAGAGAGAAACAGACATTTTTATAGACAACGACACACACACACACACACACACACACACACACACACACACACACACACACACACACACACACACACACACATGTCCTACGATGAAAGGTTGAGGGAAATCGGACTAACGACACTGGAGGATAGAAGCGTCAGGGGAGACATGATAGCGACATACAAGATACTGCATGGAATAGATAAGGTGGACAGAGACAGGATGTTCCAGAGAGGGGATACAGAAACGAGGGGTCACAATTGGAAGCTGAAGACTCAGACGAGTCACAGGGATGTTAGGAAGTATTTCTTCAGTCATAAAGTCGTCAGGAAGTGGAATGGCCTAGCAAATGACGTAGTGGAGGCAGGAACCATACATAGCTTTAAAACGAGGTATGACAAAAGCTCAGGAAGCAGAGAGAGAGAGGACCTAGTAGCGATCACTGAAGAGGCGGGGCCAGGAGCTGAGTATCGACCCCTGCAACCACAATTAGGCGAGCACAATTAGGTGAGTACACACACATACACATATGGTATAACGGAAGGAATAGACTCCGAAGTGTCGCTGTTTGCAGATGATGTGAAGTTGATGAGAAGAATTCAATCGGACGGGGACCAGGCAGAACTACAAAAGGATCTGGACAGGGTGCAGGCCTGGTCCAGAAACTGGCTTCTGGAGTTCAACCCCACCAAGTGCAAAGTCATGAAGATTGGGGAAGGGCAAAGAAGACCACAGACGGAATATACTCTAGGGGGCCAGATAGTACAAACTTTACTCAAGGAAAAGGATCTTGGGGTGAGTATAACACCGAGCACATCTCCTGAGGTGCACATCAACCAAATAACTGCTGCAGCATATGGGCGCCTAGCAAACCTAAGAATACCATTCCGATATCTCAATAAGGAATCATTCAGGACCCTGTACACTGTGTACATTAGGCCCATATTGGAGTATGCAGCACCAGTTTGGAAACCACTCCTGGTCAAATACGTAAGGAAATTAGAGAAAGTGCTAAGGTTTGCAACAAGACTAGTCCCAGAGCTAAGGGGTATGTCCTACGAGGAGAGGTTAAGGGAAGTCGATCTGACGACACTGCAAGACAGGAGGTATAGGGAAGTGGAATAGTCTGGGAAGAGAGGTAGTGGAGGCAGTATACATACGTAGCTTTAATAAGAGGATAATGAAGCTTATGGAGCAGGAAGAGTGACATAGTAGCGACCAGTGAAGAGGCTGGGCCAGAAGCTGTGAATCGACCTCTGCAACCATAACTAGGTGAGTACACATATGAACCGTTAATGCCATAAACAATGACAGGAACCTATGCCCCCCCCCCCTTACACACAAACTCCCCACTCACACTAACTCACATTCTACCCCTCTCCCATTTCTCTTCCTCTCTCCCATTCTCTCTCTGTCCACCTCACTCTACTCTCTCTCCCCCTCCCTCCCTGATCCTCTCTCTCTCTCTCTCTCTCTCTCTCTCTCTCTCTCTCTCTCTTTTCTTTTTTTACACAGGGTTTGACAAGGTTAAGGATCCCTAGCTTTATTGACAAGCAATTTACAGGTTAAGGATTTCTAACTTTACTGGCAAGCTAAGAGCTGTTACCTACATCAGCTCATTTGAAAGCATTTTTATTGTTACGAGACATACAAGTAGGGTACAGGATGAAGTTGGAGCCATCTGTTGGCCAGCATTTTCATTTGATCAGCTGACGTTATCTCGTTGACATCATTATGCTGTACGAATGTGTTCCATACTCGAGTCATCCTGGGTATATATGATCTCAGATGGAGTGATGTTATGGAGAAGGGTACAGCCAGAGTGAAGTTGCTGCTTTCTGCCCGTCTTGTGGCATAAAAGCTTGTTTCACGCTGTCCTCGAAGTGGATCCAAGTGTGGTAATTTGACAATATTGTCCTTGTACATAACAGTAAGGCTACCCACATCCCTCCTGTGTTGAAGACTCTGCTGAAATGACCTGAAGCCATATTGACGATCACAAAGTAGTGAGTGGTAGTCAAAAAACTCTGTCATTTGTCTTGAGATTATTGTCTCAAGGATCTTACCAGTGATTGACAGGAGTGACACTGGTCTGTTGTTGCTGATTTCTGCTCTGCTCTTCTTTTTGTGAACAGGGATTACTACTGCCCCTCTCTCCCCTTACCCCCCTTTATTCAAATTCAAATTCAAATTTTTATTTCTTTGCAAGTTTACAATGAGGCTGGCATGTTGTAGGGAGTCCTATTTACATAGATAGTTTACAGAGTGTAATTGCAATAATAATTTGAAGTGCAAAGAGTCACTATCCTGCCTTGGCTTTACGGGTAGACTAAATTTAATGGGTTACAGACTACTTAATACTAGAGAAATAGATCATAGTGTGTTAAAGTTGTACATCTGTTTTTATATATTTGGGTATGCCCAAATGAGATAAATCTGTGGACTAAAATCACAAGGGTATTAAAAGAGGACAACATCAAAGCTGCTTTCATAGACAACCTGGAAGCTTTCTACAACAGATGGGAACATAAAATGTCTGGGCTGAATGGTACTGCCCTCGATACTGGCCATGTAGTCAGAAACTGTAAGGCTGGAGGTGATGTCCTGGTAGTCAGTAAATGTGGGGCTGATAGTGCTGTCCTGGGAGACAGTAATGGTGAAGCTGGAGGTGCTGTCCTGGGAGACAGTAATGGTGAAGCTGGAGGTGCTGTCCTGGGAGACAGTAGTGGTGAAGCTGGAGATGCTGTCCCGGGAGACAGTAATGGTGAAGCTGGAGATTTTGTCCAGGTAGTCGGGAATTATACGCAGGAAGGAATACATATAAATGACCTCATAAGGGACAGGAGCCGTAGTAGGGAAACAAGTGTAATCAAAGATAAGATAAAACCAATATTGCAAACTAGAATTACCCCAGGAAATAGCAAACAAGAGGACTCCACTAGCAATAGTGAGGATATATTACCAAAAACAACTGGTGGGAGCTCCATTGTTGGTGCTAGGGAGGATAGGAGTAAGACAGGGAAACATGCACCAACAGGGAATACAGTCACAGAAACCCAAGGCAAACGGAAACCAAGCCTGTGCACATACTATGCACTTGGTATCTGCAGGCATGGGAAATCTGGAAAAACAGATGGGATGTGCAACTATGACCACCCTAGAAAATGCCATGCCCATATGAAACAGGAAAATGCAAACTCCCTTCCTGTAAGCTTTTTCACCCTGAACTGTGTACCTCTTCAGTACAGGAAAGACTGTGCTATGACTTAAATTGCCAGGCATACCATCTAAAGGGGACAAAAAGATACAAAACATCCAGGCCATGGGAAAACCTGGGTAGCCACAGCCACTCAAGAGGGAGAGGTTTTTTAGTGCCAGGAAGGAAAAAAAACTGGCAGGAAATGGCAGAAATCGTACACCAAATCCAGTCATTCCTGGAGTGGAACCACAGTCGATGGCCTCCACTCCAAACCAATAGATACAGATACTAATGCCGGAAAAAAATCTTCCCCCAGTACCAACAATACCACCAGTCCGATAACATTCTTCTTTGCAAATATACAGGGTCTAAAGCCAGCAACAAACAACAAAATACCTTTCATCCGTGGACTGCTTGCAGAGGCAAAGGCAATGTTCGCGGCTTTCACTGAGACCCCACATAAAGGATCACTTGGACAACGAAATATGGATCCCAGGTTACAACCTATATAGATGTGACAGAGTGAACAGGCAAAAGGGGGGGGGGTTGACCTGTACATTGCAGAGTCACTTGTTTGCACAGAACTGCTTAATGCCTCAAATGATGTAGTGGAAGTTTTAGCAGTAAAGGTCGAGAACCAAAACCTAGTCATTGTGGTAGTCTACAAGCCTCCAGATGCAACATCCCAGCAATTCCACGAACAGCTGTTAAAAATTGACCACTGTCTGGAAAATCTTCCAGCTCCTGCACCCAACATCTTGCTCCTGGGGGATTTCAACTTAAGGCACCTAAAATGGAGGAATATAGCAAATAATATTGTTGCAGTAATAACACCAGGAGGCAGCTCTGATGAAAACTCACACTCACACGAGCTTTTAAATCTCTGCACAAAGTTCAATTTAAACCAGCAAATAATAGAGCCTACTAGACTGGAGAATACACTAGACCTCATCTTCACTAACAATGATGATCTGATAACAAATGTCACCATATCAAAAACAATATACTCAGATCACAACATAATTGAGGTTCAGACATGAATGCGTGGAGCCCCAGACCGACATAATGAGACTAGTCACGAGGGAGCATTCACCAAATTCAACTTCAATAACAAAAACATAAAGTGGGACCAAGTAAACCAAGTCCTAACCGATATAAGCTGGGAAGATATACTAAGCAACACAGACCCCAACTTATGCCTAGAACAAATTAACTTGGTGTCACTCGATGTATGCACAAGGCTTATTCCTCTAAGAAAAAGGAGGAGTAGATGTAAAATAGAAAGAAACAGGCGCTCCCTTTACAGGCGACGGAAAAGAATAACAGAGCTGCTAAAAGAGGTCAATATATCTGAAATGCGTAGGGAGACACTGGTCAGAGAAATAGCAAGCATCGAACTTAAGCTAAAGGAATCCTTTAGGAGTCAGGAATCGCGGGAAGAACTAAAAGCCATAAATGAAATCGAAAGAAACCCAAAGTATTTCTTCTCCTATGCCAAATCAAAGTCGAGAACAACGTCCAGTATTGGGCCCCTACTTAAACAAGATGGGTCCTACACAGATGACAGCAAGGAAATGAGTGAGCTACTCAAGTCCCAATATGACTCAGTTTTTAGCAAGCCGCTAACCAGACTGAGAGTCGAAGATCAAAATGAATTTTTTATGAGAGAGCCACAAAATTTGATTAACACAAGCCTATCTGATGTTATCCTGACGCCAAATGACTTCGAACAGGCGATAAATGACATGCCCATGCACTCTGCCCCAGGGCCAGACTCATGGAACTCCGTGTTCATCAAGAACTGCAAGAAGCCCCTATCACGAGCCTTTTCCATCCTATGGAGAGGGAGCATGGACACGGGGGTCGTCCCACAGTTACTAAAAACAACAGACATAGCTCCACTCCACAAAGGGGGCAGTAGAGCAACAGCAAAGGACTACAGACCAATAGCACTAACATCCCATATCATAAAAATCTTTGAAAGGGTCCTAAGAAGCAAGATCACCACCCATCTAGAAACCCATCAGTTACACAACCCAGGGCAACATGGGTTTAGAACAGGTCGCTCCTGTCTGTCTCAACTATTGGATCACTACGACAAGGTCCTAAATGCACTAGAAGACAAAAAGAATGCAGATGTAATATATACAGACTTTGCAAAAGCCTTCGACAAGTGTGACCATGGCGTAATAGCGCACAAAATGCGTGCTAAAGGAATAACAGGAAAAGTCGGTCGATGGATCTATAATTTCCTCACTAACAGAACACAGAGAGTAGTCGTCAACAGAGTAAAGTCCGAGGCAGCTACGGTGAAAAGCTCTGTTCCACAAGGCACAGTACTCGCTCCCATCTTGTTCCTCATCCTCATATCCAACATAGACAAGGATGTCAGCCACAGCACCGTGTCTTCCTTTGCAGATGACACCCGAATCTTGCAGACACTGCAAGGCTCCAGGCGGACATCAACCAAACCTTTCAGTGGGCTGCAGAAAACAATATGAAGTTCAACGATGAGAAATTTCAGTTACTCAGATATGGTAAACACGAGGAAATTAAATCTTCATCAGAGTACAAAACAAATTCTGGCACAAAATAGAGCGAAACACAACGTCAAAGACCTGGGAGTGATCATGTCGGAGGATCTCACCTTCAAGGACCATAACATTGTATCAATCGCATCTGCTAGAAAAATGACAGGATGGATAATGAGAACCTTCAAAACTAGGGAGGCCAAGCCCATGATGACACTCTTCAGGTCACTTGTTCTATCTAGGTTGGAATATCGCTGCACACTAACAGCACCTTTCAAGGCAGGTGAAATTGCTGACCTAGAAAATGTACAGAGAACCTTCACGGCACGCATAACGGAGATAAAACACCTCAATTACTGGGAGCGCTTGAGGTTCCTAAACCTGTATTCCCTGGAACGCAGGAGGGAGAGATACATGATTATATACACCTGGAAAATCCTAGAGGGACTAGTACCAAACTTGCACACGAAAATCACTCACTACGAAAGCAAAAGACTTGGCAGACGATGCACCATTCCCCCAATGAAAAGCAGGGGTGTCACTAGCACGTTAAGAGACCATACAATAAGTGTCAGGGGCCTGAGACTGTTCAACTGCCTCCCAGCATACATAAGGGGGATTACCAATAGACCCCTTGCAGTCTTCAAGCTGGCACTGGACAAGCACCTAAAGTCGGTTCCTGACCAGCCAGGCTGTGGCTCGTACGTTGGTTTGCGTGCAGCCAGCAGTAACAGCCTGGTTGATCAGGCTCTGATCCACCAGGAGGCCTGGTCACAGACCGGACCGCGGGGGCGTTGACCCCCGGAACTCTCTCCAGGTAAACTCCAGGTATAGCAAATAGTAAATTGACTCAAATTACATTATGAAGATCAGCCTTTAGTGTGCTTGTTGCCCTTGGAGGAGAGGGGGGGAGATGGAGGTATAGCAGGAGGAGGAGCAGGAGGAGGAATGGAGGGAAAGAGAGAGGGAGGGAGGGAAAGAGAATGGTAGGGGAGGTAGGTAGGGAGGAAGGAAGGGGAGGTGGGGGAAGATGGAGGAAGTATAGGAGTAGGAGGAGGAGGAGGAAGGGAGGGAAAGAAAGAGGGAGGGAGGGAAAGAGAGAGGTAGGGGAGGTACAAGGAGAGTGTGAACTGTGGGTATGTGTGGGTATTTATTTTTTATTTATTTATTAACAATTTGAGCACACATACAGAGGTACAAGGTACAGAGGTATGAGTGGGTTTATGAGACGGGTCCGTTATGGTAGGGTGTATGTGCGTGTGTGCGTTACTATCCTGCCAGCCGAGTCAAGCGAGTGGAGAGGGAGGAGAGGGAGGGATAATCTCGCTGCCAGGCTTATGGACCTATCATAGACTCTCCACGTGCATGCTGCTATGTACCGAGACAGCCTGTAACGTCAATACCCTGCCTATGCCCTTGCACCTACTCGCGTATACCTGGAGCTATACTTAATGAGTAAACACCTGTGCACCTACTCGTGTACACCTGGAGCTATACTTAGTAAACACCTGTGCACCTACTCGTGCATACCTGGAGCTGTACTTACTAAGTAAACACCTGTGTCCCTGCTCGTGTATACCTGGAGCTGCACTTACTGAGTAAACACCTGTGCCCCTGCTCGTGTATACCTGGAGCTGCACTAAGTAAACACCTGTGCCCCTGCTCGTGTATACCTGGAGCTGCACTTACTGAGTAAACACCTGTGCCCCTGCTCGTGTATACCTGGAGCTGTACTTACTGAGTAAACACCTGTGTCCCTGCTCGTGTATACCTGAAGCTGTACTTACTGAGTAAACACCTGTGCCCCTGCTCGTGTATACCTGGAGCTGCACTTACTAAGTAAACACCTGTGCCCCTGCTCGTGTATACCTGGAGCTGCACTTACTGAGTAAACACCTGTGCCCCTGCTCATGTGTACCTGGAGCTGTACTTACTGAGTAAACACCTGTGTCCCTGCTCGTGTATACCTGAAGCTGTACTTACTGAGTAAACACCTGTGCACCTATTTGTGTATACCTGGAGCTATACTTACTTGCTGAATAAACGCCTGTGTTCTACACATGTATACCTGGAGTTATACTTAATGAATAGACAATGTTAGTGTTAATTGTCCAACCTTACTGCCTGCACGTGCACTACAGTGCCTCTGGTCCCCACCTTTGTTCCCCTTCACCAGTTCTACGCCTCTGTCAGTGATTAGTGCCCTAGGTATGATATTCAGCTCTCCAGGGCAGGGTTTGTGACCCTCAGCTATCAGTAATATACAGGGCCAATACCCCAGCAACCACAAAAAGGCTATACGTTACGTCTGGCAGGTCTGCACTGCTTCACTCATGCGCTGTAAGATGCTTCCCGTTCCGGCTTCTCTTCTATTTCTTCTTCACTGTATTCACTAACTCCTCTATCACTGTATACACTATACACTGGAGTCACTAACTCAACTACCCTTGTCTTTTATCTCCCTGGCTTGGGTCACACTTATTCTGTTTGAATTTTGGTATTGGGACGTGGCAATACCACCTACACCAACACTAGGCCTATGGCCATTCCACTCTCTCTTGGCACTGATTCAAATTGTTTTCATGTGCCTGTATCCTTCACCTGCCTTTTCTGGTTGGGACAGATCGTGTATCACTTCTCGGGTTGTTCACTGACACTGTCAACTTCCGATGACCCTGACAGTGGCTTTGATCGGCCACTAACTACTAAAGATTCACAAGCGAAAACGAGCTGTTGCTCCCGCACGCGCGCGTGTGTGTGTGTGTGTGTGTGTGTGTCTGTGTGTGTGTACTCACCTATTTGTACTCACCTATTTGTGGTTGCAGGGGTCGATTCACAGCTCCTGGCCCCGCCTCTTCGCTGATTGCTACTAGGTCCTCTCTCTCCCTGCCCCATGAGCTCTATCATACCTCGCCTTAAAACTATGTATGGTTCCCGCCTCCACTACATCACTTTCTAGGCTATTCCACGGCCTGACTACTCTATGACTGAAGAAATACTTCCTAACATCCCTTTGATTTATCTGAGTCTTCAACTTCCAATTGTGACCTCTTGTGTCTGTGTCCCTTCTCTGGAACATCCCGTCTTTGTCCACCTTGTCTATTCCGCACAGTATTTTATATGTCGTTATCATGTCTCCCTGACCCTCCTGTCCTCCGTGTCGTCAGGCCGATTTCCTCAACCTTTCTTCGTAAGACAATCCCCGTAGCTCTGGGACTAGTCTTGTTGCAAACCTTTGCACTTTCTCTAATTTCTTGACGTGCTTGACTAGGTGTGGATTCCAAACTGGTGCTGCATACTCCAGTATGGGCCTGACGTAAATGGTATACAGAGTCTTAAACGAATCCTTACTGAGGTATCGGAATGCTATCCGTAGGTTTGCCAGGCGCCCGTATGCTGCAGCAGTTATCTGATTGATGTGCGCCTCAGGAGATATGCTCGGTGTTATACTCACCCCCAGATCTTTTTCCTTGAGTGAGGTTTGCAGTCTTTGGCCATCTAAACTATATTGTGTCTGCGGTCTTCTTTGCCCTTCCCCAATCTTCATGACTTTGCATTTGGCAGGGTTAAATTCAAGGAGCCAGTTGCTGGACCAGGCTTGTAGCCTGTCCAGGTCTCTTTGTAGTCCTGCCTGATCCTCATCCGATTTGATTCTTCTCATTAACTTTGCATCATCTGCAAACAAGGACACTTCTGAGTCTATCCCTTCTGTTATGTCGTTCACATATACCAAGAACAGCACAGGTCCTAGGACTGACCCCTGTGGAACCCCGCTTGTCACAGGCACCCACTCTGATACCTCGTCGCGTACCATGACTCGTTGTTGCCTCCCTGTCAGATATTCTCTGATTCATTGCAGTGCCTTTCCTGTTATGTGTGCCTGATCCTCTAGCTTTTGCAGTAACCTCTTGTGAGGAACTGTGTCAAAGGCCTTCTTGCAGTCCAAAAATATGCAGTCAATCCACCCCTCTCTCTCTTGTCTTACTTCTGTCACCTTGTCATAAAACTCTAGTAGGTTTGTGACACAGGATTTTCCTTCCCTGAAACCGTGCTGGTTGTCAATTATACACTTGTTTCTTTCCAGGTGCCCCACCACTCTCCTCCTGATGATCTTCTCCATGACCTTGCATACTATACACGTTAGTGATACAGGTCTGTAGTTTAGTGCCTCATGTCTGTCTCCCTTTTTAAAAATTGGGACTACATTTGCCATTTTCTATACCTCAGGGAGTTGCCCAGTTTCAAATGATGTGTTGAAGATCTTTGTTAATGGCTCACACAATATCTCTGCTCCCTCTTTAAGGACCCATGGAGAGATGTTGTCTGGTCCCACCACCTTTGAGGTGTCAAGTTCGCATAGCAGCTTCTTCACCTCCTCCTTGGTTATATGTACCTCATCCAGCACTTGCTGGTGTGCCCCCCTGTTCTGATTTCCTGGAGTCCTACTGGTTTCCACTGTAAATACCTCTTTAAATCTTGTGTTGAGCTCCTGACATACCTCTTGGTCGTTTCTTGTGAATTCCCCATCACCCTTCCTCAGTCTGATTACCTGGTCTTTGACTGTTGTTTTCCTCTTGATGTGGCTGTGCAACAGCTTCGGGTCAGTCTTTACTTTTGATGCTATGTGTGTGTGTGTGTGTGTGTGTGTGTGAGCACGCCAGTTGTTTATATGTCCCAGAAATAATGCAACTCACTTTTATGTATCCATAATACTAATAAAATACCATTTATAATAAGAGTAATTGTAATAATTATAATACTAGTGTGTGTTGACGAGTGTTTCCTTCACCCACGTATGTACTACCTTTTACTACATGTGTACCCAATACTTGCTTCTTAGATTGTACTGTCTTTGTGTCTTAAAAACTTAGCTCTTAAAACTGTTATCAGGTCTGTAGTCCTATTGGCTCCCACTTACTCCTCCTACCAAGGTCACCTATTCCTTGCTCCTACCAATTTTATCTTCCTACTACTGCTAGACGCTGTGTGTATGATAATCATTCTGGAGCAGGGTTTGTGACAGCCAGCTACCAGTGATCTAGGGCCAGCTCTATCACTCAAACTTCCCTGTTAACCTCAAACAGGTGATTTGTACGTTATTCCTCAGAGGGGACGTCCATCCAGATGCCTGCTGTAGGATGCTTGCTGTACGATGCTCACTGTACGATGACTCTCGTGCTCCTCGCCCTTCCGCCTCTGACCTCTTCAATTATTCTATTCTCATTACCCATTTGAGTCCTCATTTACCACACTTATTACTTGTATATTGCTACTTTTATAATTTGCACTTCACTTTTGGTAAGTACACTTCTTATTTGTGAGGATACCTGTGAAAATTTGTCTGGACTGCCTCCATGTGAGTTGTCTAAATCCACTGTAAGTCTCCTACTCTGGTTTACTTGTAATCACTGTAAATAATTAAATTCACAAGCTTCTCTAGCCTACCTGGCATGCCTGTAAATTACTGCAAATAACAACTTCTGTGTATAGTCAGCTTGGACTAGCTTCTGTGTAACTCTGGGCCTGGGTGCTAACTTAACCTAACTCTGTTAAACCGGTTCCTAACTGTGGCCTAGCTATGTTAATTTTAACCTAGCTATTCCACATCCAGTTTGAAGGACCACTTGTGAAAAATTGTCTGGACTGCCTCCATGTGAGTTGTCTACCCTGGCAAGCTCTGTTGACACTGAGCCCTGAGGTCGGTACCTCAGCCTCACAAGTGGCTTATAGAACAGATTTTCATAAATGACTGATGTTGCAAGAAATCTTGCCTGCATGCACGTATAAAGGACTAACTTACTTGGTGTTGGAGAATATGTCTCAGTCTTCAACTTCCCTAAGCTTTAGTCCCTGTGGACTTCCCCTCAGAACCACATGCAACCGGGAGCCTTAATTCCTGTAATATTCAGTCGATATTAGCGATCTGCCTGCACCTCAGAAATTTCTGTTTCCAAGGGGGTGTGTATCCCCTATGCTAACTATGCAGAGAGTGACACTAGCTTCTAGGGTGACAAGAGATGCTGGTACATACTGGTCATGAACTGCCGGCTGCACAAAGGCCACAGCACGACTCACTCACAATTTTCCCCAGACACTGGCCAGGATCGAGTAGAAAAAAGGGAGGTCTCGTCTTACTGTATGGGCTTGACGCAGGAGGTCATCTATGGTACGTCGAGGTGCCTCCACCAGATTTCCCCAGGTCTAGTATGTGAAGACACATGGGAGCACCGCCTGCTGATAACGGCACTTGATCAGATGGTTTCTAGTCTTAGAAGAAAGGGCACTGTGGTCTCAAACCCCATGCCCAGCATTCAAACTTGGGCTGCCAGTTCTCCCTGGCTAACATAACCTAGCATTTGCCTACATTATCGGCCTATTTACTACCTACATTAAGGTCTTAGGTCTACATTATTATTATCTACAGTTGCCTCAATAATCCTAATATTAGTGTACTAACAGTATAAACTACCTACTTCTTCCCTGAAGGGTAAATCTATCAATTATGAAGTACCTTCCAACCACCTTCGCCAACCCGGGTGTGTGTGTGTGTGTGTGTTTTGGTTGGGTGTAAGGGCCACCCAACCCAGCTGTTTATCCGTGACATGTTAGGATTTTCGTACGCCGTATCTGTCCTGTGGAACTATTGAACCAAATAAATTTCCACAATACCCAACCTGTTATGGCGGCACTACTTCCTGCAGGCCTACTGCTGCCACCTTCTCTGGTTATATATATATATATATATATATATATATATATATATATATATATATATATATATATATATATATATATATATATATATTATATATATATATATATATATAATATATAGATATTCTCTTTCCTCGCTTGCTTGTTCACACTCGCTGTATGCTACCTCACAGATTCTCGTTAACCATCCTCTCTTAATTCTTTTTTATCTTTTGTCTTTAGTCACTCGCATTGTACTTTGTATATTTGTAACTGTGTGGCAAAAAGTGCCTACTAGGCCTCTAATGAACTAGCATTTCGAAATTTTGTTGTATAATTTTAAGCTTCCTCTCGTCTTTTCTTTATTTTTATAACTAATATCTTTGGTTATCACTTGTAGGGTTGTTCAATGACGTCGTCACTAACACTGGTTGCTCCTAGCTGCTAGAGCACGCCCTGAAAACACAAAGATTCTCAGAGCCTGGCGCTTGTGACCCACTACTGTGTGTGTGTGTGTGTGTGCATGTGTGTGTGTGTGTGTGTGTGTGTGTGTGTGTGTACTCACCTAGTTGTACTCACCTAGTTGAGGTTGCAGGGGTCGAGTCCTAGCTCTTGGCCCCACCTCTTCACTGGATGCTACTAGGTCACTCTCTCTGAACCGTGAGCTTTATCATACCTCTGCCTAAAGCTATGTATGGATCCTGCCTCCACTACATCTCTTCCCAAACTATTCCACTTCCTGACTACTCTATGGCTGAAGAAATACTTCCTAACATCCCTGTGATTCATCTGTGTCTTCAACTTCCAACTGTGTCCCCTTGTTGTTGTGTCCAATCTCTGGAACATCCTGCCTTTGTCCACCTTGTCAATTCCTCTCAGTATTTTGTATGTCGTTATCATGTCCCCCCTATCTCTCCTGTCCTCCAGTGTCGCCAGGTCGATTTCCCTTAACCTCTCCTCGTAGGACATACCCCTTAGCTCTGGGACTAGTTTTGTTGCAAACCTTCGCACTTTCTCTAGTTTCTTTACGTGCTTGGCTAGGTGTGGGTTCCAAACTGGTGCCGCATACTCCAATATGGGCCTTACATACACGTTGTACAGGGTCCTAAACGATTCCTTATTAAGATGTCGGAATGCTGTTCTGAGGTTTGCTAGGCGCCCATATGCTGCAGCAATTATTTGGTTGATATGCACTTCAGATGTGCCTGGTGTTATACTCACCCCAAGATCTTTTTTCTTGAGTGAGGTTTGTAGTCTCTGGCCCCCTAGACTGTACTCCATCTGCGGTCTTCTTTGCCCTTCCCCAATCTTCATGACTTTGCACTTGGTGGGATTGAACTCCAGGAGCCAATTGTTGGACCAGGTCTGCAGCCTGTCCAGATCCCTTTGTAGTTCTGCCTGGTCTTTGATCGAATGAATTCTTCTCGTCAACTTCACGTTATCTGCAAACAGGGACACTTCGGAGTCTATTCCTTCCGTTATGTCTTTCACAAATACCAGAAACAGCACTGGTCCTAGGACTGACCCCTGTGGGACCCTGCTGGTCACAGGCCCCCACTCTGACACCTCGCCACATACCATGACTCGCTGCTGTCTTCCTGACAAGTATTCCCTGATCAATTGTAGTGCCTTCCCTTTTATCCCTGCTTGGTCCTCCAGTTTTTGCACTAATCTCTTGTGTGGAACTGTGTCAAACGCCTTCTTGCAGTCCAAGAAAATGCAATCCACCCACCCCTCTCTCTCATGTCTTACTGCTGTCACCATGTCATAGAATTCCAGTACATTTGTGACACAGTATTTCCTGTCTCTGAAACCATTTTGGCTGCTGTTGATGAGATCATTCGTTTCTAGGTGTTCCACCACTCTTCTCCTGATAATCTTCTCCATGACTTTGCATACTATACAGACACTGGGAGGTTTGAGTTTAGTGCTTCATGTCTGTCTCTTTTTTTTAAAGATTGGGACTACATTTGCTGTCTTCCATGCCTCAGGCAATCTCCCTGTTTCGATAGATGTATTGAATATTGTTGTTAGGGGTACACATAGCGCCTCTGCTCCCTCTCTCAGGACCCATGGAGAGATGTTATCCGGCCCCATTGCCTTTGAGGTATCTAGCTCACTCAGAAGCCTCTTCACTTCTTCCTCGGTTGTGTGTACTGTGTCCAGCACTTGGTGGTGGTGGTGGTGGTGGTGGTGGTGGTGGTGGTGGTGGTGGTGGTGGTGGTGGTGTGTGTGTGTGTGTGTGTGTGTGTGTGGTGTGTGTGTGTGTGTGTGTGTGTGTGTGTGTGTGTGTGTGTGTGTGTGTGTGTGTTTGTGTACTCACCTAATTCATCTAATTGTGGTTGCAGGGGTCGAGACTCAGCTCCTGGCCCCGCCTCTTCACCGACCGCTACTAGGTCCTCCCTCGCCCTGTCCATAAGCTTTATCATACCTCGTCTTAAAACTATGTATAGTTCCTGCCTCCACAACATCGCTTGCCAGACTATTCCACTTCCTAACTACTTTATGACTGAAGAAATACTTCCTAACATCCCTTTGATTCATCTGAGCCTTCAGCTTCCAATTGTGACCCCTTGTTTCTGTGTCCCATCTCTGGAACATCCTGTCTCTGTCCACCTTGTCTATTCCATGCAGTATTTTGTATGTCGTTATCATGTCTCCACTGATGCTCCTATCCTCCAGTGTAGTCAGACCGATGTAATCACCTAGTTGTACTCACCTAGTTGATGTTGCAGGTGTCAAGTCCAAGCTCCTGGCCCCGCCTCTTCACTGGTCGCTACTTGGTCACTCTCCCTGTACCGTGAGCTTTATCATACCTCTGCTTAAAGCTATGTATGGATCCTGCCTCCACTACTTCAGTTCCCAAACTATTCCACTTTCTGACTACTCTGTGGCTGAAGAAATACTTCCTAACATCCCTGTGATTCATCTGTGACTTCAACTTCCAACTGTGTCCCATTGTTACTGTGTCCAATCTCTGGAACATCCTGTCTTTGTCCACCTTGTCAATTCCTCTCAGTATTTTGTATGTCGTTATCATGTCCCCACTATCTCTCCTGTCCTCCAGTGTCGTCAGGTTGATTTCCCTTAACCTCTGCTCGTAGGACATACCTCTTAGCTCTAGGACTAGTCTTGTTGCAAACCTTTGCACTTTCTCTAGTTTCTTTACGTGCTTGGCTAGGTGTGAGTTCCAAACTGGTGCCGCATACTCCAATATGGGCCTAACGTACACGGTGTACAGGGTCCTGAACGATTCCTTATTAAGATGTTGGAATGCTGTTCTGAGGTTTGCTAGGCGCCCATATGCTGCAGCCGTTATTTGGTTGATGTGCGCTTCAGGAGATGTGCCTGGTGTTATACTCACCCCAAGATCTTTTTCCTTGAGCGAGGTTTGTAGTCTCTGGCCCCCTAGACGGTACTCCGTCTGCGGTCTTCTTTGCCCTTCCTCAATCTTCATGACTTTGCACTTAGTGGAATTGAACTCCAGGAGCCAATTGCTGAACCAGGTCTGCAGCCTGTCCAGATCCCTTTGTAGTTCTGCATGGTCTTCGATCGAATGAATTCTTCTCATCAACTTCACGTCATCTGCAAACAGGGACACTTCGGAGTCTATTCCCCGCTGGTCACTGGTGCCCACTCTGATACCTCGCCACGTACCATGACTCGCTGCTGTCTTCCTGACAAGTATACCCTGATCAATTGTAGTGCCTTCCCTGTTATCCCTGCTTGGTCCTCCAGTTTTTGCACTAATCTCTTGTGTGGAACTGTGTCAAACGTCTTCTTGCAGTCCAAGAAAATGCAATCCACCCACCCCCTCTCTCTCTTGTCTTACTGCTGTCAACCTGTCATAGAACTCCAGTAGGTTTGTTACACAGGATTTCCCCTCCCTGAAACCATGTTGGCTGCTGTTGATGAGATCATTCCTTTCTAGGTGCTCCACCACTCTTCTCCTGATAATCTTCTCCATGACTTTGCATACTATACATGTCAGTGACACTGGTCTGTAGTTTAATGCTTCATGTCTGTCTCCTTTTTTAAAGATTGGAACTACTTTTGCTGTCTTCCATGCCTCAGGCAATCTCCCTGTTTCGATAGATGTATTGAATATTGTTGTTAGGGATGTTGTTAGGTGTTTTGTGGTGTGTGTGTGTGTGTGTGTGTGTGTGTGTGTGTGTGTGTGTGTGTGTGTGGTGTGTGGTGTGTGTGTGGTGTGTGTGTGTGTGTGGGTGTTGTGTGTGTGGTGGTGTGTACTCACCTAGTTGAGGTTGCGGGGGTCGAGTCCGAGCTCCTGGCCCCGCGTGTGTGTGTGTGTGTGTTTACCTGGAGAGGGTTTCGGGGGTCAACGCCCCCGCGGCGCGGTCTGAGACCAGGCCTCATGGTGGATCAGGGTCTGATCAACCAGGCTTTTACTGCTGGCCGCGCGTAAGCTGACGTATGAACCACAGCCCGGCTGGTGCTTGTCCAGTGCCTTCTTGAATACAGCCAGGAGTCTATTGGTAATCCCCCTTATGTATGCTGGGAGGCAATTGAACAGTCTTGGACCCTGGATACTTATTGTGTTGTCTCTCAGTGTACTCGTGGCGCCCCTGCTTTTCATCGGGGGAATGTTGCATCTCCTGCCGAGTCTTTTACTTTCATTGGGAGTGATTTTCGTGTGTAGGTTTGGTAGAGTTGGTGAATGTGATGAGTTGTTGGGTGGATTTGTACAGCATGGTGCAATAATGTGGGTTATGAGTGAGGGGGAGTGAGGTGCTGCGAGGGTGATCTTGATCTAAGGAGATAGAGCAGGAATGTTGGGCTTACAGGGTATGGGTGATGAGAGATGTGGAGGGTGATCTTGATTCGAGGAAGTGAAACAGGGATTTTGAGAAGATGGGAGTGGATGGTGGAAGATGTGAGATGGAGAGGGAGGTCTCGATCCGAGGAAGTGGAGGGTAAATCTTGATCCATGGAGATGGAGCAGGAATAATGGGTTTAGAGGGCATGGTGATGTGATATGGGAATTATCTTGTTGACCTGTGTCAACAAGATAATTCCCCATATCCCATCACGTGATAACCATTCATGACGTCATGTATTGTTATCACGTGACGTCACTGACCACTGTGGAAACAGGTGGGGTGTGACGTCACACCTCACTTGTTTCAACATGTATTCTCCAAGGGGGAGACCTGCTGACCCATGCGAGGCAGGTCCAAGTCAATGTCTGGGGAGTGAGGGGTTGGGAGATGGAGTGGGAGGTCTTGATCCGAGGAAGTGGAGAGTAAATCATGATCCAAGGAGATGGAGCAGGAAATATTGGGTTTAGAGGGTATGGGGGATGGTGATCTTGATCCGAGGAGGGGAAGCAGGGATTCTGGGGAGATGGAAGTGGATGGTGGGAGGTTTGAGTGAGATGGAGACGGAGGTCTTGATCCGAGGAATTGGAGGGTGAAGTCAAAATTCGAAAAAAAATTTGGTGTCATTCTCGAAAAGTGGGTAAAATTTTATCTTAGGTTGGGGACAAGGGAAAGTCTTACCATAGGGGTAAGCAAAACAAAAATGAAATTCGAAAAAAAATTCGAGAGCGGGGGGCGATCCGGGGACGCAGCAGAAGGCGCAGCAGTGGCGGCGCGGGAGGGTGTGCGGGCGCGGGGAGTGCTGGTGCGGGACGGGAAGTGAAGGGGCGGAAATGGGTGACCGGAAGTGGGTGACCGGAAGTGGGGAGGCGACCGGAAGTAACACCTAGGTGTTACTTCCGAGGCGCTGAGATAAAAGTCCACTACTCATCACCACCACCACCATCATAATCACCACCACCACCATCACCACCACCATCACCACCACCATCACCACCACCATCATAATCACCACCACCATCACCACCACCATCATAATCACCACCACCACCATCACCACCACTATGGTAAATTTTATAGGGGTGGTTACCTGTATGTACCTCGTCATTACATGCATACGAGTAATCTCATTGGGAGACAACAACTATATTGTTTACCGTAGTCACCCGTGTAGACATGTGTGAAAACTTAACCACCCCTGGTCACTGCAGGTGGCCCCTCGACCCTCACAATCTTATCCATATCTATCCGAGACCAGTATAAATTGGATAGCACCCACAAGTCCGGCGTTACTAATTAATTGTGGACTGTATAGATTATATTAGTTTAACTGAATATAGGGGGGGGGGGTAGGTTACACATGGATATATCCATCAAGGAAAAATACTTGTACATAATCCCACCACTTACCAGATATTCTCTGGTGGTCACTTGGTGTAGCTGGATCACCCATTACCTATCCAATTACAACATACCTAACTGGCCAGTATCAGTCTGCTATAACTAGAAGGGTTACTTAACTGTTGGTGATTGATACTCCTTATTTCCTCCATTCACCATCTCATTTCGATGTCCTGCTACACCGACACAGTTCTTATTCCAGCAGGACGAGGTATTCGATGGTTTGTCCCAGTTTACAAGTCATGACTCCATAAAAACTTCACTATCCTCGGGACAGGAACCACGAGGCCTAAGGTGTTCACTCGAAGCAAGGCGACTTATTTCACTTCACGCATTCTCTTAACTTAGTGTTATTATCAGGGCCGGATTAAGAAGTCTCCGGGCCCTAGGCTATTCAGATTGGCGGGGCCCCTTTGAGTTACGGGTAAGCGAAGCGACCCCTTCCAGCTTGGGGGTGGGGGGGGGGGGGGGTCGGTGTGAGCCTGTTTAAGGTCTAATTAAATACATTCTGGCTATTTAGATTAAATTTAATAGGGAAAGTACATCAAGACAAACAAAACAATTTACCAACAGCCATTATAACTATCTTGTTAAATCATGCATTTTAAAGAGAATAAACTCAAGACAGCATAGTATTACTAGATTAGGCTATTAAAGTAGTGACATCATGTACCTATTATATTCAGCATAACCACTACAGCACTATTATTCCCTTTATAAATCACTGACCATTATTGTTATCATTGCATCATGCATAAGACTATCAAATCATATAAACTCAAGCAAGTAAAGAATTGTTTATATTCACAGGCACTTCTTAAATAAACTTTTTTCTGGATTTCATATTGGCAAAATCATCAATTATATTCTGAAAATCAATATTTCTTGTTAGATCAGACTCAATGGTCAACAAGGCTAGGTTACACAATTTGTCTTGGCTCATTGTTGAACGGAGCTGGTTTTTCACTCTTTTCAAAACAGAAAATGAACGTTCTCCTTCACAGTTAGTAGCTGGAAGTGTTAGGTAAAGGCGATACACTATGTCAACATTAGGGAAGGTTTCTGAGATACCTGCATTTCCTAAATGTTTTAAAGCAGCTGAGGGCGCACATTTTTCAGGTGGAACTTTAATCTGATTCATATACCCAGAAAAATGAACTATTTCTTCAACAAATGTGTCCTGAACATCTGCTGAAAGGTGTTGTTGCAACTTTAATGCAGCTTCTCTCAATTCTGCATCTGGCATAGTAGTAATTTTGAACAGAAATCCAAACTTGTCATTGAGATTCTGGTAGATTTCTTTTCTTTTCACCAATTCTGTAATCAGTGAATCCAGAATGACGAAGTATGTAGCTGTCTTACATTTCTGCCTTGGTAGCAACACAATTTCATTGTCTGGCTCTTCAAAATTGCGTTTCCTCTTCCTTGACCGCTGATGATCAGCCCGGTAACTGTTGTCTTTCACCAGCAGTTTAGCTTTCTCTTCAAACATTTCAAAAGCTTCATCATTGCGAAGTGAGCTTACAAATTCCACTAAGCCTGCATAGAGGTTAGCACAAGTAGCCATTTCAATTTCAATTTTCTGAAGTGTCTTGTTCGTGGCATTTAACCGTTCCAGTATACAGTCCCAAAGCACACAGAGTAAGGCCAATTTTGATGCTAAGCTGGCTGCTTCGCTTCTTGTAGTTGCTGTCTGGTCTTCATCCTCTGCTATTTGGATCAAAGCAGAACGTATTTCAGCAAAGCTGTCTTTCAAAGCATGTGTTGCATCATGCTGCGCTGACCACCTTGTTGTTGATAATGATTTGATGACATCTCCATGAATGGTTGACTTGAGTATACTCCACCGATGCGTTGAAGCAGAGAGAAAAAATTAAAGAGTGCTTGTAAAAGTCCAAAAAATGAAACTGCAGCGACACAATACTCCGCAGCACATGACCCAACAAGATTAAGAGAATGTGCTGAGCAGGGCACATATTCAGCAAGTGGGTTGATTTGCTTGATAAGGGCTTGCAATCCATTATATTTACCCGACATGTTACTTGCATTGTCGTAGCTCTGGCCACGGCAATCCATAATAGAGAGATCATGTTCAAGCAGAGTATCCAGTACTACATTCATCATTGTTTCTCCATCATGGCCTGAAAGAGGAATGAATTTTATAAAGCGCTCTACAGGCTTACCACTGGAGTCGACAAAGCGAACAATGAATGTCAATTGATCTGTATGTGAAATATCTGGTGTTGAATCTACACTTATTGCAAAGTATTTTGCAGTTTTCACAGCTGCTATGATGTTATTGAGGGCCTTCTTAGTCATCAGTTCTATAAATTCATTGCATATAGTAGATGACATGTAAGATACAGTGCCTCTTCCTGCATTCCCAAGGCGTGACACATGATTTGCTAAGAATGGATCGAATTGTGCTAACAGTTCTATGATCCCTAGGAAATTGCCATTGTTTTCCGAACCAAAAACCTCATTTTCTCCACGGAAAGCAAGTCCTCTTAGAGCTAAGAATTTTACAACAGCAACAACTCTTTCTAGAACTTTTCTCCAATAAGTGCACTCTTTTTCAGTTTGATTTTCCAAATGAGAATCCAATAAGCCTTTTTTCTGTGCACGAAATACACTGGCTAAAATGCAGCTCCTGTGAGTGGTGCTGTTTTCATGTTCCTGTGACCCACTCGCATAAGAACGTCCAACACCACGTTCACGAGATGCCATAATGAGGATGTATCACTGTCTGTAATCATGCAAATACAAATTTTTCATTATCAATTATTATTATTTTTTTAATTATTATTAATTTTTTTTTCTGTCAATTTAGGGGATATGGCCCTTGTAGCCCCCTTTCCTCTGGCTGCGCATCTAAAAATTCAAAACGTTACCAGAAAGAAGTCATATACAGAAATTTTACCATAGATTAGGTTAGTGATTTTGGCTACGAATATTTTACTAATTCATCCTCCTTGATCTCCAATTTACTTAAACAGAGATCATACTGAGTCCAAGAACAATGCACAATGGTATTTATATTACCATTTTCATAACTAAACTAATCATTATGTTTTGCATGATATATGGCCTACCACCATAGATAAGGACATGAGAATTAAAGAATGCAGGGACAATTTTCAGTTTCACCCAACCAACGATTTTCTGATGTGGCTTATGTGTTTCTGGGGAAATATGTAGTAAATTAATTGATGTTCTACATCACTTCCGTCGCAACTTGAAAACTAAGCATTTGCGACGGAAGTGATGTAGAACATCAATCAATTGAGATCTGTTATTGAAATGATAAAGACTTAAAGACAGGACAAAGTGCTTTTAAAACCTACAAACGGAAGTCAGTTTGCGTTTTTAGGTTTTTCTTTATAGTGTTTTTACCAAAAATGCGTCTTTACTGGTCCATGCGTCTTTACTGGTCAAGTAACCCTATCAGGTACCTCCCTTAACATTTAGAGGCGAAAACAAACATTTATCCATACACATCAATGTCTATCAACAACACTTCAGTTAATTTGTCACAGTACAAGTCTAGATAACGTGTAATTACTACAGAAAATTGGAGAGGAATCTCCCATACTCACCCATTAGTGGGAAAACACAGCTGTTCTGATATAAACAAAGGCGCGTTGAGTGTTGCCATCTATGGTTAGGTTTGTTTATTTTTATTTTATTTTATTTAATTATTTATTTTTGTTTGGTTAATTTTTAAAAATCAATTTTACTCTCCAAACACTTGAACTTTTTAGGTAGGGACCCCTTTGCACTTGCACCATGTGCACAGTCTTGGATGAGCCCCTGAACCCCTTGGACCGCGGGGCCCCCATATGCGCGGGGCCCTAGGCAAATACCTAGTTTGCCTATGCAGTAATCCGGCCCTGGTTATTATCACTGATTACATTACAATTCACAAGACGATTTAATGTCTCATAATTATTATACACATTAGAGGTCACTCCATTAAAATCTGAGACCGATGAGTGAGGATTAAATCACAGGTATTTTCCCCTGGACACACTCCATGGCGGCACACCAGTCACCACCGGTCCCACAATTATTCACTAATTTTACCACTTTATTACGGTGGTCCCATCACGTTCCCTCACTCTTCACCAGGAACAGTTACGACACTTCCTATTATGAAGTGAGGCCTATATTAATCCTTAGGCAGCCGTTGTTGCAACCCCTGAATGGGTTGCAATATATATAATGTATATTATGATTATGAATGTAATGTATATTACCTTTTCATATAATTTTATATTGCTTAAGTTTGCGATAATAGCTAAATCGTAAATATATTACTTTATATTATTATTTGACTTAGTTATGTTGTTAGGTAGGATGTACCATATTATGTGCTCAGTTCAAGTCTTGATTGTCTAACTACTGTAATTATCGCTCTTTGCTCGTTTCCCTGCCGGCTTCTGTTTGTGCTACAGCTGTCCACGGAGCTATCACGTGATCGAGGGGGGGTGTCCTCACCTCGCCTGAAGTATTCAGTCTGGTCTAGACTCTCTCGTTGGTTGGACAGATTGTCTGTCTCATTATTCTTGTTAGTTCTGTAGAAAACTGTTCACAGAACATTGTATAGACTTAGTGATTTTCGACATTGTACTGAGGTTGTGTGTCTCATAGACACTCTGAGTAACTCAGGTCCTGAGCTGTAGCTTCTGACCTAACCTGTACTGGTATATGTGTATTATCACAGTCGGGGATTTTCTTATGCTGAACTTAAATTCAGTAGTATGGGAGTTTTGTGACTCTTGTGGAGGATCTGCTGATGGTCCCTACTTAGTGTCGTTATATTATCTCCTTGTTCCTGATTCTGTGTTGCAGTTGCTTGTTATATTGCTATTGGGCTTAGCATTCTTTTTGTTGTTCAAGCAGACTGTTCTGATTGCCAGTTGGTCAAGAAGTTAGTTTGTGAGGACTTTGTCAGTCACTTGTTTAAGTCTAGTCGAGTCTTGAGACATAGCAAACTACTTAAGATAAGATAAGATAAGATTTCGTTCGGATTTTTAACCCCGGAGGGTTAGCCACCCAGGATAACCCAAGAAAGTCAGTGCGTCATCGAGGACTGTCTAACTTATTTCCATTGGGGTCCTTAATCTTGTCCCCCAGGATGCGACCCACACCAGTCGACTAACACCCAGGTACCTATTTGCTGCTAGGTGAACAGGACAACAGGTGTAAGGAAACGTGTCGAAATGTTTCCACCCGCCGGGAATCGAACCCGGGCCCTCCGTGTGTGAAGCGGGAGCTTTTAGCCACCAGGCCACCGGGCCACTTACACACATACACAAACTTAATTGTACATATTTGTAATATCTTATTAAATGTTAATGTACCAGACGGTACTTAAGAATTATAAATGTGATATGTGCTTTCGGCACAATAATATTGTACACGAGAGAAGTAATATTATTTTAATTACTGTGATTAATTTAATTTAATTTGATATACGCCTAGACTTAATGACTAATAAATTTATTAAATTTTAATTTCTCTAGTTAGTAGCCTACCAGTTGTAATCCTGAAGCACTATTGAATCATACTGAATTCTAATGTATAATTGGACAAGGATACTGACTACTTGTTACGAAAACCCAGTAACAGGCTGGATGCTAGAAGGGCAGTCCTTTCTAGTATTCACTGGAGATCTCTAAGCTTTTAGAATCGCGTTTTTTGTAACAGCCGTAAACGCCAATTTCCTGGTCCCATGTTTTCACAGCCTCTTAACTCCATTCCAAACACTCCCGCCCCCAATGCCCCATCTCGACCTCTCCCCCCGCACATCCACGCAGGTGCAGAGGGAATCCTGTTGGTTCTATTCTATTTTCAAATACATTTTTTGACCCAAATCAACACATTGAACACCTATTAGGCACTACAGCTTCGGAAAATTAAAACATTTTCCACAACCACCATCATAATCACCACCACCACCATCACCACCACCATCATAATCACCACCAAAACCCTTACCACCACCACCACCACCACCACCACCATCACCACCACCATCATAATCACCATCACCACCACCATCATAATCACCACCACCACCATCACCACCACCATCATAATCATCACCACCACCATCATAATCACCACCACCACCATCACCACCACCATCATAATCACCACCACCACCATCACCACCACAATCATAATCATCACCACCACCATCATAATCACCACCACCACCATCAAAACCACCATCATAATCACCACCACCATCATAATCACCACCACCACCATCACCACCACCACATAAATCACCACCACCACCATCACCACCACAATCATAATCATCACCACCACCATCATAATCACCACCACCACCATCAAAACCACCATCATAATCACCACCACCACCATCACCACCACAATCATAATCATCACCACCACCATCATAATCACCACCACCACCATCAAAACCACCATCATAATCACCACCACCCTCATAATCACCACCACCACCATCACCACCACCATCATAATCACCACCACCACCATCACCACCACAATCATAATCATCACCACCACCATCATAATCACCACCACCACCATCACCACCACCATCATAATCATCACCACCACCATCATAATCACCACCACCACCATCACCACCACCATCATAATCATCACCACCACCATCATAATCATCACCACCACCATCATAATCACCCCCACCACCATCAAAACCACCATCATAATCACCACCACCCCATCACCACCACAATCATAATCATCCACCACCACCATCATAATCACCACCACCACCATCACCACCACCATCATAATCATCACCACCACCATCATAATCACCACCACCACCATCACCACCACCATCATAATCACCACCACCACCATCACCACCACAATCATAATCATCACCACCACCATCATAATCACCACCACCACCATCAAACCACCATCATAATCACCACCACCACCATCACCACCACTATCATAATCACCACCATCACCATCATAATCACCACCACCACCATCCACCACCACCACCATCATAATCACCACCATCACCACCACCATCATAATCACCACCACCACCATCACCACCACCATCATAATCACCACCACTACCATCACCACCACCATCATAATCACCACACCACCATCACCACCACTATCATAATCAACCACCACCACCATCATAATCACCACCACCACCATCACCACCACCATCATATCACCACCACCACCATCATAATCACCACCACCACCATCACCACCACCATCATAATCACCACCACTATCATCACCACCACCATCATAATCACCACCACCACCATCACCACCACTATCATAAACACCACCACCACCATCATAATCACCACCACCACCATCACCACCAACATCATAATCACCACCACTACCATCACCACCACCATCATAATCACCACCACCACCATCACCACCACTAATCATAATCACCACCACCACCATCATAATCACCACCACCACCATCACCACCACCATCATAATCATCACCACCACCATCATAATCACCACCATCACCATCATAATCACCTCCACCACCATCACCACCACCATCATAATCACCACCATCACCACCACCATCATAATCACCACCACCACCACCACCATTATATCACCACCTACTACCACTACCACTATCACCACCATTACCATCACCACACTACCGCCATCATCATCACCACCACCACGACCACTACCATCATCACCACCACCATCACCACCACCATCACCACCACCACCATCACCACCACCACCACCACCACCACCAACCACCACCACCACCACCTCACCGCCACCACCATCACATCCCACCACCACTACCACCATCATAATCATCACCACCACCGTCACCACCACCATCATAATCACCACCACCACCATCACCACCACCATCATAATCACCACCAACTACCACTACCACTATCACCACCACTACCATCACCACCACCACCACCACCACCACTACCATCATCACCACCACCACCACCACCACCACCACCACCATTACCATCATCACCACCGCCACCACCACCACCACCACTACCATCACCACCACCACCACCACCACCACCACCACCACCACCACCACCACTACCATCATCACCATCACCACCATCACCACCACCACCACCACCACTACCATCATCACCACCACCACCACCACCACCACCACCACCACCACCACCACCACCATCACCACCACCACCACCACCACCACCACCACCACCAATAAAAACATCACTCTCCCACTTACGAATTATGTACACTGATGGATGTGAACAAGAGTGTACTGTCAGAGAACTTTCACCACCTCGACGGTTAACAACTATAGAATCTACGTTGAGGTGAACTTCTACACTGCGAACTGAATTGTTAGTTATCCTAACTTATGATACCAAGCTTCACTATTTAAATATTATTAGTACTATGTCCTCAGGACGACTCTCGATTCACAATATGACCACCAACATGGTCCCTGGAAACCCAGGTTGATGTTAAAAAAAAAAAAAAAAACAGAAAAAGGAATTAGTAAACAATTCTTAAGGATTCCATTACACTATGAATTACTCTTACTTGTAAAGGTTTGTAAATTAGCCAAGAAAAAACCGTGAAGAAAAATACAGAATAAAGTTTTTGTAAAGCTGTGTCAAGAATTAGTAATAATGCTAAAAGAACGTAAAAAATACATGTGAATGTCATATATATACATTCAGAAGCATGAGAAGTTCAACAACTGTGAATTGTAGATAAATACCTTCACGGAGAAGCTTGTTATGGTAAATAAACTAAATGGTGTAGTAGTCAGGATCAGTCTTAGTTACAAGTACTTCTGACAGCGTGGCATACCTGGGTCAGTGCCCCCGCGGCCCTAGCATGATCAGGCCTAGCGGTGGATCAGGGCCTGATCAACCAGACTGTAATTGCCGGCCGCACGCAAACCGACGTACGAACCACTGTCCGTCTAGTCAGGTACTAACTTTAGTTGTCTGTCCAGCTCCCTCTTGAAGACAGATAGTGGCTTATTGGAAACCCCCTTATGTATGCTAGGAGGCACTTGAACAGTCTTGGACCCCAGACACTTAATTTATTGTGTTGCTCTTAGTTTACTCAGGACACCCCTGCTTTTCACTGCGGGAATGTTGCATCGCCTGCCGAGTCTTTGGCTTTCGTAGGGAGTGATTTCAGTGTGAAGATTTGGGACTAGGATTTTCCAAGTGTATATTATGTTGCATTTTTCTCATCTGTGTTCCAAGGAGTACAGGTCTTCAACCGTTACCAGTAATTGAGGTGCTTCATAGTACTTATACGTGTAGTGAAAGTTCTCAGTATATTCTCCAGGTCTACAATTTAGCCAGCCTTGGAAGGGGCCGTTAGTGTACAATAGTACTCCATCCTAGAGAAAACAAGATTTGAGAAGAATCATCATTGGCAAAGCATCTCTAATTTTGAGTCTACCTGGAGAGCATTCTGGGGGGTGTTAGCCCCCGGAATCCTATCATTTTCCTAGTAGATGTGGTAGAGAAGCTGGTGTGAACTTTGAAAGTGAGATTCTCTGACATTATCACTTCCAGGTCCTTCTCATTAGGTTTTCGCTTTATTATGTGGCTGGAATTTGTTTTTAATCCGATCCAGTTTTTATTTCCTCGTGTTATAGACAGCAGAGTAATTAAGATTTGTCTTCAATGAACTTCATATTGTTTTCTGAAGCCTGTTCTGAAGTCTGTATGGAGATATACAGTGTCCTCAATAGATGGCACTGTCATGCAAATTCTGGTATCATCAGCAAAGGAGGACACGATGTTGTGGCTTAAATCTCAGTCTGTGTCAGATATGAGGATGAGGAAAAGATGAATAGGATAGGAGCGAGTACTGTACCTTGTCGAACAGAACTGTTCACTGTAACCGCCTCTGACTTTACTCTGTTTACTATTACTCTTTGCCTCTGTTTGTTATGAAGTTATAGATTCACATACCCACTTTTTCTGCTATTCCTTTATGATGCATTTTGTGTGTTATTACACGTTATAATAATAATAATAATAATAATAATAATAATAATAATAATAATAATAATAATAATAATAATAATAATAATAATAATAATAATAATGCCTTTATTTCCATGGAATATTTAAGGCAGGTGATGAACACAGAGTTCCATGAGTCTGGGCCTGGACTTTTTCGAAGTCCTGTGGTATTAGGATTATATCAGAAATTTTTGACTTAACCAAATTTTGAGTTTCGGTCATAAAAAATCATTTAAATGATCACCCACTAGTCTGATTAACGGCTCAATAAACGCTGAGTCTTACTGAGTCTTACTGAGTCTTCAGTATCTCAATCATTTCTTTGTTGTCTTCTGTGTACGGCTCATCTCCCTTAAGCAAGGGCCCGATATTGGATGTAGTTTTAGCCCTAAATTTGGAACAAGAAAATACATTTTTTTTCAGTTTCATTTATTGTTTCAAGTTCTTCCCGTGTTTCTTGGCTCCTATATGATTTTTTAAGCTTAATTTCTATATTTGTTTTATTTCTCTAGCCAGTACCTCCTCCGTATTTCAGATGGACTGGCCCTTTTGAGTAGCTTGTGTTTCTTCGTCTTCACCTTGTAGAGGGAGAACGTCTCCCTATTTCTAGTTTACACTTTCTCTTCTTTTTTTTCTTTTTTCCTTGAGGATACCACAAGTGCCACAGAGTTAATTCTTTCTAGGTAAAGTTTTTGATCCGTGTTGTTTAGGGTATCTTCCCAGATGATTATCACGCTAAATGTGGCCACGCCTTGGAGGGATTGGTACCAAACCTGAACACGAAAATCACTCCCTATGAAAGCAAAAGACTCGGCAGGAGATGCAACATTTCCTCAGTGAAAAGCAGGGGCGCCACGAGTACACTGAGAGACAACACAATAAGTGTCCGGGGCCCAAGACTGTTCAACTGCCTCCCAGCATACATAAGGGGGATTACCAATAGACCCCTGGCTGTCTTCAAGAAGGCACTGGACAGGCACCTAAAGTTACTACCTGACCAACCGGGCTGTGGTTCATACGTCAGCTTGCGTGCGGCCAGCAGTAACAGCCTGGTTGATCAGACCCTGATCCACCATGAGGCCTGGTCTCACACCGGGCCGCGGGGGCGTTTACCCCCGCAACCCTCTCCAAGTAAACTCCAGGTAAACCCCAGTACACAGTGTACTTAATTATCCCCTTTTTGTGGAATATATACAATATAAAAACCTATGTGGTCAGCCACGGTATCTTATTAATGAAATTAAATACTGGATATACTAAGCAAATGTTCTAAATATGCTTGCACTAGATAAGACAATTTTAAGATATAAATCCAGATATATACCTGCTAATTCTTTTGGGGCCAAATTTCTAGGCCTTTTGTGTAGCCATATGTTCTTGCGTTACCGTTCACAGGATCACTTTGGGATACATAATAAACTAACGGCTTCAGCTGCATAATCTAAAGTTTTCATTCGCATCCCGGCACACAAACCTAGCTGAGGCTTGTCACTCACACCCCCAGACGCACACCTCAGGCTGAGGCTTGTCACTCACACCCCCAGACGCACACCTCAGGTTGAGGCTTGTCACTCACACCCCCAGACGCACACCTCAGGCTGAGGCTTGTCACTCACACCCCCAGACGCACACCTCAGGCTGAGGCTTGTCACTCACACCCCCAGACGCACACCTCAGGTTGAGGCTTGTCACTCACACCCCCAGACGCACACTTCAGGCTGAGGCTTGTCACTCACACCCCCAGACGCACACCTCAGGTAGGCCTACACTAAAACCCAGGGAAGCAAACCTAACTGAAGTTGGTCCGTGTAAGATATACAAATACACAGATAAACATGACAGGGTCAATATTTGAAATAAAGGACAAAAACAATGAGAAAAACACAAATGAAAATCAGAAAATTCCATAAGCCAATCACAAGATTTAATTGCTTCAGTGTAAGGGTAGTAAAATAAAATATAATAATGAAAATAGCAATAAAACTATTGTGGATATGAGTTGAACTATAATGACTGCCATAACATTCACACACCTCAGTAGCCACGTCATGGTGCTGCCGGAGCTGGACTCTGGATGCAAACATCTGCATCCAACATTCTTTTTGTCTATGGTTTAAATTTGATGGCGGCCTATTTCCCTAATGCTATATAACCCCCGCGGGTTTTGCATTTTCCCATTATTTAATCTGCATAAACGCTGACACACGTTAGTGGTCAGCAACCAGGACCGGGTGACCAGACACGCATAACAACACCTCTGAAAAGACGACGTTAGTGTCTGGGGAAGCTATATACCTCTTGGTGAAGCTGCGTGTAGGATTCTTGGTGAAGCTGCGTGTAGGATTCTTGACGAGCGAGGAGGAGCGACTGGTAGGAGGGCTGTCTCACTCGCGTTATATGCTCCATCCTACGAAAATTATACATCCTTTAGTCCATTTAGGGGTTAAAATAATACTGCTTGTTGTTCGCAGATGGTCGACAGTCTTTGTCAACATTACTTAATTATCGCCCTACGGGAACTTATCTGTAGGAAGGTCTGGAATTTTTAGGGAGACGTTTTCAGTTTTTATACAGCTGCTGTTGTTGACATTCATGAAAGTGCTAAGCCACAGGTGCACTTAGAGTTGAAACTTCTATGGTGAACAGAAGAGCATTTATAATATCAATGTATGTGCTTGTATGTGCGAGAGGAAGCGGAGTCTTGATAATACAATGACATTTGATAAACCAATGTGGGATTCCGGTAGTCACACTGTCCTCCAGTCCTTGTGTACTCAACAGTGGTACGGTACACAAGGTCTGGACTCAGTGTCACTGCTCTACAGTCCTTGTGTACTCAACAGTGGTACGGTACACAAGGTCTGGACTCAGTGTCACTGCTCTACAGTCCTTGTGTGCTCAACAGTGGTACGGTACACAAGGTCAGCACTCAGTGTCACTGCCCTACAGTCCTTGTGTACTCAACAGTGGTACGGTACACAAGGTCAGCACTCAGTGTCACTGCCCTACAGTCCTTGTGTACTCAACAGTGGTACGGTACACAAGGTCACGACTCAGTGCCACTGCCCTACAGTCCTTGTGTACTCAACAGTGGTACACAAGGTCAGGACTCAGTGTCACTCCCCTACAGTCCTTGTGTACTCAACAGTGGTATGGTGCACTAGGTCAGGACTCAGTGTCACTGCCCTACAGTCCTTGTGTACTCAACAGTTGTAAGGTACACAAGGTCAGGGCTCAGTGTCACTCCCCTACAGTCCTTGTGTACTCAACAGTGGTATGGTGCACTAGGTCAGGACTCAGTGTCACTGCCCTACAGTCCTTGTGTACTCAACAGTGGTACGGTACACAAGGTCTGGACTCAGTGTCACTGCCCTACAGTCCTTGTGTACTCAACAGTGGTACGGTACACAAGGTCAGGACTCAGTGTCACTGCCCTACAGTCCTTGTGTACTCAACAGTGGTACGGTACACAAGGTCAGGACTCAGTGTCACTGCCCTACAGTCCTTGTGTACTCAACAGTGGTAAGGTACACAAGGTCAGGGCTCAGTGTCACTGCCCTACAGTCCTTGTGTACTCAACAGTGGTACGGTACACAAGGTCTGGACTCAGTGCCACTGCCCTACAGTCCTTGTGTACTCAACAGTGGTATGGTGCACTAGGTCAGGACTCAGTGTCACTGCCCTACAGTCCTTGTGTACTCAACAGTGGTACGGTACACAAGGTCTGGACTCAGTCCCACTGCCCTACAGTTGTTGTGTACTCAACAGTGGTACGGTACACAAGGTAAGTACTCAGTGTCACTGCCCTACAGTCCTTGTGTACTCAAAAGTGGTAGGTACACAAGGTCAGGACTCAGTGTCACTGCCCTACAGTCCTTGTGTACTCAACAGTGGTACGGTACACAAGGTCTGGAATCAGTCCCACTGCCCTACAGTCCTTGTGTACTCAACAGTGGTACAGTACACAAGGTCTGGACTCAGCCCCACGGCCCTACAGTCCTTGTGTACTCAACAGTGGTACAGTACACAAGGTCAGGACTCAGTGTCACTGCCTTACAGTCATTGTGTACTCAGCAGTGGTACGGTACACAAGGCCAGGACTCAGTGTCACTGCCTTACATTCCTTGTGTACTCAACAGTGGTACGGTACACAAGATCAGGACTCAGTGTCACTGCCTAAAAAAGACCCAATACATCTATAACAAGCACTGCCCTAAAAAAACTAAACAGATGACAGCTAAGAGACTGAACAGTCCCTGGCTAACACCCAGCATTCTCAAATCCATAAATACAAAACACCAATATGAAAAACAGTACAGAATGGGTCACATAACCAGAGACCAAACAAAACGTTACTCGTCAGTCCTAACCAGCCTGATAAGAAGGGCAAAAAAATTGTTTTATGAGAACAGATTATCCAACTTGCGAGGTGATATAAAAAAGACCTGGAAAACCCTATCAGAAATTCTGGGAACAAAAAAGATATCACGAAATAGCGAAATAAAATTAGCAAAATCAGATGAACCCCAACTCCCACCAACAGAAACAGCAAACAGACTCAATGATTTCTTCTCCACTATAGGACAAAACCTTGCCAATAAAATCCCAAGCTCAGATACCCCACCAAATGACTACCTCACCGGCAACTACCCGAACACACTGTTCCTAGCTCCGACTAACCCATACGAAGTCTCCCTTATTATCAACACACTAAAAAACAAGGCAGGAGATTTAAATACCTTACCACCCTTTATATACAAAAAAGTGTCACAAGTGCTATCACCAATCATTGCAACACTCTTTAACAAATCCATTGAATCCTCCACCTTCCCTACAGTACTCAAAATAGCAAGGGTCACCCCGATCCACAAAGGAGGAGACCAAACAGAGTTGAATAACTATAGGCCAATATCCAACTTACACCCTCTCTCAAAAATCTTCGAAAAATTAATTCATAAACGAATCTACTCCTACCTTATCTCCCAAAACATACTCAACCCCTGCCAATTTGGATTCAGGCCTAATAAAAATACTAATGATGCTATTATACACATGCTAGAACATATATACACTGCAATAGAGAAAAAAAGAAGTCCCACTGGGGATCTTCATTGACTTACGTAAAGCTTTTGATACAGTTGACCATGACTTGCTCCACGTAAAATTGTCACACTATGGTATTAGAAGGCACTCCCTCAAGTCTTACCTCAGCAACAGAAGCCAATATGTGTACGCAAATGGGGCAAACTCTTCTGCACAACCAATTACAGTTGGTGTCCCACAGGGAAGTGTCCTTGGCCCTCTTCTCTTTCTCCTATACATAAATGACCTACCAAATGCTTCGCAATTACTCAAACCCACACTATTTGCAGATGACACTACATACGTCTTCTCTCACCCGAGCCCAGTCACGCTAGCCAATACTGTAAATACCGAATTACAGAAAATATCTACCTGGATGAGGACTAACAAACTTACACTAAACATTGACAAAACCTACTTCATTCAGTTTGGTAACAGAGCTACAGATGTCCCTCTTAACATAATGATAAACGGATCACCTATCACAAAGCTAACAGAGGGAAAATTCTTAGGAATCCACCTTGATAATAGACTCAAATTTCATACACATATACAACAAATTTCTAAGAAAATTTCCAAGACTGTAGGCATACTATCGAAGATACGGTACTATGCTCCACAGTCAGCCCTCCTGGCCCTATATCACTCTCTTATTTACCCCTATCTCACCTATGGAATTTGTGCATGGGACTCAACAACAAGTAACCATCTCAGACCACTAATTACCAACAAAAGGCTGCAGTTAGAATGATAACAAATTCTCACTACAGGCAGCACACTCCACCAATATTCAATACACTCAACCTACTCACCATACAAAACATCCATACTTATTACTGCACTATTACATACATAGAACACTTAACTCTGATATTAACCCTCCCCTCAAACATCTCCTTGCCAACCTCAACAGAACACATGACCATAACACAAGGCACAGATCACTCTTTGATGTTCCTCGTGTCCATCTCACGCTATGCAAAAACTCAATGCACATAAAAGGCCCTAAAATCTGGAATTCATTACCTGTAAATATAAAAGAAACACTACCTGTTTATAAATTCAAGTCTCTTCTCAAAGATCACTTACTCACCCAAAACCAAATAAATACTGAATAACTGAACCTTATAAATTTTATATCTTAAATGTTTCTCACAATTATATCACATAAATGTTAAACCTAAAACCCAATCTAACTTTATTATTTTTTAAATGCACTACCTAACAGAATACTCCATTCTACTGAATTTACAACAATGCATGCAACCATATGACCTGTCTTTGTAATACTCACTTGTGCTTTATAGTAACCTTTTTACATTAATGTTTTATCACTGATTTCATCATTGCTTAGTTAATCTTAAGTTAATTTTAAGCCAGCCCGTAATGCTATGCATAGTATAAGTGGCTTTGGCATGCTGCTCTTATCTGTATTTTTTTGTACCTCTGTAAGTGTGCTCAAATTGTAAATAAATAAATAAATAAATAAATAAATAAATAAATAAAATGGTACGGTACACAAGGTCAGGACTCAGTGTCACTGCCTTACAGTCCTTGTGTACTCAACAGTGATACGGTACACAAGGTCAGGACTCAGTGTCACTGCCTTACAGTCCTTGTGTACTCAACAGTGATACGGTACTCAAGGTCAGGACTCAGTGTCACTGTCTTACAGTCCTTGTGTACTCAACAGTGGTACGGTACACAAGGTCAGGACTCAGTGTCACTGCCTTACAGTCCTTGTGTACTCAACAGTGATACGGTACTCAAGGTCAGGACTCAGTGTCACTGTCTTACAGTCCTTGTGTACTCAACAGTGGTACGGTACACAAGGTCAGGACTCAGTGTCACTGCCTTACAGTCCTTGTGTACTCAACAGTGGCACGGTACACAAGGTCAGGACTCTATGTCACTACCTTACAGTCCTTGTGTACTCAACAGTGATACGGTACTCAAGGTCAGGACTCAGTGTCACTGCCTTACAGTCCTTGTGTACTCAGCAGTGGTACGGTACACAAGGTCAGGACTCAGTGTCACTGCCCTACAGTCCTTGTGTACTCAACAGTGGTACGGTACACAAGGTCAGGACTCAGTGTCAATGCCTTACAATCATTGTGTACTCAACAGTGGTACGGTACACAAGGTCAGGACTCAGTGTCACTGCTTTACAATCATTGTGTACTCAACAGTGGTACGGTACACAAGGTCAGGACTCAGTGTCACTGCCTTACAGTCCTTGTGTACTCAACAGTGGTACGGTACACAAGATCAGGACTCAGTGTCACTGCCTTACAGTCCTTGTGTACTCAACAGTGGCACGGTACACAAGGTCAGGACTCTATGTCACTACCTTACAGTCCTTGTGTACTCAACAGTGATACGGTACTCAAGGTCAGGACTCAGTGTCACTGCCTTACAGTCCTTGTGTACTCAACAGTGGTACGGTACACAAGATCAGGACTCAGTGTCACTGCCTTACAGTCCTTGTGTACTCAACAGTGGTACGGTACACAAGGTCAGGACTCTATGTCACTACCTTATAGTCCTTGTGTACTCAACAGTGGTACGGTACACAAGGTCAGGACTCCGTGTCACTGCCTTACAGTCCTTGTGTACTCAACAGTCGTACGGTACACAAGATCAGGACTCAGTCCCACTGCCCTACAGTTCTTGTGTACTCAACAGTGGTACGGTACACAAGGTCAGGACTCAGTGTCACTGCCTTACAGTCCTTGTGTACTCAACAGTGGTACGGTACACAAGATCAGGACTCAGTGTCACTGCCTTACAGTCCTTGTGTACTCAACAGTGGTACGGTACACAAGGTCTGGACTCAGTTCTACTTCAAATATTCTCCCTCGCCGATTTTTTTTCCTAACTACTACGAGTTTCATAAAACTGAAAACAATCACTGATTTTTCTTAATGTCTCGTAACTGTAATTCATTATTTCGGTATTATTGAGTTAACCAAATGTAGAAGACGAATAAATCAGCACATCCAGCAACGATTAATACTACGAGAAGAAACTGATACACAGGAGGGTGTTCAGGGAAACAACGCTCTCGCGGCCCGGTATATGATCAGGGCCGGTATATGGATCACGGCTTGATCAACCAGACTGTTACTGTTGGCCGCACGCAAACCGATGTACGACCCACAGCCCGGCTGGTCAGGTACTGACTTTAGGGGCCAGTCCAGCTCCCTCTTGAAGACAGCCAGGGGTCTATGGGTAATCCCCCTTATGTATGCTGGGAGGTAGTTGAGCAGTCTTGGGCCCTTGACACTTATTGTGTTATCTTTTATCATATTCATTGGCTGATGTTGCACCGCCTGCCGAGTCTTTTGCTTTAGTAAGGAATGATATCCGTGTGCAAATTTTGACCTAGACCCCCTAGGATATTTTAAGTGTATATTATGATGTATCTTTCTCGCCTGCATTCCAAAGAGTACAGGTCAAGGAACTTCAACGGTCCCAAGTAATTTAGGTGTTTTATTGTACTTATAAGTGAAGTAAAAGTTCTCTTTATATTCTCCAAATCTGCAATTTCTCCTGCATTGAAAGAGGCTGTTAGTGTACAGTAATTCTTCAGCCAAGAGAGAACAAGCGATTTGAAGAGAATCATCATTAGTTTGGCATCCCTTGTTTTGAAGGTTCTCATTATTCATCCTATCATTTTCCTAGCTTATGAGGTAGAGACATTGTTGTGATCTTTGAAAGTAAGACTCTCTGACATTATTACTCCCAGGTTCTTCATATTAGTATTTCGCGCTATTCTTGGGTTGTAATTTGTTTTATACTCTGATCCAATTTTTATTTCCTCGAGTTTTACATAGTAGAGTAATTGAAATTTTTTTTTCACTGAACTTCATTTTGTTTTCTGAGGTCCTTTTAATTAAAGACTTGGTTAATGTCCTCTTAGATATTTGCAGTGTCCTCACTGTCATACAAATTCTAGTATCATCAGCAAACGAGGACTCAATGCTGTGGCTTATGTCTTTGTCTATGAGGATGAGGAACAGGAGTGGAGCGAGTACTGTGCCTTGTGGAGCACAGCTATATATATATACAAAGAAATATCGCAGTCAGCAGGATTCGAAACTACTACTGGGAACGGTCAAGATTCTCAGGCAGTGCTCTAGTCGAGGAGACTGAAATAGCTTGAATCTATGCTTGAGGCTCACTGACGTGCCCGGGCTGGGAAAGAAACATGACTTGTGAACCAGGCTGCCCAGTTTATGTGGCATTTGTGTGGCCGAGTGGGCTAGAACGCTGCCTGAGAATCTTGACCGTCCCCCGTAGTAGTTTCGAATCCTGCTGACTGCGATCTTTCTATATATATATTATTTATTTATTTATTTATTTATTTATTTATTTATTTAACAAATTGTGGCATGGCAGGGGATTGATCCCGTGGTACTTTGGCCCGCGTCATGGGAAGCCAGACAAAGTTCACGATGCTCTAACCAATGGATCATGCACCCAGCAGGTCTGGGCGTGTTCCATGATGCGAGTATATATGCGGCTGTAGTAAGCTCAGAGCGTGGAGTTAGAACGTCGTGAACTGTGGCCTCCCACAAGGCGGACCAAAGTATCACTGGATCGATCCCCAGTCATACCGAAATTTGTTAATATTTCAATAATTGTTTCCTGGTGCATCAATATATAAAGTGCTTGTGAAGGCTGGTATTCAAATGGGAGTAGATTGAAAATAGCCCTGAGCTTACCACGGCCACGTATGTCCTCGCACCATGAATCACGCCTAGTCCTGCTGGGTGCATGATGTTTGTAGGATTGTATGGTCCAGTGGTTAGTGTCTTGAACATTGACTGGCTTCCCATGAGACGGGGCCAAAGAAGCATGGGATCGATCCCCGGCCATGCCATAGTTTGTTAATGTGTTATTGTTTTTTATACTACTTGTTTCGTGGTTGCATTAATATATATATATATATATATATATATATATATATATATATATATATATAAATATATATATATATATATATAATATATATATAATATAAGCAAAGGACACAATATTCAACTGTTTATGTAGAAGAACTCACAGACGAACTCTCATGACATTTATGAAAGGATATGGTTCGTCGCGAGTGGCTTCTACGTCACGAGTTGATTCTAATTTTATAAATGTCGGAGTTGCGGCAGCGTCCTCTTCCTTACACAACATTAAGTTCATGCCTATATTTTCACGCAGACATGAAAGACTCCGATTTTGTTGAAAAACTTCCTTAAGAAGCAAGAAAACAAGAGGTTGCAGGGATGACTTTCCACTCTGTCTGTCAAACAACTTGATGATTGCTGAAAGACGTTTTACAGAGTAGGACGTCATGTACTGATGTCACTGGTCACGACAGCAAGAAATATTATTTGTAATACTGTTTAACATGGAATGTAGTAATTCATACTAGACTTAACCTTGACTACAGCTACTTGTGTAAATATTTGTTTAAAAACCTGGTTAGCATTGCGTTACTACACAGTTTATTTGTGTGCATGTGACCATATTTTGACCAACAAATCTCCTACTATAAACGTAAGCATTTCCTTAACACAACACCTTACATTTCCTCTTAGTTCTGCATCATACTTAATAACAAACTAGGTGAACCAAACGACGAGTGAAAAGACATATTGTCATATCCTCTTTGTTATTAATACATATTTTCACTGTTGACAATCTTTTCTTCCCAAGCGAAAAAACAAGATAAACTACGAGAATGATGTCTCGACATCATACTATAATATACTGATAATCTTTACTTCAAAATTGCTAATACCTTGATGTATTATTTTCGGTTAATATAAGTAGGCATTAAAATGAAGTGACCTAAGATATTGTTTCTCACAAAATTAACTTGTGTATGTAACATTAACGAGACAGGCAACTAAGTTTATGTTTTCTCACTTGCCTCTTGGACACGTGCAGCATATTTGATTTTCACATTGTTCAAGATGTGCAATACGGATTTGTCTAATAATGGATCTCCTTTATTGACACCAAAAATTTGAAATCATTTAACGTGTGTGAACACTGTAACATTCTGGTAATGTATAGTGAGTCGCGAGTGACATTCTAACATGCTAGTGACGTATAGCGAGTCACGAATTGACTTAAATTTCTACTTATACTGATTTGCTGCTTATTGTTGGCAGTGAACACGTACATCGTAATAAGTTCCCTGATGATGGTGACAAGAAGGTAAACACAACTCGGAAATGTATCTTCTCGTGATTTGTGAACGAAGGATCGCTTATCCAATAATCTAACTTTAGTCAAATCGATTGGAAAAATTTGATAGGAAATCTTGAATCTAGCGTCTTTCTATATACAGTTCAGGATTGTTTTTTATAAATAATTTGAGGCTGAACAAGAACTCATTAGTTACCATCAAGTGAGGTAAATAGCACGTGCTTCCCTTAGGTCTGGCCTCAGGGACTTTCTTCATAAACCCTAAAGCCAACTGTTCCTGAATGATATTGTGCTTCCCAGTGAGTCCCTTTTTAGACAAGTTGCTCACTTGGGAAATCAACTGTCCCAGTAGGCAACAATGAGTGACCTGGTTCCCAAGGCAGATTCGCCTAATATTGTCCTTCTTTAAACTAGACGTCTAAATCCCACAGTTTATGAATTGACTCTTAATTATTTCCATAACTCTTCATATCTAGAGCACCGACGTGTGCTCCTGTTTTTATTACTACCTCGGCCTTTGTATCGAGGTTTCAGCTTCTCCTTCTAGAGTAGCAGGAAATTCTGGTGGAGTATTATTATTATTATTATTATTATTATTATTATTATTATTATTATTATTATTATTATTATTATTATTATTATTATTATTATTATTATTATTATTATAATCATGGGGGAGCGCTAAACCAGTAGGATTATACAGCACATGTGGGGGGATGGGAGGCATTCAGGCTCAATTCAGGGAACTGGAGCACAGATCCAGTTCCCTAGATCAAGAGCCCCTCACCAGCGTCAAGGAACCTCTCTTGAGGGAAAATTCTGGTGGAATTCTGACATCTAATATATAACCAGCAAGGGACCTATAAAAACCGACACCTACCTCACTCATCCGACTTTTGGACGGAAACTCGTCCAAAAGGGAACACTCACGTGTGTGACTGTGTCCATAGTGATATCATGACCTGCCAGCTTAACCTCAGGCTCCACCAAATGCTTAACCGCTGCCTCAAGACTTCAGAGGCCCAGGACAACTTATTTAGAGATCATAAAATTGAAGTTGAAAATTTTTGGAATTTTATGGTTTCTTATCAAAAAGTAGTGCAAAATTCTGGCAACATATTGATGCATTCAGCTTGTTTCAATCATATTTCTAAGTATGTTTTTTTTTTCAAAAATGTAATTTTTATATTTTTGCTTTCATCAAGAGGACATGTTGGCAATTAGTGTTTTTATTGTTTTTTTTTCACTCCAGAAATTACTATTATTTCATTCTAAATTACTGATTATTTCATTCTAAACAAGTTTTGTGACGACTAAAGTGAAGAGCACAGAGTTGTTGCTGCTCAGTTGCCTCTGGGTTATCAACAGTGATAGGAGTTTGCAACACGCTCACTCTGGGTTATCAACAGTGATAGAGGTTTGCAACACGCTCACTCTGGGTTATCAACAGTGATAGGGGTTTGCAACACGCTCACTCTGGGTTATCAACAGTGATAGGGGTTTGCAACACGCTCACTCTGGGTTATCAACAGTGATAGGGGTTTGCAACACGCTCACTCTGGGTTATCAACAGTGATAGGGGTTTGCAACACGCTCACTCTGGGTTATCAACAGTGATAGGGGTTTGCAACACGCTCACTCTGGGTTATCAACAGTGATAGGGGTTTGCAACACGCTCACTCTGGGTTATCAACAATGATAGGGGTTTGCAACACGCTCACTCTGGGTTATCAACAGTGATAGGGGTTTGCAACACGCTCACTCTGGGTTATCAACAGTGATAGGGGTTTGCAACACGCTCACTCTGGGTTATCAACAGTGATAGGGGTTTGCAACACGCTCACTCTGGGTTATCAACAATGATAGGGGTTTGCAACACGCTCACTCTGGGTTATCAACAGTGATAGGGGTTTGCAACACGCTCACTCTGGATTATCAACAGTGATAGGGGTTTGCAACACGCTCACTCTGGGTTATCAACAGTGATAGGGGTTTGCAACACGCTCACTCTGGGTTATCAACAATGATAGGGGTTTGCAACACGCTCACTCTGGGTTATCAACAGTGATAGGGGTTTGCAACACGCTCACTCTGGGTTATCAACAGTGATAGGGGTTTGCAACACGCTCTCTCTGGGTTATCAACAGTGATAGGGGTTTGCAACACGCTCACTCTGGGTTATCAACAATGA
>NC_069422.1:20975409-21011115 GCF_026875155.1 Cherax quadricarinatus
CTCTCCTTCCACCACATCATTTCCCATGCCCAAGTTCCCCAAAATACACACCTTCAGTGTTGTTGCTGAGACTGTTGTTGTTGAGAGTGTTGATGCTGAGAGTGTTGTTGCTGAGACTGATGTTGCTGAGAGTGTTGATGCTGAGAGTGTTGTTGCTGAGACTGATGTTGCTGAGAGCGTTCTTACTGAGAGTGTTGTTACTGAGAGTGTTGTTGCTAAGAGTGTTGTTGCTGAGAGTGTTGTTGCTGAATGTTGTACCTGAGAGTGTTGTAGCTAAGAGTACTGTTGCTGAGTGTTGTTGCTGAGAGTGTTGTTGCTGAGTGTTGTAGCTGAGAGTGTTGTTGCTGAAAGTCCTCCCCAGGTTCTCCCCAGTACTTCCCAAGTGCCTCCCCAGGTAATCCCTAGGTTATCCCCAGTGCCTCCCCATTACCACCTCAGTCCTCTCCAGTGCCTCCCCTGGTCCTCCCCAAGTCTTCCCAGGTTCATTTCAGGTCCTTCCCAGGTCCTCCTTTTGTGCCCCCCAAAGCCTTCCCAGGTCCTACCCAGTTACTACCCATGTCCTCCTCAGATCCTTCCTGGGTCTTCCCCAGTGACTACCCTAGTCCTCCCCAGCTCCTCCCCATGTCCTCTGTGCTTCTCCAGGTCCTCTCTGTGCTTCTCCAGGTCCTCCCTGTACCTCCCCTGGTCCCCCATAGGTCCTCCCCTGTGCCTCCCCAGGTCCCCCATAGGTCCTCCCCGTGGCTTCGAGATAGGTTAAGTTCACGTCGTGTAGAGATGAACCTCTAGAAGTCTTGTACAATGAGTGTTAAGACCCATCTGTCGCAGCCGTCATTTATTTAAAAGAGGGAAATCTTTCAGGTAAAAAAAAAAGTATGAAAACATTATACAAATAACAGGCACATAGTCAGTGGTCTATGTGGGACCGACACGTCGTCATAAGCTTCTTTCTCCTGCGTGCGGGTTATTTGTTTATTGTTCCAGTCACGGTATTGTGTCTTTGTGTTCTTTCTGTATAAAAACATTTTTATTTATTTATTTATTTATTTGCAAGTAATACATCGGGGTTATGTATTTACAATAATGGGTTGCAGTACAAAGAGAACCTCTATTATGCTTAGGCATTATGGGCCGGCATAACTTAATGGCTTACTGACTACTTAACATTAAAGAAATTTATCATAGTTGTACAATAGTTTTATTATTTATAAATGAATCTAATTTATATAAACCAAAGGATATATTCATGTTTTAAAAAATGCTTTTTATGAAGCATGATTCAATTATATTCCTGTCGACAATGGACAATATATTCAAAAGTAATTATTGTAATTATATTATGGGAATATAACATTGTAATTTGCTTGAAGTAGTTTACAGTATGAGAATGCTACAATTTGGTGTAGCCAATACTGTTTTTGGGTAGGTATTTATACCACTATGTAGTGTTAGTAATGTATGAACTTGGTCGTCTAGTCTTGAAGTTTTAAGATTTAGTTGATTTATTGGTATAGTTAAAATTGAGTATTTAGCAGTTAGTCTAGAGTGAGTAAGTGGCTTTTGAGAAGTCTTAAATTGATTTTCAAACCGGGTTTCTTTAGTATTTTCTGGTAATGAATTCCAAAATTTGGGGCCCTTTATGTGCAGAGAGTTTTTACATAATGTGATATGGACACGGGGTACATCAAAAAGATGCCATCCCAGTCAATTCTGCTTCCCTGGCTACACACCCTTAAACTGTACATATACCTAAGTAGATTAATCTTAGTGTAGCCAGCCGGCCCAGTGGTTTACGCACTGGCCTGGAGTTTTAGCGACTCACACGCCATGGGTTCAAACCCATCCCGTTCCGTGGTTTGTACACGTTAAATAGTTGTGAAGTTCACTGACTGGTCAGTTTCAGGACGATGAAGGATTGTAAGTTACGTAGCAGGAGAATTAATTTTGTTTAATTCTTAATTCTGGTCGTAATGTGAGCGAATGAACCTAGTATTGTTGACGACCCGGGCCGGGAGCGCACCGGCCAGTCAAGGAGGAGGAGTTGTCTTTTCTGGCAGCTGAAACTGCTCTCAGCACTCTGGCAGGTGTGGGGAAGACCCGTCTGCCAGAGCAGCTTGCCTGTCTTTCACTCAGCTGACAGACTTCCACCATCCCTGAAGCTGAATGACCTATGCAGGTTTAACGCTTTATCGTAATATTTTTTCTGATAATGAACCTCAACTATTAGTGCTTGTTTAAGCATCAAACTGGACTAATTAACATGCATTTCTAGGTTTATGGTGAGAGATATTTACTCATTACTAGTCTAGTCAACATATATTATTCTCGTCTTTGTTCTCCATTTATTTTAATAAATTCTTTTTAAAAAAGCCTATTTAATATTATAAAACAAATAAAATACATTTAATTTTATTACATATCGATCGTATCACCTTTTATTATTAGACAAAATATGAGGATAGTTAAGGTCATCAAGGTTTAAGAAGGAAGTTCTTCACAGCCTCCATGTGAGAGCATAACCTTGTAAGTTGCGCTAAGCATCTCTTAATGATTCCTGGGATCATCGCCCCCGCGGCCCCATCCTTCACCTGGAAAAATAGAAAGGAAATATTTGAGAAGCTCAAACAATTAAGTAATAATGGTGAAAATAAAGCGAGTACCGAATGTTGGTAGAAATTTGTAAGAATAACTTTATGGTAACTATATTTGAATACACAAAAAAAGTCACAGTGATACAGTTGTCCAGTCTGGTTTACCTTGATTTTATGTATATATCTCAGACGCTGGTTAACCTAGCATTAATGTTTAGTCATAAAAAGCGCTGTTGTTAGAGCGCTTTTTGTGACCGAGTCAAAATTATCCAGGTGTTGCTATGATGTGTTCCTGGAGTATATGACGGATTTCCTAACTTGACTGATAAAATTGTCATATGTGAACAAAGTTACCAAGGTTAAGTAAAGAATTTTTTGTAAAGTATTGTAACCTAAAATCAAACACTCTAAATGAAAAAAAAAAAAAGATTAATCTTTTTTTTTTTTTAATTCTGATGCCAAGTGCAATCAAAGATCCTTGTAGAAACTACACAGAAACACAACTGAAGTTGTTGGAATACCAAGCCTCGTCTGAGACTTAAGTCTCCTCATGTAACACCCACCTCGCAGGATTCAAGAAATATATAGAGATTAAGTGTGAAAACAAATTACAGTTTTAAAGGCAAATTCTACAGTTTACAGATGATTGTTAATCAGAACAAACGAAAAAAAAATTCTCCAAGAGTTTAGTTTAAAAATTTAACTTACAAGTTATTTTTTCGTTAAATATAGCAATGGTATACTAGTATACCGACAAGTTGATAATAAGCTGAAGAAGCCTGCACAGTAGGTCTACACAGTGGGATGCAGAGGAGGTAGCGGAAACAGTATAGATGTAAAGATATAATCAGTCCATCACCTTCGAAGATGTAGTTCTGAGGTGGTTAGTCCCTCAGCCTGGTAAAAAGTTCTGCAACAATATTGTTCCAGACTATGTAGAACACATGTGTAGCACACATCAGAGGTTACATATGTGACAGACATCAGATGTTACATACGTGCGACAAACGTACATTAGGTTACATATATGTAGCAAACACACATTGGATGTTACTTATAAGTGACAAACACAAATCAAAGGTTACATATGTGCGACAAGCACACATGAAAGGTACATATTTTAAAGCAAACCTTGAGGGCCTTACGCTGCGCTGCCACACGTATATAAGGAAACACATGTAAGTGTGTTTCCTTACATCACTAACGCTCCATCAGAGAGATCTCGTAACCATCACCACTACGTGGGTCACTGCAACCCTAAATTTATTACGTACATTGACGAGGAAGTGACCCGTACGATAGATTTTCCATAGGTAATGTGGATCAACAGGTACTGCTAGTGTGTGTGAAGGTTGACCAGTGAGTGTTAACTGTGATTACTGGAAGGTACTGTTGTGAGTGTGTGCACCGTGTGCGTGTGTTTATGTGGTGTTCAGTGCGTATGTGTGCACTAACAGGTCTTATGTGCAAGGCAGTTTTTCTCTTGTAACTCTCCGAGTTATTCTCTCTTTGTTGTTGTATTGTGATTCCAGACGGTAAATTTTGGAGAATATCGTCTTCCAAGAAGTCTCTCTGGAAGTCTTTCAAAGAATACACAAGACTTGATGTTGGCTTAATACTTCCTGCTTGCAATTGCTGTTGCCATATTCTAAGGAAGCTAGTAAGATATATATATATATATATAATGTCTTAAACCTACTAAACAAAAATTACAATGAATAACAGAATAAAAAGCAAAATGTTGACATCTAACAAGTCTCTTATTTTAGATGCATCCAGAGTCCAAGAGAGACGTACAACTCTACAAGGCACGACCCTATTGTATTACTCTATACGGCAGGACCATATTGCTTCTAATTTACTACCAAATGTAACTAAAAGACGCATAAGTTAGAAATGGAGGTATTTATGTGTATATGTATTCTGGTCTCCATTTTTAATGACGGTATCTTTGTAAATTTAATTTCGTGTGAGTGTGAGTTAGACCATCCTGAGAGATGGTCTAACTAAACGTTGACGCTGTCGTAGCTAATGTACTCTTAGTGGAATGACTGACGATATCTTCATATGACTTTTTATTATGGCAACGTTTTGCTCTCCAGGAGCTTTGTCAAGCCGTTACAAACAATACATAGACACACAGGGAATATATAGGCTCAGAGTGAGGTGTAGTACAAGCTGCAGTAGTAGTTGTAGTTATACATTTTGTGGAAAAGTCAGCTGGTACATGAGAAAAAAGTTACAGAAGCTATGGCTTAAGTAGCATAAAAAATAGGTTGGGCAAATGTATATGGATGGATTTGAAAAGGAATGCTTCACTGTCCCTTCTCTATTACATAAGAACGTAAGAAAGGAGGCACACTCCAGCAAGCCTGTTCGCCCAAACTGGACATGTTCTTTATGTAGTAACAATTATGTGATGGCAGGGTGTACTGTTTTCAGGAGGATTCTACCAATATTAATGCAATCTTCATCACCAGTGGACTCTTAATGGAATGAATGACGATATCTTCATCGCCTTATTGAAGTCTCTCAGCTGATGGTGATAGTACTGCTTGCTTGGCGTACTCACACCATCCTGTGTGAGTACACCAAGTTGAGTAGCAACACACACCTATGAATTATTATTGTGAGAAATTACCTGCATGAGGTTTACAAGGTATTACCTGAATTATTATGTGCTAGTAATTTGGGCGAGGTAAATGAGACTTAGTTACAGTAGGTCGCAAAACCGCCATTCCTTCGATGCCCACTCCAATACTACTCACAAAAAGCTAGACCTGATATTAGATTAACAATTAAAATATTAAAACCAGCTAAATTACTGGGAACGGTTGAAAGTCCTTGATCTGTATTCCCTGGAACGCAGGTGAAAGAGTTCATGACAATATACAGTTGAAAGGTCCTGGAGGGATTGGTACCAAACCTGCACACGAAACTCACTCCAAATGAAAGCAAAAGACTCGACAGGAGATGCAACATTCCCCCAGTGAAAAGCAGGGGCGCCACGAGTACATTGAGAGACAACACAGTAAGTGTCCGGGGTCCAAGACTGTTCAACTGCCTCCCAGCATACATAAGGGGGATTACCAATAGACCCCTGGCTGTCTTTTTTTTTTATTTAAAAATTACATTGCAATACATTAAATATATAAAAGAACCCTATTATCGGCTCCGCCACAGAACATAAATTTTCATTTCCTAAATACACACTGCAGGTTCCTCTTTGTGCTGACACAAAATATCCCTCATCCCTATGCTTTTTATCCTTTACTCCTATGCTAAATACAATATTGTACGTTTCATCAATCAAAATATATTACAATTAGCATGAAAATTTTTATTCTACTTATCAACTGACTAAGAGGTGAACATTGTCATTACACAGAATTCCATGAAAATTTACTTAAGATTTAATACAAATATTGTCAAGTCTCACAACTCCTTCCCGTCTTCTAGATACAGTGTACACAAATTCAATTGCATGTCGTTATGATCCCATCAAATTACTTACACCCCCTCCTTTTCCTCATTGCAAAATTAAATGTCACTTACACTAGACGTCACAACGTCTGACTATTGTTCACTTAACTTATAAAATGACTAATTAACATAATTAATTACTTATGACTAAAAATAGATAGGAACATTGCTTGACAATAAAGAAGAATACTAACTAAAAATGGTAACTGTACACTAGATAATGAAACTCCCACACTAAGAACATATTCTCATATTTATGTTTTAACATGTTCTTCAAGATATTGATGTATAGTAACCAGTATTCGGAACATTATCAGACCTACTCTTTGACACACTGAAAAAGATAAAATAACATTATCGCTCTTAATTATACATGTGCAGAACAGTACTACCTCCATCATTAAAAATCCATCCAGGCACAAAACACTTTAGAAAGCCACCTCCTGCCATCCCCTGACCCCATACTGTCTAAAATTAAAAACACAAACTTACGTTCCCTTACATGCTCAAGCTCATACCTGAAGTCTAAAGTCATAAACCCCTGTCTCTTATTAATAGGTCACCAGGTCACCCCCCCTACGCCCCCCCTCATGCCTAACTACAGTACACCCATATACTCCACTGCCACACACTTTTATTCACATTTCATCCCCCACTAAACTCAAAACAGAACAAAAGTGATAGACTCAGGGAATACACCCATTCCAGCTCTACTCTGCACCCAACCCTAACATAACACCTACCGTCAGATTACGATAACCCACTGGGAAACTATTTACCCACACCTTCCCATATAGTAGCCTATTCCTGCAAGTCGTACGATACACACCCGCTGCAAGTGCCCTCACCCTACAATCACCCCCCACCTCCCGCATACCCCAAGAAACATACAAAAAATCTGCCACCACGTACATCACAGCCCACCGAATGTCCTTGGAAACCCCACTCACATCAAAGCGCAACGCCCTCAAGGTCGAGATGTTACTCCCCCCCTTCGCCACTATACCTAGGATCCTCGCTAACCATGTCCTTACAACCCCCAAGTTTTCACAAAAATACACAGCAAGAAAAGCTGTTCCTCCTCCCCACAATGCTGACAATTCCCAGCACCTACATAACCCATTCTATATAGCACACACCTTGAAGCTAGAATTCCCAGAAAATACCTATATACCAATTCACGAACCTTCGGCTTTAATCTAATCTTTCGAAAGTCTTCCCAAATGCCCCTCCAATCATACATTGGGTATGTATCTAGTCCCTGTATCACCTCTCCCTGCCTACCTGTCCTCCCAAGCCTACTAACCTTTACCTTCCTTGCATTCTGGATTGTCAATAAATTACGCATCATATCTTCACACATCAATAACTCCTTCCCCTTCCACCATTTCCTCACATCCTCCATGACCTCTCCCACCCTTATACCCCTCTCCCCTCCTGCCCTTAGGTACCTCTGCTTCACATATACTGCCTTAACACATGTGTCCAAAGGTATGAGACCTAGCCCACCCAGTCGCACGTCCGTCATCACCACCTCCTTCCGAAGCCACGGCCTCCCATAACCCCACACATACCTCAAAACCCCCCTCTCCAGTTCCTGAATATCACACGCCCTCAGGGGATATACTTCTGCCACTCCCCACACTTTACTGTACACCAGTGTGTTTACCACCATCACCCTCTGCTGCAACGTTACATCTCCGGCCCTCCATCCTCACATCCTACATCCTACCCATCGCTCTACTCACAACATCCCTTGAATTTACCCTCTGCGCCTCCTCAGCCTCTGCCATGTACACCACCCCGCATATCTTAAGTCTATCCACAACGTTCCACCCATAAAATTCCCCCAAACCCCCCCCCCACCCACGTACCTACTTCCATTAACTTAAACTTTGCTCCATTGACCCTCATCCCAGTCGCCCCACCAGAAATCACTATTATACGTCCCACATTCCCCAATCCTATTTCCCCTCCCACCAAAATTGTGGTGTCATCCACATACCCCACAATCCCACATCTGCCAGGACCTTTCCCTCCCTGTTCCCACACTCCTTCCTCTATAAGCCTATAAAATGGGTCCTGCATGCATGCAAAAAGGATTTGTGACAAGGGACAACCCTGTCTCAAACCCTTCCCCATCTGTACCGGCAGCCCTAACTTCCCATTAACTTGTACCCTGACTCTCGCAGGTGTATACAAAGTAGTCACCCACTGCACAATCCCATCCCCAAAACCCTGTTTTTGTAAAATACGCCACAACATACGTCTATCAACACAGTCATAAGCCTGCCTCCAATCGATCCCCAAGATCCCCCCCCCCTTGTCTGCCCTCCACGAAATCCCTAATTCTTCCATGCCCCTCACGCATACTTCGACCTGGAATCCCATACTGTCCTTTATGTAGAACAAGGTCAATCACCTTCTTCATGCGATTGCCCAAAACCTTCGCAAATATCTTATAATCAGAGCACATGAGGGATATCGCCCTATAGGCACCCAGGGTCCTCCCCCCTCCTTTATAAACCAAAACAACTACCCCCATGCCCTGCGTTTCCCCCAACACTCCCCCTTCCTTCATACAGTTAAGCAATGAGACCAGACATTCCTTCATACAATCCCAGTGTGCAATATAGAAATCGTTAGGAATCCCATCCATCCCTGGCGCTTTTCCCCTACTCAAGCTCATTACCGCCTCCCCCACCTCATCCTCACTGATCCTACCCTCAAGCTCCGCCCTCTCTTCCTCCCCTAAAATTCCCCGAATTCCCTCCCCTATAATCTCTCCCTCCCTCCCTCCACCCTCCCCCTGCTTAAAATTCTCCCTGAACCAATGATCAGCATAGTTACTCATTCCATCAGTGGTTCGTAGTACCTGCCCCACCCTATAGCCCCCACCCCTTTACACACCTCAAATCCCATAATTGTGGTCATCTGCTGTCTTTCCCTGAACCTCTGCAAAACACATCCTGACGGTTTATCACCCCATAGTACCTCTTCTAATCCTTCCCTCACATGTATCGCACCGAAACGAGAATTCTGTATATCCTTCAATCTTCCCCTTAAAACTTCAGTTTCCCCATGCCTACCACCCCCACCCCCTTCATAGCAATCATTAAGCTGCCCCTCCAGGTATTTCTGTATTCCAAACCTCCACCGTGCCTCATCCCGTCCTCTATGCTGGTAATAATCCTTAATCCGCCATTTAGCTTGCATCTCCCACCATCCCAAAACATCCTCCTCGATGTTGCGTGCCTCCCAGAATTGTCTCCACCAGTCCCTGAATGTAAACCCCTCCCCCTCCCCCTCCCCCTGAAGTAACCTCACATTCATTTTCTAATAACCTGCATACCGGCGAACCATACCATCCCATGCCACCTCTGCCAACACTGCACGATGGTCCGAAAAACCTACGTCAACCATCAGCACACGTTCTACTGTAATCTCACGAGTTATGTATATGCAATCTAATCTGGCAGCATAACCCCTCCGCATAAACATGTGCTCCACTTTCCATCCATCACCCCTGACTGCATCATAAACCCCTGCGTCCCCCAACAAATCCCTCAACACCCCAAGCACACACCCTGCACCCCTCGGCTCCACATCCTTATTTCTAATTACACAATTCCAGTCCCCACCTACTATGGAAACCATGGGTAAACCCCGCAAGTGGAAAAGCAGAACATCCCATATAAAATTCACCTTTATCCGTCTGTTGCTATCTGCCGGCATATATATCCCCAGAAAACACACTCTAATCTCCCCCCAGATCCCCTCTACCCTCACTACCCTCCCCTCTACCCTCACTGCCCTCCCCTCCCCCCTCTTCCCACGCGAGCACTTGAAATGGGCTGGATTCCCTCACTGCCACTGCCACCCCACCCTTTACTTTCCCTGAACTACCTGCATACATCCTAAACCCTTTCAACCTCCACTCTCTGCCACACTTAAAATTGTGTTCCTGTATAAAGCACACATCAACATCAAAACGCCTCAAAACATTCTCGAACCATACACATTTAACTTCAGCCCTTAGGCCATTCACATTTATAGTTAAACACTTAAAGATGCAAAAAAGGTGGCTTTCCTCTATGTCTCTGTGTCCTGTCTATAACGCTTTTTATTACTCCTGACTTCTCCCATACACTCTTGCCCTCCTTGATTCCCTCCCTCCCCTGTGCACTACTCTGCTCTTAGTTACTCCCGCCCACGTCTTCTTGCCAGGTCGCTGAGCGGGAGTAATGACCTCGTCATCCGACAGGTCTCCAACTCTCTTCCTAGAAGCCCCCTCAATCTCCATGTCATTATTTCCACTCTCCCTGTGCACCTCAGCGTCCACCTGCAACAACTGCAGTATGCCAGAACCTGACCCCGTCTACCCCGTGGCCTGTCCAGTCAGGTCGTCAACCATCAGAAGTCCCCCGTCTAGAGCAGGGTTCTCCGCTGGCACATCTAGGAAGGACTTAATCATCTCCTGCAGAGGTTCAGATAATTCCTGCAGGTCACCAGCCTCCCCCACTCCCACAGGCTGCTGCTCCACTTCAGGTTCTTCCTGTGGGGGAGCTGCCGAAGCTTCTGGTAGCATCACACAATGCTCCTCCACACCGTCCACTTCGTCTGCCCAATTTCCTTTGTCTGCTGCAACCACTGCAGCAGACGAAGGAGCCACCAACGACTCTGTGGCTACTGGCATTTCCTTTGACCGTGGAGCTGCAGCCTTACCACACCTGGCTGCCATATGATCAAAAGCACCACACAGTCGACACGTTTTACATTCTCCCGCATAGGTCACGAATACCTGTGTCCTAAAATACTCCAGGACAACATACGAGGGGATAGGTCTTCTCAAAGTCATCTTGATATTGTAAGATCCTGCAGGAAGCCCCGCGTAGATTCCATCGTTCCAAAGTCACAGCATGTACCTCACCATAGCTTTGAAAAGTTTCTCGAATATCCACGTCATCTGCTTCAAAAGGAACATTCCGAATCCTCACCCAGGTGTAGTATTTGGAGGCATCCCGCAGGCATACCTCCAGCCCAGATGAAACGGTGATACATCTCTCCTGGTAGTTAGTTACCGTCCTTTTGTAAGCTTCCACTGTGCAGAATTTGACGAAAATCCTTGTAGAACCATTCAGAGCAATCCCATATAACTCATTGTTGGCAATACAGAAAGTATCCCTGATGATCGTCGGCAGCAAAACAGGCATTTGTTGTGTAAATTGCCCCTTTGACTAAGTCAACACACACAGTGTTACTCCTCCTGCAGCCACTGGCAGCCATCTTTGAGAAAATAGGAAGTTGTGCAACAGAGAAAGCAGGAGCTTTTGCGCAGCACGTCCACACGGCCCTAGAGCGATGAGGACAATGTCCAATAGACCCCTGGCTGTCTTTAAGAAGGCATTGGACAGGCACCTAAAGTCAGTACCTGACCAACCGGGCTGTGGTTCGTACGTCAGCTTGCGTGCGGCCAGTAGTAACAGCCTGGTTGATCAGATCCTGATCCACAGTGTGACTGGTCTCAGACCGAGCCACGGGGGCGTTGACCCCCGAAACCCCCTCCAGGTAAACTCCAGCTACTTGGTACATTCAAATTGTGTGGGCTATATATTTTGGTTTACTTACTGAGTACACAAAATATAACTATTAGTACAATACATATAATACAATGGTGTTATTAGAAAAGAAATTCGCATTACCACTTACCATTTAATTACTGGATAACAAATTTTATTTTTAACACACCCAAAACAAAACTACTGCACATTGTGGGTAAGCATCCCTTAGCTAAGATGTTTCGCTGGGAAGATTAGGTGCAACCTATTTTTCTGTCTTTGTAGCCGAATTGTAAGGGTTTCTCATACTCTTTATCCAAATTCTTCAGTGGGAACGTGTCAGTAATTTCTAAATTACGGATTGAGTTCGATATACACCAAGTGAACTTTGAAGACGCCTGATTACATTGGACAATTAACAGACCATTGTTCACACATTTCACTACGACATCCTCCGTCTGCTCTGCGGCAGTTCCGTATCCCACCCCCCCACTCGAAATTTCTCAAAGGATCAAATCAGCATCAATTTTTAATACACAGTTATTATATTCAAATTTACACCTGTTGAATTTAATAAAATTCAAAACTATCCACAACAGTTTTTTTTTTTTGAACGAATTGGAAAACCTTGATCAACATTTCCCAGAAAAGTATCCCTGTATCCTTAGAAGGCCAACCGACTCTACGTTGGTGAACACAACAGCAGCATAGAGGGAGGGAGGCGTAAGTTTATCGGACAGTTATATATGTGGAGGTAATCATACATTTCGTGGAAACTAATATCCTTGTATTTCCTCAATATAAATGGCAAATTGGAACCTGCACAGAGACATTCTAACTGGATCCTTTCCCAAGGAAAGAGAAGGTTTGGAGGTTTAAAGTCAGCCAGAAGAGGCATTCTTCAGGTATCCTTCAGTAACCAATATCCCAAAATACACCAGCAGTTTAAGTATGAAGACGCTCGGAGGTTGCATTCTCAAGTTAGTGTCGTTGAATGTTCCAAACTGATTGCATGAGGCATTCACATGTAATTTTATTCATTAAAATTGGCACATTTACAACTATACACATCAAAATCCCCTTAAGGGATGTGAGGTGCTCTTGATCTGAGAAAATGGATCTGTGTTCCAGTTCCTTGAATTGAGCCTGAATACCTTGCATCCCCCACACATGTGCTGTATAATTTTACGGGTTTAGCGCTCTCCTGATTATAATAATGCTATAATAACACATCAAAACCAGTTAAAACGTCCCTCTAAGTAAGATACACTTACATTTACCTTCAAGATTAGAACTCATTTCGAAGAGGCATTTTCCTGTCATTGCAGGAAACTAATTTGTTTACTAAAACTGACAAATTAAAACTGACACAACCCCAAATCAATCAGAATCTGCCTTTCTCAAAAGGACAATAGTACTAAAGATTTCAAGCAGAACTAAAGAGGCATTCTCCAGGTATCTAACGGAGTCTAACAACTCCAAGATTATTAGTGAACTAACAAACTTAATCCTATACATTCAAAAACAAATATGTATCATCCTAAACCAAACATGTATCATCCTACATCAACCATGTATCATCCTAAATAAAGCATGTATCATCCTACATCAAACATGTATCATCTTAAATCAAACCTGTATCATCCTTAACCAGACATGTATTATCCTAAACAAAAATTGTGAAAATTATGAATTCTTCCTCGACATCTTATAATCTTTTCTAAGTCGAGATAAATTCCTAAAGAATTAATCATGTCAGGTTGTTTCTTTGGGGATTGATCTTGTGTTTCCAGAAATTTATACTCTGTAGAGAAGGCATCTTTCTGTATTAGTTTCACCCAGTATTTCATAGGTTCAGGAAATTCATAATTAGATTTTGCCCCTTTAATGAATTTGAAGACAAGAGCTGTAACTCTTAAGAGTTTACCCAAAGATGAGTATTTAGATCCATCAGTGACTATTTCTGGTATGTCTGCTGTCTTTAAGCAATTTAAGCAGATTATCTCTGCTGTGTTCAAGCAGACTCTTTCTTCTGGCATAATGTGAGCTTTTTGCTGAGGCCAGTTCGGTCCGTGGAGCCATAATTTATTATCCACAAATTTCTTGAGTGGGACACCACATGACAACATGTCAGATGGATTCTCTCTCATATTTCTGCTACTCTATCCTCTTCAAGGGGGGCTCCTTGGCGTGGTGAAGAGGCTCTTGGTCTGAGGAATTAAACCTATCGGTCTTCTTCCTCAGACCGAACCTAATTACCCCCCAATCTCCCCTCCCCTATCCCATCCTCCCCATCCTCCCCTTTTTCCTTTCCTCCTCCCTCCTCCCCTCCCTCCCTTTTGCCCTTCCTCTTTTGTCCTTTGGGATTTCTCCCACAGGCGCGCTAGTTCCTAGGTAGAGGAAAGGATACCGGGGTCCATCCCATTCCGTTGAGGTTCTTAGCGGTGGCGTAGTTTGCCGTGGAATCTGGATTGCCTGGGGATGTCCCGATCCCTCTCCTGTATCCCGGAGTAGCTTTGGGTGTCTTTCGGGCGATGAGTGTATCTCTGGAAGCCACCTTTCGGATTCCGGGGGTGGTGGCCGAAGGAGGTATGCTTTGTGGCGGATATCCGGCCGCCCTCTCTTTTGTCCACCGAGGTAGCTCGGCAGATGTGAGGTTGCTATCCCGGATTGTTAGTTTACTAGCATGATGGGTAGGGTATGGCACGGGTTCCTGCTGCATCTGCGCTACTTGCGGTGCTGAGGTCCTCTTGGGCACGGAGGGAGATTTCTGGCCTTTCATTCCTCCTAGGACCTATCCCTCCCCGGTCCCCCTTTTTTTTCTTTTTTTTATTTTTATTTTCTTTTCTTCTTTCTTTTTTTTTCTTAAAAACAAAAAGAAAGAAGTAACCTAACCATGGCAGCCCTAGTCCATGAACCTGCTACCCCCGGGCCCCTTCTTGATACCGCACCCCGTTCTGACCCACCTCGTCTTTGGACCACTCTTCAGACATTCCTCATGCCTCTGTACCTATTGCCGGTGCTGTTTCCTCACCCACTTCAGGTACTGAGGCCTCGACTGACTCTTTCGATTTATCGGACCTTCGCTCTCCTCTGACTATGCTTCCGGCCTCTCCCTCTACGGTGCGGCAATTTTCAAATCGCCGACCCGTTCCACGTCGGACCAACTCTGGTCCCACGCCTAAATGCCAACGACAATTACCTGCTGATGATACTTCCCACCTTCTCGTTCTTCTCAGAAAACGATCGACATGTCCTTCACTACCTTTCCACGCTCAGTTTCAGACTGAACAGTGGACTAAATTCTTCAGTTTACGACCAACTTCCTCTACTGCCTATCTTTCTGACCATAGTATTGGCAAGGCACTCCTACGCCATGTTGGTAAAGATATTTCTTTTCATGCTCTTAAGAGCGGTACGCGCATCATTACCGTACAGAATGCTACCCAGGCTCATCAGCTCTCTCGTCTTTCCCATATCGATACTGTTCCTGTCACTCTTGAAAAACATCATTCCCTCAATTCTTGTAGTGGTACCGTCATTCTGCCCCATACCATAGTTCAACGAAATTTTCCAGACATGTGGCACTGACATTCTAGAACAGCTGGAACTCCAAGATCTCCCAATCCTCAAGGTAGACACTTATGTTCTTCCTGCCCGTGGGCGGAGACGATACCCTAGCAATGTGGCTCATTTAACTTTTGACAGCCGAGAACTCCCATCCTCAGTTTATATAGCAGGACATCGGTTTACAAGTTCGAAGGTGATCCCTACACCACAACAGTGTAGAATTGCTGGCGATTTGGCCATCCAGCGAAATATTGCAGATCTATCGCCGAATGCCCAGTCTGTGGTGCCGATGACCATTCTAATACGTCTTGCAATCGATCTCCCTCTTGCCTTAACTGTCATGAGGCTCACCCTTCGTACTCTCGCTGTTGTCAAGTCTATTTAACGTAGCAGGAAATCCGTTACCTCAAAGAGACAGAAGGTCTCCCTTATGCCATGGCAGTTTCTCATCTCCGCTCCAAGGGGAACTCCCACGTGTTTCTTATTCCGTGTTTCAAAACGTCCCCCACTTCTGGTATCCCATCTTCTACACCCACTCTGTGGTTACCTCTCCATAATCACTCCTGTATCTAATCCTTTTGCTGTCCTCGGCTCAGACGTCCCTACTTCAAGCCTCAGTCTAATCTCGCTTCTTCGAGTTCTCTCTCACAAAGCCTCAGTATCGACGAGACCTCGTACGACACCTCCTCCCAATCGTCCCTCTACTTCTCAAAAGTCAAAAAAGGTCCGGTAACACCTCCTACCCATCTTCCACCTCTTCATTTTACCCTCCCTGTCTCTGTCCCTAGTTCTTCCCCTCTCACTGGCTCAGTTACAAGTGCAGAGGTTCACCCTCTTCCTCGTAATGTACCTTCCTCCCCTGTTCCCTCCCAAGTTTCTTCCTCTTCTGCACCTCCCAGGTTCCTGCCTCCTCTGTCCCCTGCACGCTTCTCCAGTTCCCTCCACCCTTTCGCCCCCCCCTACCTTGGTACAGTCCAATACAGTCCAATTTTTACTCATCCTCCCCCTACCATTCCCAATATTGTCTCCCATACGACATCTCTGAATTCCGAAACACTTGAAGCAATCTCTGAATATATTGCAGAGACCAAACCATCAATGGACACTGATCCCTTCCGCTCTTTCTCTCTCCTCTGCTCCATCTGCGCAACTCCTTTCTTCACAGCGCACCGTTCCTTCGCTGCTTGAACATTTTCACTGCCTCCGCATGTGGACTTTTCTAACCCTTCTAGTCCGTAGGAACCCTTACTGCGGATTTCAAGTATCTTTATCATTGCCAATCATGGCCTATTTACAGTGGAATATACGCGGCCTCAGGGGTAATCGGGGTGAGCTTCAGATGTTACTCTCCCAGTTTGCCCCTGTTGGTGTTTGCTTACAGGAACCAAAATTACACTCTGCTGTTATTTCTCACACTCTCAGGCTATAATTTATTGTATTCTTCTGATCCTTTTCCTGATGAGACCTTTAATGAAAGTGCCCTTTTCACGCACTGATATTCCGTACCATCAGCTATTGTGTTCATACTTCGCTGCATTACACAGCAGCCCGTATCCACTTACATAGGTGGTATACGCTCTGTTCTTTATAGTCTCTCTCCTTCTCGGGCATTATCTATTCCGGATTTTTGCCTTCCTTGTTTCGTCATTACCGCCACCGATTCTGTTACTTGGTGATTTTAATGCCCCATTTCCTCTGGGGGGGTCTCACTTGATTCCCGTGGAATTCAGTTAGAGGCTTTTTTGCCACCCACCCCCTCCATGTTTTAAATACAGGTACTCACACCATTTTGATCCTCGGGACTCATACTCTCTCTTGCATCGATCTCTCAATCTGCTTCTCCTCCGCCGCATTAGACTTCACTTGGTCTGTTCTCCCGGACTTACATGCAGTGATCATTTCCCAATCATTCTTACTTCCCCTTCATATTCGCCACCTCTTCGCACCCCACGTGGCAATTTTAATCGGGCAAATTGGAACCTTTACTCACACCTAACTGTTTTTAAGAAGGTTCCTTCTTCGTCCTCCATCGATGAGCTTTTCACCTCTTCTCGTCCTCCGTTTTCACCGCAGCTTCTCATTCTATACCCCAAACTTCGGGCAGGCATTCTCAGAAATGCGTGCCTTGGTGGTCTCCTGCTTGTGCTCGTGCAGTACGTTTGAAACGCGCTGCATGGGGCAGGTACCGGTACAATAGAACCACAGAGCGACTCCTTGATTTTAAACAGAAGCGTGCGATCGCTCGCCGTGTCATCCGTGACGCTAAACGCACTTGCTGGCGAGATTATGTCTCCACCATCACCTCTGCTTCCTCTATGAGTGCAGTCTGGAAAAAGTACGAAAACTGAGTGGTAAATATTCTCCTGACCCGGCTCCTGTTCTGCGGGTTGCCGGTGTTGATATAGCAAACCCACTAGATGTTGCCAATGAAATTGGCAATCATCTGGTCCGTATTTCTCAGGGACTCCATCTATGCCCCTCATTTCTTTCCTCAAAGTCTGCCAGAGAGTTAGCACCCTTGGACTTTTCTTCTCTCAGAGAAGAACAGTATAATGTGCCTTTTACACTTCAAGAACTGGAGGCAACACTCTCAGCTTGTCGATCATCGGCAGCTGGGCCCGACGACATTCATATTCGTATGCTACAACATTTACATCAGTCAGCCCTTGCAGTCCTATTACGCCTTTACAATCTTATTTGGTCACAAGGAGTTCTTCCACAGCTGTGGAAATCCGCCATTGTTCTCCCTTTCCGCAAACCAGGCACTACGGGACATGAAACCTCCCACTATCGTCCCATTGCTCTTACCAGTGCAGTTTGCAAAGTAATGGAACGTCTAGTAAATAGACGTTTAGTGTGGTATTTAGAGACACAACAGTCTCTCCACTCGTCAATATGGCTTTCGTAAGGGACGTTCTACCATAGACCCCTTACTGCGCTTGGATACGTATGTTCATAATGCCTTTGCGAATAACCACTCAGTTATTGCCATATTTTTTGACCTTGAGAAGGCATATGACACAACTTGGAGGTATAATATTTTAGCCCAAGCCCACTCCTTAGGCCTTCGAGGCAATCTACCATCCTTCCTTAAGAACTTTTTAACTGACAGGCATTTCCGTGTTCGGGTTAATAATGTGCTCTCCCCAGACTTTATCCAAGCTGAAGGTGTCCCCCAGGGATGTGTTCTGAGCACAACACTTTTTCTCCTTGCTATTAATGATTTGGCCTCTAGTCTTCCATCAAATATTTGGTCATCACTCTATGTTGATGACTTTGCTATTGCCTGTGCAGGCGCTGACTGTCACCTCCTTACAGTTTCTCTCCAACATGCAGTCGACCGTATTTCCAATTGGGCCACCACACATGGGTTTAAATTTTCCAGCACTAAAACCCACCAAATCACTTTCACTAGACGCTCTGTCATCTCCGATCATCCTTTGTACCTCTATGGCTCCCGTATCCCTGAACGTGATACAGTCAAGTTTCTGGGCCTCCTCTTTGATCGTAGGTTATCCTGGAAACCTCACATTACCTCTCTGAAGGCAACTTGTCACAGCCGGCTGAACCTTCTTAAAACCCTTGCTCATCTTTCGTGGGGAGCTGATCGTCGAACCCTCCTTCACCTACATTCCACCCTTATTTTATCGAAACTTGATTATGGTGACCAGATCTATTCAGCGGCATCTCCTGCTACTCTCTCTAGCCTTAACCCCATTCATCACCAAGGATTACGTTTATGCCTTGGTGCTTTTCGCTCTTCCCCTGTCGAAAGCCTCTATGCAGAAGCGAACGTTCCATCCTTATCCGATCGCCGTGATGCCCATTGCCTGCGCTACTATGTACGCTCCATGATCTCCGCAATCCTTCCATTTATAGAATGGTCACTGATATTAGTAGACATTCTTTATTTGTTCGCCGCCCCTGCTTACTCCGTCCCTTCTCTCTTCGCCTTCATTCGCTCTTGTCTTCTCTTCAACTACCACCTTTCTATGTACATGTAGCATCTCACTTTTCCCTACCCCCCTGGGAAGTTCCAGCTGTTCGAGTCTGTTCTTTCTCCCTCCTTGCTCGAAAGCCCAACTGTCTACGGTCGCTTCCCGCTCTCTTTTTTCTTGACCACTTTCACTCTCATTCTCATGCCATTGCTGTGTACACAGATGGCTCTAAGTCTTCTCGGCGTAGGATTCGCAGCAGTGTTTCCGGACAGCGTCGTACAAGGGCATTTACTACCTTCGGCTAGTATTTTACTGCTGAATTATATGCCATCCTTACAGCACTTATCCGTATTGCATCTATGCCTGTGTCATCATTTGTGGTTGTCTCAGACTCCCTTAGTGCTTTACAGGCTATACAAAAATTTGATACACCTCACCCCTTAGTCCTCCGTATCCAACTTTGGCTAGGCCGCATCTTTACCAAGCATAAAGATATTGTTTTTGTTGGGTCCCTGGTCATGTTGACGTACAGGGCAATGAACAGGCAGACACTGCTGCGCGGTCAGCAGTACATGACCTACCAGTTTCTTATAGAGGTATTCCATGTACGGACTATTTTGCTGTAATATCTTCCCACCTTCACACCCATTGGCAACAACGTTGGTCTACTATGCTCGGCAACAAACTTCAGTCTATTAAACCGATTATAGGTTACTGGCCATCTTCTTATCACCAGTGTCGAGGTTGGGAGACTACTCTCTCCCGTCTTCGCATTGGCCATACTCGTCTTACTCATGGATATCTCATGGAGAGGCGTCTTGCTCCTCTCTGTGAGAATTGCCAAGCTCCATTATCAGTCAGCCACATTCTGTTGGACTGCCCACTTTATCAACGAGCACGCAGAATTTACCTCTGTCGTCGTCTTCGCCCCGCTGCTCTCTCTTTACCTTCCCTTCTCGCTGATGGACCCACCTTTCATCCGGACTCTCTCATTGACTTTTTGACAACGACTGACTTACTTCACAAATTCTGATACTTACAGCCCTTTCTACTTCAATCTCTTGCTACCCTCTACCCCCGTACTATCCCCTGCCCCGCTGTTTTCTGTAACCTGCTGATCATCCCCCCTCCCTTCTGCCATCCAATTCCCTTGCTTCCTTCCCTACCCTGCAGCGCTGTATAGCCCTTGTGGCTTAGCGCTTCTTTTTTGATTATAATAATAATAATAATCTGCTACTCTATTTTGTACATAGACCAACTTACTCTTGTTATTTCTTAACCACTGGAGAACTGCTTCATTATCACTCCATATCAAGGTTTTTTCAATAGTGAGATGATCAAGTACTTTGTTAAGATAGCTAATTTTGTACCTACATAGAGTGCTGTCAGTTCCAATTGTGGTACTATTCTGACCTTCAAGGGTGCTACCCTGGTCTTTGAAGTAATTAGTGTACTTCCTTCAGCATTACTCTTGTAAGCTACAGCGCCATAACCTCTTATTGACGCATCACAGAACACATGTAATGTGTACTTGTTTCCTTTTTGACCTAATGTCTGGGAAATTGAATTTTATGAAGTTGTTTGTGGAGAACTGGTTAGATAAGTACACTTTCCTGTATGAAACAACATATATCGATCATTACTTATCTGTAACATCACGATGTCCATGGAGCAACCGCAATCTGGCCATCCTTTCCGGGTGCCGTTTAATTACCACTAGAACTGTAGATTAAAGTGGTTAATTATATAATTTTCCCCAAAGGAGCGTATATTTCAGCATTTCACATCTGAAATGCTTAGTGAAACTCGCTTGGTTTGGGTGAAATCACCCACACATAACGGGGTCTATTTGTAATTCCAGTCAAAACTCACCCTTACTTATTAGCTGCAGCTAACATAACTAGGTGTGGATATGGCTGGACTTACCTGGTTATTGTAACTGTCTCAATTTTCCCTAGGGTATATCTCAGCCCTCTCAGCCCCCTAAGCCCTCTGAGGGACTTAGCCTTCCCGGAAAGGGGCTAGTGGACTCTTCCTCGCTAACAATTTCATTGAACACATGTTCTGGGGAGCGGGCGAAAGTTCGCCGTAAGTGAACTATTAATCTCTTAACATTATTTTGATTGTCTCACTCGCTACCACTACTGATTGTCTTTTATTAACTTTGGTCCGTGGGATGGAGGGAGATGTACCATGATGTACAGAGAAACACCTGTTGAGTCACGGCCAACTGTCTGGTTTGGTTGTCAGTGAGTTTTCATTATACGACGCTTATCGCGGGTAAGTCGCCCTTTCTCTCACTAGCTTATCATGTTTCTGAGTTAGTTTAATTTCTTTATCATGCACTCCATCCCCATGGTGTGGACGGTAGTCAAAGGATTAAAGAGGTGCATAATAGGCCCAGGAACTGGGCCCCAAAGTTTTGAAAGCTGAACAAGGTACTAAGGTAATGAACTCCAGGTAGATCTGGTCACAGTTATGACTAAGCTAGAAAGGTAATGAATCATGTACACGTCCTTACATGGTTACAATCATGAACAAATTATAAAGTAATAAGTAATTCACACGTCCACACCCAGTTACAACTGTAATAAGTTATTAGTGCAAATATGAATTGAGTCACACACACACACACACACACACACACACACACACACACACAGGCACAAGTGTTTTTCAGACACTTGCAGAAGCTGATTATACTTAGTATTATTGATACATGGAAGGGATGAGGTGCAGTTAAGCGAGGATGATTATTTCTCTCCTCTCAATCCCATATACACATACACAGGAGGAGGTGAAGAAGCTGTTAAGTGACCTTGGTACCTCAAAGACGATAGGACCGGACAAAAATCTCACGTGGGTTCTTAGAGAGGGAGCAGAGACGCTGTGTGTGCCACTAACTACAATCTTCAACACATCCCATAAAAATGGGCAACTACCTGAGGTATGGAAGACGGCAAATGTAGTTCCCATTTTTAAGAAAGGAGACAGAAACGAGGCACTAAATTACAGACCAGTGTCACTGACGTGTACAGTTTGCAAAGTCATGGAGAAGATTATCAGGAGGAAAGTGGCATAGCACCTGGAATAGAACAAGGCTATAAATGACAACCTGCACGGATTTATGGAGGGCAAATCCTGTGTCACAGACCTTCTGGAGTTTTATGACAAGGTAACAGAAGTAAGACACGAGAGAGAGGGGTGGGTTGACTGCATTTTCTTGGATTGCAAGAAGGCCTTCGACACAGTTCCTCACAAGAGATTAGTGCAGAAGCTAGAGGATCAGGCACATATAACAGGAAGGGCACTGCAATGGATCAGAGAATACCTGACAGGGAGGGAACAACGAGTCATGGTACGAGATGAGATATCACAATGGGCGCCTGTGACGAGTGGGGTTCCACAGGGGTCAGTCCTAGGACCAGTGCTGTTTTTGGTATATGTGAATGACATGACTGAAGGGATAGACTCTGAAGTGTCCCTGTTTGCAGATGATGTGAAGTTAATGAGAAGAATTAAATCAGATGAGGACCAGGCAGGACTACAAAGAGACCTGGACAGGCTGGACACGTGGTCCAGCAACTATCGAATTTAACCCCGTCAAATGCAAAGTCATGAAGATTGGGGAAGGGCAAAGAAGACTGCAGACAAAGTATAGGTTAGGTGGCCAAAGACTGCAAACCTCACTCAAGGAGAAAGACCTGAAGGGTGAGTATAATACCAAGCACATCTCCGGAAGCACACATCAACCAGATAACTGCTGCACCATATTGGCGACTGGCAAACCTGAGAATAGCGTTCCGATACCTGAGTAAGGAATCGTTCAGAATACTGTACACTGTGTACGCCAGACCCATACTGGAGTATACAGCACCAGTTTGGAACCCACACCTGGTCAAGCACATCAAGAAATTAGAGAAAGTGCAAAGGTTTGCAACAAGGCTAGTTCCAGAGCTAAGGGAAATGCCCTACGAAGAAAGTTTAAGGGAAATAGGCCTGATGACACTGGAGGACAGGAGGGTCAGGGGAGAAATGATACTACGTGGAATAGATAAGATGCAAAGAGACAGGATATTCCAGAGATGGGACACAGAAACAAGGGGTCACTATTGGAAGAAGAAGACTCATACGAGTCACAGGGTTGTTAGGAAGTATTTCTTCAGTCATAGAGTCATCAGGAAGTGGAATAGCCTAGCAAGTGATGTAGTGGAGGCAGGAACCATACATAGCTTTACGACGAGGTATGACAAAGCTCAGGAAACAGAGAGAGGATCTAGTAGTAGCGATCAGTGAAGAGGCGGGGCCAGGAGCTGAGTCTCGACCCCTGCAACCACAATTAGGTGAGTATAATATATATATATTAAATTATATATATATATATATATATATATATATATATATATATTATATATATATAATAATATATTATATATATATATATATATAATATATATATATATATATATATATATATATATATATAATATATATATATATATATATATATATACACACACACACGTGATAATGCTTTATTTTCAGTGGACAAAGTCAGGGTGTTTTTCCAGAATGGTCTGTAATATACCACTGTGGATAAAATACTTTGACATATCTTGAACATTTCTGAGTGAGTTGTCTCTTAATTCATTAATTCCAGTACATAATGACGCAAGGTGTGACAATAGTCCATCTGGCAAAGTTTACATTTCGTTTGGTCTACATCTGGTGGTGGGGATTAACCTGCCAAAGATACTTGTAACCCAGCCGGAGTCGGGCGGTAGTGACATCCAAAAGTCTGCTTATTTTGTTGGATGCACCATAGACATGTGGCTCCTCCTGCATGATGGAATGGTGATAGATGGACTGACTGGTGTCAGTTTCCCTGAGTATTAAGTCAATAATATACATTTGAAGTTCTTTTCGTATTATTGTTCACAAACTGCTAACTGACGAGCCAAGATTGTAATCTACTCCCTCTTTGAAAGCATACAACTTAGCCAATTCATCAGTTCTATCATGCATCTGAAGACCAATGTGAGATGGTATCCACAGTATGTGCACTCTGATTCCACTGTCCACAATCCTACCATACCTGTGTCTGGCTTTTGACACAAGCATGCCACAATTTATACTGAATGAGTTGAGGGCATTTATGGATGACAGAGAATCAGTTACAATTTCAAGTGTCAACCTTAGATACATGGACACATCTGAGTGCAAGGAGTATGGCAAACAGTTCTGTTTGAAGGGTAGAGGCCCAGTTATTGATGCGTGCTCCAAATCTTTATGAGAGCCATCACTCTGTACGACAACAGCAGCACTACCAGCTGCACCAGTGGATTGGTGAACTGAACCATCAGCATAAATAAATTTGTGAAAGAGTGTGCTTTATGACTAAGTTATCAATATCGCTTAAGGCATCATGTATGGCATCAAGACGAAGCTATGGTTGTGATTTAAGAAGTATTTTGGGGAAATGGAGGGATGGTAGTTTGGAATGAGGTAATATTCCGTGGGGCGGAGAAATGCCTGTTGCCTTACTTGACATAGATCATGTATCTGATTCATGCGGAGGTCGGTTCCAGTTTTTTCGATCCATCTGGAGGAGTGTTCACCAGTGCTGAGGAAAGTTTGGAGGGCTTCTGTGCAGGGGTTTGAATGGGCTTGGCTGAACATGTTAACCCCAATTAGGATATTTCTTTCAGTAACACGATCTCTGATGCTTGGAATATCAAGTTCTTTTTGCATATTTAAAATTTTGGCAGTACGAGGGCATCCTAGAATTTATTTATTTAATTATTTATTTATGTCTTTGCAAATAGTACATTGAGATTATATATTTACAATAATGGGTTGCAATGCAAAGAGAGCCTCTATTATGCCTAGGCATTATGGGCCAACTTAACATTATTGGCTTACTGACTGTTAACACTAAAAATTATATCATAGTTGTACAGTAGAATATTAATTATATAGTTGTACAGTAGATTATTTATTATAAGTGAATCTACTTTATATAAGACAAAAGATATATTTATATATTCAAAAATGCTTTTTTGTGAAAACAATCCTTCAGTTAAATTCCTGTCGACAATGGATAAAAGGTTCAAAGTAATTGTTGAAATTGTGATATGGGAATGCATAACTGAGTATATAAATACTGAGTATTTAGCAGTTAGTCTAGGGTGAGTAAGTGGCTTTTGAGAAGAGTCTTAAACTGATTTTCAGACCGGGTTACTTTAGTATGAATTCCATATTTTGGGGTCCTTTATGTGAATAGAGTTTTTACATAGTGTGATATGGACACGAGGTACATCAAAAAGAGATCTGTGTCTTGTGTTGTGGCCATGTGTCCTGTTAAGGTTGGTGAGGAGAAGTTTGAGTGGAGGGTTTATATTTGCGTGTATTGTCCTGCGTATGTAGTAGGCACATGAATAAGTATGGATGTTCTTAATGGTGAGCAGATTTAGACTTTTGAAAATTTGTGGAGTATGCTGGCGGGAGTGTGAATTAGTAATCATTCTGACTGCTGCCTTTTGCTGGGTTATTAGAGGTCTTAGGTGATTGATGTTGTTGATCCCCATGCACAAATTCCATAAGTGAGATAAGAGTGAGTGAATGGTACAGTGCCAGGAGAGTTGATTGTGGAACGTAGTACCGTATCTTTGATAGTATGCCTACAGTCTTAGAGATTTTCTTAGTGATTTGTTGTATATGTGTGTCTGGAACTTAGGGCTACTGTCAAGGTGGATACCTAGGAATTTTCCCTCTTGTGACTGATGATCCATTTAGCGTTATGTTAAGTGGAACATTTGCAGCTTTGTTTCCACACTGAATGAAATTGGTTTTATCAGTATTCAGGGTAAGTTTATTAGTCATCATCCAGGCAGATATTTTCTGCAATTCAGCATTGACAGTGTTGGCGAGTATGACTGTGTTTGGGTGGGAAAAGACGTATGTAGAGTCATCTGCAAATAATATGAGTTTGAGTAGCTGTGATGCATTCGATAGATCATTGATGTAGATGAGAAAGAGGAATGGTCCAAGGACACTTCCTTGTGGGACTCCGACTGTGATTGGTTGAGTGGAAGAGTTTGCAACATTTGCATACACATATTGAGTTCTGCTGCTAAGGTATGACTTTAGGTAGTTGAGGGAGTGACCTCTGATACCCTAGTGCGTTAATTTAGAGTACAGCAGTTTATGGTCGACTGTATCGAAAGCTTTACGTAAATCAATGAAAATGCCCAGCGGGACTTCTTTTTTTTTCGAGTGCGGTATATATTAGTTCTAGCATGTGTATGATAGCATCAGTTGTGCTTTTATTATTTCTGAATCCAAACTGACAAGGGTTTAATATGTTGTGTGAGACGAGGTAGGAATAGATCCCTCTATGAATTAATTTTTCAAAGATTTTAGAGAGCAGTGGTAAGCTAGATATTGGTCTATAGTTATTCAAGTCAGCTTGGTCACCTCCTTTATGGATCGGAGTGACCCTCGCTATTTTGAGGATTGTTGGGAAGGTAGCTGATTCAATGGATTTGTTAAAGAGTGTTGCATGATCCACATTGCTATTTCTACAGTTTTTCCAGTCCTCCAAGCTTCCAGTCAGACACAAGAGCAGGTAGTGGCTCATCATAATCGACCAAAGATCTAATATAAGCAAGATACATCATTTTCACAATTTTAACATTAGCACCATACCTGGGATGAAAACCTGTCACAACTCTAAGTGCTCTCAGTCTTTCTTTGTATTGGCGACAAAGTCTCATTACAACAGTTCCGAGTAGTGGGACCTCAAAGCATAGATACCTGTATCTGGTTACATATTCTAGAAGAGACCCATCATGCAACTGGACATGGTGAGCTGCGCCTCTCTGTCGAGGAGGACACCTATTGAGTATCTTGGTTTTATCAGTAGAGATTATCAACCCCAGGTCCTGACACGAGGCTAGTACATGGTTAAGAATGTTTTAGGTGTTGGAGAATCCGGTGGTGTGAATCATTTTATCATCAGCAAAACTAATCATATAATGATGGGGCTGGCTAGGCATAGCATTAAGTAAAGCATTAAATAGAATATTGAATAGTGTAGGACTGAGCACACCTCCCTGTGGGGTTCCTAATTCAAAGTCTTTAGTTAAGATAAGATTTTGTTCGGATTTTTAACCCCGGAGGGTTAGCCACCCAGGATAACCCAAGAAAGTCAGTGCGTCATCGAGGACTGTCTAACTTATTTCCATTGGGGTCCTTAATCTTGTCCCCCAGGATGCGACCCACACCAAGGTACCTATTTGCTGCTAGGTGAACAGGACAACAGGTGTAAGGAAACGTGTCAAAATGTTCCCACCCGCCGGGAATCGAACCCGGGCCCTCCGTGTGTGAAGCGGGAGCTTTAGCCACCAGGCCACCGGGCCACCGGGCCTATGTCCCTGGAACAACACAGAAGACTCTCTGTTGGACAGGTAGCCTTTAATCCAGCGGAGAAGCCATCCTCCAACATCAATTCTGGCAAGTTCTCTAATGATTACATGTCGGTTAGCTACATCAAAAGCAAATTTAAGGTCAAGGAAGGTAGTGTATGAGCTGTCATTGTGCAGGGTGAGAAAGGTGGCTACGCTATGATGCACGCTCCTTCCACGCATGAAACCATGCAACTGGGGAGACAAAAATTGTTGGATTCTGTACATGAGACGATTAAGAATCACCCTTTCTAATGTTTTACACGAGCAGCTAGTAAGAGATATTGGACGAAATGCATTTTGTTGATCGGGCTTAAGAATAGGAATGATGAGGCTGTTGGTCCAAGATTTAGGAAGCTCCCCAGTTACATAGCTCATGTTATATAATTCAAGCAAAGGATTACTTGGTACTCGACACAGCAATCTGAGTATGTTGTAAGTAATACCATCCTCCCCAGGCGACGTGGAGTTGCCCTTAGTGCTGCTTCTGACCAGTAGGCACACTGCATACCCCAAGGCTATTCCCACTGCCTGCAGGCGTCTACGGCTCATTGTCTAGGATGTGAGGTGTTATAGGTTACTAAGCTAAATTAAATCCGTCTAACACTAACTTAGCTTAAATACATATAAGAATACATATAAGCAGTAGTGTATAATATACTAACATGTGGAGGCATCATTGTTAGACTAAGTTTTACAGATTAAAAATATATATTGAATGTGACACCTCAACAGGCGTCGTCTCTCCTCTACTTCCCCAACTGGGGGAAGGTTTTAATGGTCTATCTGGGAAATCAAACGAGACTTTCCACACTCGGGGGGGGATAGATGGAGGGGTGTGTTTGACCTAGTCAAACTTATAAGGTCATGGGCTGCGTGATACGTAGATGAGCTACCGAAGGCTTCACGGGGTCGCCAGGTGCCTCCTGGGGTCTCTGCCGGGGCAGAGCTCTCAGTGGACAGTTCAGTGTAAGTGACACCATACTGTCGGTGGTGGTCACACACAAAAGTTTCCCGTGACGTACAGTGGTGCATGTGGGGTGCTTCAAGGTAGTCGACATGTCTCTTTTATCAGAATGAATGAAGGGCTGAGTCTGGATTATGCCAAGGACGTCTGTTATAATGCCGACATTGAAGACAACGCCTTATTAGGGTTCTGATAATCATTGTGCCCTGTGATATCCAGTAGGACTGGCATATTTGGTGCAGAGTATCTTGGACAGTACTGTGTGACACTCGTCGGTGGGCGTCCTTAAATTATTCAGCCTCGTCAGCCAATGGCGTTTGGGTATTAAGATTGGAGGAATAGCGTTTCCAAGTAGGAAGGAATTCTGTATCTCATGGTATCTCAGTAAATTCTCGGCATCCAGGTAGAGCACCAGAGTCCGGGTTAAGTTCGGTGTCTTCGTTGACTCCCGCTCTTTAGGAGGTTATTCTGGTTATTCTGGGAATCAACGCCCCCGCGGCCCGGTCCACGATCAGGCCTCCCGTACGAACCACAGCCCGGCTGATCCGGCGCTGACTTTAGGTATCTGTCCAGCTCTCTCTTGAAGGCAGCCAGGGATTTATTGGTAATTCCCTTATGGGGGGAAAAAAAAAATTTTTTTTAAAAAAAAAATTTTTTTTTTTTTTTTAAAATTTAAAATTTTCCCCTTTTTTTTAAAAAAAAAATTTTTTTTTGGGGGGAAAAGGGGGGGTAAACCCCCCCGGGGGGCCCCCCCCGGGGAAAAAAGGGGTTTTTTGGGGGGGGGGGAAAAAATTTTTTGGGGGGGGAAAAAAATTTTCCCCCCAAAATTTTAAAAAACCCCCGGGGGAAAAAACCCAATTTTTTAAACCCCCCAAAAAATTTTTTTTTTGGGGGGGGGGGGGGGGAAAAAAATTTAAAAAAAATTTTTCCGGGGGGGGAAAAAAAAAAACCCCTGAAAAAAAATTTTTTTCAAATTAAAAATTTTTTGGGGGGCCCCTTTTAAAAAAAAAAAGGGGGCCCCCAAACCCGGAAAAAAACCCGGAAAAAAAACCCCTTTTTTGGAAATATTGGGGTTTTTAAATTTGGGGGCCCCCTTTTTTGGGGGGGGGAAAAAAAGGGAAAAGGGGCCCCCCTTTTTGGTTTTTTAAAAAAAAAAAACCCAATTTGGAACCTTTTAAAAAAAAACCCCCCCCCGGGGGGGCCCCCAAAAAAATTTTTTCCCCCGGGGGTTTTTTAAAAAAAAAAGGGGTTTTTGGCCCCCCTTTAAACCCCCCCCCCAAAAAAAAAAAAAATTTTTTAAAAAAAAAAATTTTTTTTGGGCCCCCTTTTTTTTCCGAGGGGGGGGAGGGGGGGTTTTCCCCCCTTTTTTTGGGCCCCCCCTTTTTCCCCCCCTTTTTTGGGGTTTTTTTCCCCCCCCCCCCCCCCCCCCCCCCAAAAATTTTTTTCCTTTTTTTTTTCCCAAATTTTTTTTTTTTTTTTTTTTTTTTTTTTATTTTTTTTTTTTCCCAAATTTTTTCCTTTTTTTTTTTTTTTTTTTGGGGTTTTTTCCCTTTCCCCCCCCCCCCCCCCTTCTTTTTTTTTTTTCCCCCCCCCAAAATTTTTTTTTCCCCCCCCAATTTTAAAAAAAAAAAAAACCCCCTGTTTAGGGGGCCCCTTCCCGGTTTTTTTCCCTTTTTTTTTCCAAAAACCCCGGGGCCCCCCCTTTTTTTCCCCCCCCAAAACCCCCCCCTTTTTTTTCCCCCCCCCTTTTTTTAAAAAAAAAATTTTTTTTTTTTTTCCCCCCTTTTTTGGGGTTGGGGGTGGGGTGGGGGGTTTTTTTGGGGGGGCCCGGTTTTTTAAAAAAAAAAAAAAAACCCCCCCCCCCCCCCCCCCCAAAAAACGGGGAAAAAGGGGAAAAAATTTGGTGGGGGAAAAACCCCAAAAAAAAAAATTTTTTTAAAAAAACCCCAAAAAAAAAAATTTAAATTTTTAAAACCCGGAAAAAAGGGGGCCCCCCCGGAAAAAACCCCCCCCTCCCCCCCAAAAACCCCCCCCCTTCCCCCCCCCTTTTTTTTTTTAAAGGAAAAAAAAACCCCCGCAAAAAAAGGGCCCCAATTTCCCCCCAGGGGCCTTTTTTTTAAAAACCCAAAAAAAAAAAAAAAAACCCCCCCCCCCAAGGGGGGGGCCCCCCCCGAAAACCTTTTGGGTTTTTGGGGGGTTTCCCCGGCCCTTTCTTTTTTTTTTTTTTTCCCTTTTAAAAAAAAATTTTTTGGGGGGGGGCCCCCAAAAAATTTTTTGGGGGGAAGCATTGATTTTTAATTGTAAAATTTAATTATTTTTTTTTTATATTAAAAAAAAAAAAATTTTTTTTTAAAAAGGGTTTTTTTTTTTTTTAAAAAAAATTAAAAAAAATGGGGTAAATTTTTTTTAAAAATTTTTTTTTTAAAAAAATTTTAAACGGGGTTTTTTTTGGGGGGGTTTTAAAATAAGGGGAAAAAAAAAAACCCAAAAAAAAAAAAAATTTGGGTTTTTTTTGGGAAATTTTCGCCACACAGTGGCTTAAAACCCAAACGAAAAGGGAAAAAAAAGGGGGGGGAAAAAAAGGGGGTTTCCCCCCCCTTTTTGGGTTTTTAAAAAAAAAAAAACCCCCCCCCCTTTTTTTAAAATTTTTAAAAACCCCTTTTTTTTTTTTTTTCCCCCTTTTTAAAATTTTTAAATAATAAAGGCATAACAAAGACCCAAATGGAAAAAGTCACTTTGGGCCCGACTTTTTTGGGTTATCCCCCCGTAATCTATACATATGCTGGGTTTTGTAATGAAAATTTTTTGTAGCTGTATTTATGTTGGGGGGGACTTTTTACCTGAAAAAACTTACTTAAAACCCCACACCTGAAATTTTTTTGGAAATTTTGGGCGATTTAATTTTCCGCACAGAATTTGATCGCAGCCACTTCCTTGGGGGGATTACCCAACAATTTTTGACAGAGTTTTTCAAGGGGTTTTTTTTCCCCCCCTTCTGTTTTCCCGGGGGGGTATTGTCGTAAACCCCTCACATATGAGGTCCCCGGTGAGCCAAAACAAAAAAAAGCCCTTTTTGAGATGGGGAGTGGGGACCAAAGGGGGGACCTGGTTTTCCCCCTCCACCTACCTTTCGTTCTGCCTTTCCTCTTGTACTCGGTGGGGCGACTAAGAAAAACACTCATGGTCTGGGGTGTTCTCCACCCGACAGCTGGGGTCGTTTGGGGGGTGAGGCCCTGTCCCGGGGTCACTTAACATCTTAGTACAGGTTTCATTTTTAGTTTTTCAATACAGGTCACAATTTTTCTGTAGGCCCCCACTAATTTTAAACACAGGGGGAAAACTAAATTTGGGGGAATCGTAGATTCAAGGTTTTCCAAAATCTTTTCTGGTCCTCGGCAGTTTCCTCCGTACGATAGGACCCGAAAACCCAATCACTCCCACGTTTTTTATAAGAGGCCAGAAAAAGTAGGGCATTTCCCAGTGAGATTTGGGAAAGCTTGAAACTCGGGAAAGTGTGAGGGAAGGGGTAAATCAACCAGCCAATAGACTTTTTTTGGCAGTGAAACCCATCCTTAACACATAAATGCGTGGCCCGGGGGAATTTTAAAACCCTTTTAAAATCAAGATCTTGTAATTTTAGGGTTCTCCCTTTAAATTTTTTTTCCCCAAGACATTGGGGAAATTTTGGGCAGGGCTTAATATCTGTAAAAACTGCCAATTATTAAACCGGAAGGGTTTGCTATAAACCAAAAACCTGGGCCCTCACATGTGGGAAGGTTTTTTTTCCCTTAATCTCAGAAATACCGGGGGTGAAGGACATGGGGTTTTTAAAGGCCCCCCCGGGGGGGGGTAATGAGGGGACCGCCCATTCTGCCCCTTCGCTCAAGAACTCTTTTTAAAGCGACCAAAAAGACTGTCAAAACGTATTTCCCTTTCCTTTTTATTTTGCTTTTCCTGAAGTTCATTTAGTTCAGACCGTCCCTTTTAACCCCTCAGGAAAATCTTGAAATTGTAAAATTTCGATGGGGAGGCGCAATTTCCTTGTTTTTCCCCTAGATTTTAAGGGAAACTTTCCCCAAATGAAAATAATTTGACTGGATTAAACCCCGGGTTCCCGTGTCTCCAGGAAATGACCGTTCTTGGACAGAGCCAGCTTCCCGGGGTGCATTTAAACGGCAGTTTTTCTAATGTAATATTTACGCAAAGGGCCGTTTTAAAATGGAAATAACAGTTGTGATTTACAGGTTTAATGGGACTGCCAATAAAAAGCAGTCAGTTAGGGCCCCGAACAGGGGTTCCCACCACTCTGTCCCGTTTTTGTCCCCGGGGGCTGACTCCACCGTCCCAAAAGGGCGTTTCCTTTTCCCTTTCAACCTGTGTCCCCCGATCTGTTCCCAAACCCGGGGTTTTTTGCACAAACTGGTCTAATCTCTGAAACCCAAGTGGGGGTGTACTCACCTATTTTTAAATCACCTATTTGTGGTTTTCAGAGGCGAAATTCCTAGCTCCAGGCCCCGACTCTTCACCGGTTTCTACTAGACCCTCTCTCCCCCCCCCCGCCCATGAGCTTAATCAAACCCCCGTCTTTTAAAAATGGTATGGTTCCGCCTCCAAACACGTCATTTTCTAGGCTATTCCACTGCCTTACAACCCCTATGTGTGTGTGTGGTGTGTGTGTTTGTGCGGGGGTGGTGTGGGTGTGTGTGAGGGGTGTGTGCGGGGGTGTGTGAGGGTTGGGGGGTGTGTGTGTGCGTGTGTGGTGTGTGTGTGCTTGGGGTGGGTGTGTGGGGGCGTGTGTGGGTGTTTGTGGGGCGTGTGTGGGTTTTGTGTGTTTGTGTGGGGGTGTGTGTGTGGGTTTTGTGTGAGGGGGGTGTGTGTGGGTGTGTGTGAGGGGGGTGGGGTGTGGGGGGTGTTGGTTTTGTGGTGTGGGTGGTGTGTGTGGGGTGCGCCCTTTTTGTGTAGCATATTTTGTACGCCCCGTGTTTCACATGTCCGTGCGGGGCCCCCCGGTGTGTATTTGCGGGCGCGCGCTAGTGTGGGGGGTATGATCCACTTAAAATTTGTATTTTAAAAACTCAATTTCAATTGTGACCCCGGTTTTGGACGTAAACAGGGTTTCATTACTTTGGGAATTTGTTCATGACTGTAACCATGTATAGGAAATGAAGTGATTTATTTACCTCTGGAAAATTGCCCTGATTTTGTGACCAGATCTACCTGGGGTTTTTTACCTTTTTTAACAGTTCCCTCTATCATAACTTTGGGGTTTTCCCGTTTACTGGGGCCCATTAAAGTCCTTTGAAACATTTTACTACCCCCCCCACCAAGGGTGGGGTAAAGGGGGGCAAAAAAGGGTATTAAACTAAAGTGTGACCACCTATTTTTAACCCCACCAAATTTTTGGTTGCCCGGGGGGCCCAGTCCAAACTCCTTTGGCCCCCCCCTCTTTTGCCTTTTCTACTAACCCTCTCTCCCCCCCGCTCCATGAGCTTTAAACAAACCTCGTTTTTAAAACTTTGTAAGGTTCCCCGCCTCCACTACGTCATTTTTTAGGGTATTCCCCGCCTTAAAAACTCAAAAAGAAGAAATACTTCCACTACTCTCGACTTTTTTTTGTGTCTTTAACTTCCAATTGGGGGGCCTCTGTTTTTGTGTCCCCCCCGGAACACCTGTCCTTTTCCCCCCTTGTCTATTCCCCCGCAGTATTTTTTATGTCGTTATCATGTCCTCCCCTGACCCTCCCCGCCTCCATGTCGTCCCGGCCGATTTCCCCTTTTCTTTCTTTTTATAAAAAATTTCCCCCTTCTCGGAACTAACCTTTTCGCAAACCTTTGTACTTTTTCTAGTTCTTGACGTGCTTTATCAAGTGCGGGTTCCAAAACAGGTGCTGCATACTCCGTTGGCCTGACATACACGGTGTACAGTGTCTTGAATGATTCCTTACTAAGGTGTCGGAATGCTGTTCTCAGGTTTGCCAGGCGCCCAAAAATGCTGCAGCAGTTATCTGATTGATGTGTGCTTCCGGAGACATGCTCGGTGTTATACTCACCCCAAGATCTTTCTCCTTGAGTGAGGTTTGCAGTCTTTGGCCACCTAGCCTATACTCTGCTGTGGTCTTCTGTGCCCTTCCCCTATCTTCATGACTTTGCATTTGGCAGGATTAAATTCGAGAAGCCATTTGCTGGACCAGGTGTCCAGTCTGTCCAGGTCTCTTTGAAGTCCTGCCTGGTCCTCATCAATTTTTAAATTCTCCTCATTAACTTCACATCATCTGCAAACAGGGACACTTCTGAGTCTAACCCTTCCGTCATGTCGTTCACATATACCAAAAATAGCACTGGGCCTAGGGCTGACCCCTGTGGGACCCTGCTCGTCACAGGTGCCCACTGTGATACATCATTACGTACCATGACTCTTGTTTGCCTCCCTGTCAGGTATTCTCTGATCCATTGCAGTGCCCTTCCTGTTATAAAGCACCTGATGCTCTAGCTTCTCACTAATCTCTTGTGAGGAACTGTGTCAAAGGCCTTCTTGCAGTCCAAGAAGATCAATCAACCCACCCCTCTCTCTCGTGTCTTACCTCTGTTATTTTATCATAAAACTCCAGAAGGTTTTTGACACAGGATTTGCCTTCCGTGAATCCGTGCTGGTTGGGAATTATACTCTTGTTCCGTTCCAGGTGCTCCACCACTCTCCTCCGATAAATCTTCTCCATAATTTTGCATACTATACACGTCAATGACACAGGTCTATAGTTTAGTGCCTCTTTTCTTTTCTCCTTTTTTAAAAATGGGAACTAACATTTTGCCCTCTTCCATACCTCAGGGAGTTGCCCAGTTTCCAGGGACGTGTTGAAGATGTGGTAAGTGGGCACGCACAACATATCTGCTCCCTCTCTAAGGACGCACGGGGAGATGTTGTCCGGTCCCATTGCCTTTGAGGTATCGAAAGTCCCTTAGCAGTTTCTTCACCTCCTCCTCATCTGTATGTAGTCGTCCAACACTTTGTTGGGGTATTCCTTGCTGGGGTCCCCATCTGGGTCTTCCCCCAGAGTCCTTCCCCGTCTCTACTGTAAATACTTCCTTTAAATCTCGTGTTGAGCCCCCAATCCCTTTTATCGTTTTTTGTGAATTCTTT
>NC_069422.1:21011615-21032453 GCF_026875155.1 Cherax quadricarinatus
ACACGAGCCCTGACCTTGTTACTGTCCCCACTGTTGATACAAAAGGACTGTAGGGCCGGGGGGGCGATCCAGCTTTGTCTGACCCGTTAGTACACAAGGACTGTAGGGCAGTGGGACTGATTCCAGACCTTGTGTACCGTACCACTGTTGAGTACACAAGGACTGTAGGGCAGTGACACTGAGTCCTGACCTTGTGTACCTACCACTTTTGAGTACACAAGGACTGTAGGGCAGTGACACTGAGTACTTACCTTGTGTACCGTACCACTGTTGAGTACACAACAACTGTAGGGCAGTGGGACTGAGTCCAGACCTTGTGTACCGTACCACTGTTGAGTACACAAGGACTGTAGGGCAGTGACACTGAGTCCTGACCTAGTGCACCAATACCACTGTTGAGTACACAAGGACTGTAGGGCAGTGGCACTGAGTCCAGACCTTGTGTACCGTACCACTGTTGAGTACACAAGGACTGTAGGGCAGTGACACTGAGCCCTGACCTTGTGTACCTTACCACTGTTGAGTACACAAGGACTGTAGGGCAGTGACACTGAGTCCTGACCTTGTGTACCGTACCACTGTTGAGTACACAAGGACTGTAGGGCAGTGACACTGAGTCCTGACCTTGTGTACCGTACCACTGTTGAGTACACAAGGACTGTAGGGCAGTGACACTGAGTCCAGACCTTGGTACCGTACCACTGTTGAGTACACAAGGACTGTAGGGCAGTGACACTGAGTCCTGACCTAGTGCACCATACCACTGTTGAGTACACACAAGGACTGTAGGGGAGTGACACTGAGCCCTGACCTTGTGTACCTTACAACTGTTGAGTACACAAGGACTGTAGGGCAGTGACACTGAGTCCTGACCTAGTGCACCATACCACTGTTGAGTACACAAGGACTGTAGGGGAGTGACACTGAGTCCTGACCTTGTGTACCACTGTTGAGTACACAAGGACTGTAGGGCAGTGGCACTGAGTCGTGACCTTGTGTACCGTACCACTGTTGAGTACACAAGGACTGTAGGGCAGTGACACTGAGTGCTGACCTTGTGTACCGTACCACTGTTGGTACACAAGGACTGTAGGGCAGTGACACTGAGTGCTGACCTTGTGTACCGTACCACTGTTGAGCACACAAGGACTGTAGAGCAGTGACACTGAGTCCAGACCTTGTGTACCGTACCACTGTTGAGTACACAAGGACTGTAGAGCAGTGACACTGAGTCCAGACCTTGTGTACCGTACCACTGTTGAGTACACAAGACTGGAGGACAGTGTGACTACCGGAATCCCACATTGGTTTATCAAATGTCATTGTATTATCAAGACTCCGCTTCCTCTCGCACATACAAGCACATACATTGATTATAAATGCTCTTCTGTTCACCATAGAAGTTTCAACTCTAAGTGCACTGTGGCTTAGCACTTTCATGAATGTCAACAACAGCAGCTGTATAAAAACTGAAAACGTCTCCCTAAAAATTCCAGACCTTCCTACAGATAAGTTCCCGTAGGGCGATAATTAAGTAATGTTGACAAAGACTGTCGACCATCTGCGAACAACAAGCAGTATTATTTTAACCCCTAAATGGACTAAAGGATGTATAATTTTCGTAGGATGGAGCATATAACGCGAGTGAGACACCCCCTCCTACCAGTCGCTCCTCCTCGCTCGTCAAGAATCCTACACGCAGCTTCACCAAGAATCCTACACGCAGCTTCACCAAGAGGTATATAGCTTCCCAGACACTAACGTCGTCTTTTCAGAGGTGTTGTTATGCGTGTCTGGTCACCCGGTCCTGGTGCTGACCACTAACGTGTGTCAGCGTTTATGCAGATTAAATAATGGGAAAATGCAAAACCCGCGGGGGTATATAGCATTAGGGAAATAGGCCGCATCAAATTTAAACCATAGACAAAAAGAATGTTGGATGCAGATGTTTGCATCCAGAGTCCAGCTCCGGCAGCACCATGACGTGGCTACTGAGGTGTGTGAATGTTATGGCAGTCATTTAGTTCAACTCATATCCACAATAGTTTTATTGCTATTTTCATTATTATATTTTATTTTACTACCCTTACACTGAAAGCAATTAAATCTTGTGATTGGCTTATGGAATTTTCTGATTTTCATTTGTGTTTTTCTCATTGTTTTTGTCCTTTATTTCAAATATTGACCCTGTCATGTTTATCTGTGTATTTGTATATCTTACACGGACCAACTTCAGTTAGGTTTGCTTCCCTGGGTTTTAGTGTAGGCCTACCTGAGGTGTGCGTCTGGGGGTGTGAGTGACAAGCCTCAGCCTGAAGTGTGCGTCTGGGGGTGTGAGTGACAAGCCTCAACCTGAGGTGTGCGTCTGGGGGTGTGAGTGACAAGCCTCAGCCTGAGGTGTGCGTCTGGGGTGTGGAGTGACAAGCCTCAGCCTGAGGTGTGCGTCTGGGGGTGTGAGTGACAAGCCTCAACCTGAGGTGTGCGTCTGGGGGTGTGAGTGACAAGCCTCAGCCTGAGGTGTGCGTCTGGGGGTGTGAGTGACAAGCCTCAGCTAGGTTTGTGTGCCGGGATGCGAATGAAAACTTTAGATTATGCAGCTGAAGCCGTTAGTTTATTATGTATCCCAAAGTGATCCTGTGAACGGTAACGCAAGAACATATGGCTACACAAAAGGCCTAGAAATTTGGCCCCAAAAGAATTAGCAGGTATATATCTGGATTTATTTCTTAAAATTGTCTTATCTAGTGCAAGCATATTTAGAACATTTGCTTAGTATATCCAGTATTTAATTTCATTAATAAGATACCGTGGCTGACCACATAGGTTTTATATTGATATATTCCACAAAAAGGGGATAATTAAGTACACTGTGTACTGGGGTTTACCTGGAGTTTACTTGGAGAGGGTTGCGGGGGTTAAACGCCCCGCGGCCCGGTGTGAGACCAGGCCTCATGGTGGATCAGGTCTGATCAACCAGGCTGTTACTGCTGGCCGCACGCAAGCTGACGTATGAACCACAGCCCGGTTGGTCAGGTAGTAACTTTAGGTGCCTGTCCAGTGCCTTCTTGAAGACAGCCAGGGGTCTATTGGTAATCCCCCTTATGTATGCTGGGAGGCAGTTGAACAGTCTTGGGCCCCGGACACTTATTGTGTTGTCTCTCAGTGTACTCGTGGTGCGCCCCTGCTTTTCACTGGGGAAATGTTGCATCTCCTGCCGAGTCTTTTGCTTTCATAGGGAGTGATTTTCGTGTTCAGGTTTGGTACCAATCCCTCCAAGGCGTGGCCACATTTAGCGTGATAATCATCTGGGAAGATACCCTAAACAACACGATCAAAACTTTACCTAGAAAGAATTAACTCTGTGGCACTTGTGGTATCCTCAAGGAAAAAAAGAAAAAAAAGAAGAGAAAGTGTAAACTAGAAATGGGAGACGTTCTCCCTCTACAAGGTGAAGACGAAGAAACACAAAGCTACTCAAAAGGGCCAGTCCATCTGAAATACGGAGGAGGTACTGGCTAGAAGAAATAAAACAAATATAGAAATTAAGCTTAAAAATCATATAGGAGCCAAGAAACACGGGAAAGAACTTGAAACAATAAATGAAACTGAAAAAAATGTATTTTCTTGTTCCAAATTTAGGGCTAAAACTACATCCAATATCGGGCCCTTGCTTAAGGGAGATGAGCCGTACACAGAAGACAACAAAGAAATGATTGAGATACTGAAGACTCAGTAAGACTCAGTAAGACTCAGCGTTTATTGAGCCGTTAATCAGACTAGTGGGTGATCATTTAAATGATTTTTTATGACCGAAACTCAAAATTTGGTTAAGTCAAAAATTTCTGATATAATCCTAATACCACAGGACTTCGAAAAAGTCCAGGCCCAGACTCATGGAACTCTGTGTTCATCACCTGCCTTAAATATTCCATGGAAATAAAGGCATTATTATTATATTATTATTATTATTATTATTATTATTATTATTATTATTATTATTATTATTATTTATTATTATTATTATTATAACGTGTAATAACACACAAAATGCATCATAAAGGAATAGCAGAAAAAGTGGGTATGTGAATCTATAACTTCATAACAAACAGAGGCAAAGAGTAATAGTAAACAGAGTAAAGTCAGAGGCGGTTACAGTGAACAGTTCTGTTCGACAAGGTACAGTACTCGCTCCTATCCTATTCATCTTTTCCTCATCCTCATATCTGACACAGACTGAGATTTAAGCCACAACATGTGTCCTCCTTTGCTGATGATACCAGAATTGCATGACAGTGCCATCTATTGAGGACACTGTATATCTCCATACAGACTTCAGAACAGGCTTCAGAAAACAATATGAAGTTCATTGAAGACAAATCTTAATTACTCTGCTGTCTATAACACGAGGAAATAAAAACTGGATCGGATTAAAAACAAATTCCAGCCACATAATAAAGCGAAAACCTAATGAGAAGGACCTGGAAGTGATAATGTCAGAGAATCTCACTTTCAAAGTTCACACCAGCTTCTCTACCACATCTACTAGGAAAATGATAGGATTCCGGGGCTAACACCCCCAGAATGCTCTCCGGGTAGACTCAAAATTAGAGATGCTTTGCCAATGATGATTCTTCTCAAATCTTGTTTTCTCTAGGATGGAGTACTATTGTACACTAACGGCCCCTTCCAAGGCTGGCTAAATTGTAGACCTGGAGAATATACTGAGAACTTTCACTACACGTATAAGTACTATGAAGCACCTCAATTACTGGTAACGGTTGAAGTCCTTGACCTGTACTCCTTGGAACACAGATGAGAAAAATGCAACATAATATACACTTGGAAAATCCTAGTCCCAAATCTTCACACTGAAATCACTCCCTACGAAAGCCAAAGACTCGGCAGGCGATTGCAACATTCCCGCAGTGAAAAGCAGGGGTGTCCTGAGTAAACTAAGAGCAACACAATAAATTAAGTGTCTGGGGTCCAAGACTGTTCAAGTGCCTCCTAGCATACATAAGGGGGTTTCCAATAAGCCACTATCTGTCTTCAAGAGGGAGCTGGACAGACAACTAAAGTTAGTACCTGACTAGACGGACAGTGGTTCGTACGTCGGTTTGCGTGCGGCCGGCAAATTTCAGTCTGGTTGATCAGGCCCTGATCCACCGCTAGGCCTGATTTATGCTAGGGCCGCGGGGGCACTGACCCAGGTATGCCACGCTGTCAGAAGTACTTGTAACTAAGATGATCCTGACTACTACACATTTAGTTTTTTTACCATAAAGCTCTCCGTGAGGTATTTATCTACAATTCACAGTGTTGACTTTCATGCTTCTGAATGTATATATATGACATTCACTATGTATTTTTTACGTTCGTTTTAGCATTATTACTAATTCTTGACAGCTTAAAAAACTTTATTCTGTATTTTTCTTCACGGTGTTTTGGTAATTTCAAACCTTTACAAGTAAGGTATAATTCATAGTGTATGGAATCCTTAGAATTGTTTCTATTCTTTTGTTTGTTTTTTTTTTTAACATCAACTGGGTTTCAGGGACCATGTTGTGGTCATGATTGTGAATCGAGAGTGTGCGTTGAGGACTAGTACTAAAATATAAATAGTGAGCTGGTCATAAGTAGGATAACAAATTCAGTTCGCAGTGTAGAAGTTACTAGTAGATTCTATGATGTAACGTCGAGGTGGTGAAGTTCTCGACGACACCTTGTTCACATCCATCAGTGTACAAATTGTAAGTGGGAGAGTGATGTTTTTATTGGTGGTGGTGGTGGGTGGTGGTGGTGGTGGTGGTGATGGTGGTGGTGGTGGTGGTGGTGGTGGTGGGGTGGTGTGGTGGTGTGAGATGGTGGTGTGGTGGTGGTGGTGATTGGTGGTGATGGTGATGATGGTAGTGGTGGTGGTGGTGTGGTGGTGAGTGGTTGGTGTGGTGGTGGTGATGGTAGTGGTGGTGGTGGTGTGGCGGTGGTGATGATGGTGGTGGTGGTGGTGGTTGTGGTGGTGGTGGTGGTGATGATGGTAGTGGTGGTGGTGGTGGTGGTGGTGATGGTATGGTGGTGATAGTGGTAGTGGTAGTGGTGGTGATTATGATGGTGGTGGTGATGGTGGTGGTGGTGGATTAGATGGTGGGTGGTGCGGTGGTGGTGATGATTATGAGGTGGTAGTGGTGTGGGATGTGATGGTGGTGGCGGTGAGGTGGGGTGGTGGTGGTGGTGGTGGTGGTGGTGGTGGTGGTGATGGTGGGGTGGTGTGGTGGTGGTATGGTGGTGGGTGATGGTAGTGGTCGTGGTGGTGGTGATGATGATGGGGTAGTGGTGGTGATGGGTAATGGTGGTGATAGGTGTGGTGAGTGGTGGTGATTATGATGGGGTGGTTGGTGGTGGTGGTGGTGATTATGATGGGTGGTGGTGATGGTGGTGTTATGATGGTGGTGGTGATGGTGTGGTGGTGATTATGATGGTGATGGTGGTGATTATGATGGTGGTGGTGAGATTATGATGGTGGTGGTGATGTGGTGGTGGTGTTTGATGGTGGTGGTGGTGATATGTAGTGGTGGTGATGGTGGTGGTGGTGATTATGATGGTGGTGGTGATGGTAGTGGTGGTGATTATGAGTGGTGGTGATGGTGGTGGTGGTGATTGATGGTGGTGGTGGTGTTTGATAGTGGGGGGTGATGGTGGTGGTGGGGATTTGATGGTGTGATGATGTGGTGGTGATTAGATGGGGTGGGTGGTGTGGTGGTGATTAGATGGTGGTGGGGTGATTATGATGGTGGTGGTGATGGTGGTGTGGTGATTATGATGTGGTGGTGGGTGATTATGATAGTGGTGGTGATGGTGGTGTGGTGATTATGATGGTGGTGGTGATGGTAGTGGTGGTGATTATGATGTGGTGGTTGGTGGTGGTGGTGATATGATGTGTGTGATGGTGGTGATTTGATGGTGGTGGTGGTGATGGTGGTGGTGGTGATATGATGGTGATGTGGTGATTATGATAGTGGTGGTGATGTGGTGTGGTGATTATGATGGTGGTTTTGATGGTGGTGGTGGTGATTATGATGGTGGTGGTGATGATTATGATTGTGGTGGTGATGGTGGGGTGGTGATTATGATGGTGGTGGTGATGGTGGTGGTGGTGATTATGATGGTGGTGGTGATGATTATGATGGTGTGGTGATGGTGGGGTGGTGATTATGATGGTGGTGGTGATGATTATGATTGTGGTGGTGATGGGGGTGGTGGTGATTTGATGGTGGTTTTGATGTGGTGGTGGTGGTGATTTATGATGGTGGTGGTGATGATTATGATGGTGGGTGGTGATGATTATGATGGTGGTGGTGATGGTGGTGGTGGTGTTATGAGGTGGTGGTGATGATTATGTGGTGGTGGTGATGGTGGTGGTGGTGATTATGTGGTGGTGGTGATGATTATGATTGTGGTGGTGATGGTGTGGTGGTGATTATGATGGTGGTGGTGATGGTGGTGGTGGTGATTATGATGGTGGGGTGGTGATTATGATGGTGGTTTTGTGGTGGTGGTGGTTGATTATGATGGTGGTGGTGATGATTATGATTGTGGTGGTGATGGTGGTGGTGGTGATTATGATGGTGTTTTGATGGTGGTGGTGGTGATTATGATGTGGTGGTGATGATTATGATTGTGGTGGTGATGGTGTGGTGGTGATTATGATGGTGGTGGTGATGGTGTGGTGGTGATTATGATGGTGGTGGTGATTATGATGGTGGTTTTGATGGTGGTGGTGGTGATTATGATGGTGGGTGGTGATGATTATGATTGTGGTGGTGATGGTGGTGGTGGTGATTATGATGGTGGTGGTGATGGTGGTGGTGTGATTATGATGGTGGTGGTGAGATTATGATGGTGGTGGTGATGGTGGTGGTGGTGATTATGATGGGGTGGTGATGGTGATTATGATGGTGGTGGTGATGGTGGTGGTGGGGTGGTGGTGGTGGTAAGGGTTTTGGTGGTGATTATGATGGTGGTGGTGATGGTGGTGGTGGGATTATGATGGTGGTTGTGGAAAATGTTTTAATTTTCCGAAGCTGTAGTGCTAATAGGTGTTCAATGTGTTGATTTGGGTCAAAAAATGTATTTGAAAATAGAATAGAACCAACAGGATTCCCTCTGCACCTGCGTGGATGTGCGGGGGGAGAGGTCGAGATGGGCATTGGGGGCGGGAGTGTTTGGAATGGAGTTAAGAGGCTGTGAAAAACATGGGACCAGGAAATTGGCGTTTACGGCTGTTACAAAAAACGCGATTCTAAAAGCTTAGAGATCTCCAGTGAATACTAGAAAGGACTGCCCTTCTAGCATCCAGCCTGTTACTGGGTTTTCGTAACAAGTAGTCAGTATCCTTGTCCAAATTATACATTAGAATTCAGTATGATTCAATAGTGCTTCAGGATTACAACTGGTAGGCTACTAACTAGAGAAATAAAATTTAATAAATTTATTAGTCATTAAGTCTAGCGTATATCAAATTAAATTAAATTAATCACAGTAATTAAAATAAATTACTTCTCTCGTGTACAATATTATTGTGCCGAAAGAAACATATCACATTTATAATTCTTAAGTACCGTCTGGTACATTAACATTTAATAAGATATTCAAATATGTACAATTAAGTTTGTGTATGTGGTAAGTGGCCCGGTGGCCTGGGGGCTAAAAGCTCCCGCTTCACACACGGAGGGCCCGGTTCGATTCCCGGCGGGTGGAAACATTTCGAAAACGTTTCCTTACACCTGTTGTCCGTTCACCTAGCAGCAAATAGGTACCTGGGGTGTTAGTCGACGGGTGTGGGTCGCACCCTGGGGACAAGTTTAAAGGGGACCCAATGGAAATAAGTTAGACAGTCCTCGATGACGCACTGACTTTCTTGGGTTATCCTGGGTGGCTAACCCTCCGGGTTAAAAATCCGAACGAAATCTTATCTTATCTTATCTTAAGTAGTTTGCTATGTTCAGACTCGACTAGACTTAAACAAGTGACTGACAAAGTCCTCACAAACTAACTTTTGACCAACTGGCAATCAGAACAGTCTGCTTGAACAACAAAAAGAATGCCCAAGCCCAATAGCAATATAACAAGCAACTGCAACACAGAATCAGGAACAAGGAGATAATATAACGACACTAAGTAGGGACCATCAGCAGAATCCTCCACAAGAGTCACAAAACCCCATACTACTGAATTTAAGTTCAGCATAAGAAAATCCCCGACTGTGATAATACACATATACCAGTACAGGTTAGGTCAGAAGCTACAGCTCAGGACCTGAGTTAAATCGAGTGTCTTTTGAGACACACAACCTCAGTACAATGTCGAAAATCACTAAGTCTATACAATGTTCTGTGAAAAAGTTTTCTACAGAACTAACAAGAATAATGAGACAGACAATCTGTCCAACCAACGAGAGAGTCTAGACCAGACTGAATACTTCAGGCGAGGTAGGACACCCCCCCTCGATCACGTGATAGCTCCGTGGACAGCTGTAGCACAAACAGAAGCCGGCAGGGAAACGAGCAAAGAGCGATAATTACAGTAGTTAGACAATCAAGACTTGAACTGAGCACTTTAATATGGTACATCCTACCTAACAACATAAACTAAGTCAAATAATAATATAAAGTAATATATTTACGATTTAGCTAATTATCGAAAACTTAAGCAATATAAAATTATATGAAAAGGTAATATACATTACATTCATAATCATAATATACATTATATTTTTGCAACCCATTCAGGGGTTGCAACAACGGCGTGCCTAAGGATTAATATAGGCCTCACTTCATAATAGGAAGTGTCGTAACTTTTTCCTGGGTGAAGAGTGAGGGAACGTGATGGGACACCGTAAAAAAGTGGTAAAATTATTTGAATAATTGTGGGACCGGTGGTTGACTGGTGTGCCGCCATGGAGTGTGTCCAGGGGAAAATACCTGTGATTTAATCCTCACTCATCGGTCTCAGTTTTTTAATGGAGTGACCTCTAATGTGATAAAAAATTATGAGACATTAAATCGTCTTGTGAATTGTAATGAAATCAGTGATAATAACCAGGGCCCGGATTACTGATAGGCAAACTAGGTATTTGCCTGGGGCCCCCGCGCATATGGGGGCCCCCCGCGGTCCAAGGGGTTAAAGGGGCTCACCCAAGACTGTGCACATGGTGCAAGTGCAAAGGGGTCCCTACCTAAAAAGTTCAAGTGTTTGGAGAGTAAATGATTTTTAAAAATTAACCAAACAAAAATAAAAAATTTAAAAATAAAATAAAATAAAAATAAACAAAACCTAACCATAGATGGCAACACTCAACGCGCCTTTGTTTATATCAGAACAGCTGTGTTTTCCCACTAATGGGTGAGTATGGGAGTTTCCCTTTCTCCAATTTTCTGTAGTAATTACACGTTATCTAGACTTGTACTGTGACAAATTAACTGAAGTGTTGTTGATAAAACATTGATGTGTATGGATAAATGTTTGTTTTCGCCTCTAAATGTTAAGGGAGGTACCTGATAGGGTTACTTGACCAGTAAAGACGCATGGACCAGTAAAGACGCATTTTTGGTAAAAACACTATAAGAAAAACCTAAAAACGCAAACGACCGGGTTTGTAGGTTTTAAAAGCACTTTGTCCTGTCTTTAAGTCTTTATCATTTCAATAACAGATCTCAATTGATTGATGTTCTACTCACTTCCGTCGCAAATGCTTAGTTTTCAATTTGGGCGACGGAAGTGATGTAGAACATCAATTAATTTACTACAAAATTCCCCAGAAACACATAAGCCACATCAGAAAATCGTTGGTTGGGTGAAACTGAAAATTGTCCCTGCATTCTTTAATTCTCATGTCCTTATCTATGGTGGTAGGCCATATATCATGCAAAACATAATGATTTAGTTTAGTTATGAAAATGGTAATATAAATACCATTGTGCATTGTTCTTGGACTCAGTATGATCTCTGTTTAAGTAAATTGGAGATCAAGGAGGATAAATTTTAGTAAAATATTCGTAGCCAAAATCACTAACCTAATCTATGGAAAAATTTCTGTATATGACTTCTTTCTGGTAACGTTTTGAATTTTTAGATGCGCGCCAGAGGAAAGGGGGCTACAAGGGCCATATCCCCTAAATTGACAGAAAAAAAAAATTAATAATAATTAAAAAAATAATAATAATTGATAATGAAAAATTTGTATTTGCATGATTACAGACAGTGATACATCCTCATTATGGCATCTCGTGGAACGTGGTGTTGGACGTTTCTTATGGCGAGTGGGTCACAGGAACATAAAAACAGCACCACTCACAGGAGCTGCATTTTAGCCAGTGTATTTCGTGCACAGAAAAAGGCTTATTGGATTCTCATTTGAAAATCAAACTGAAAAAGAGTGCACTTATTGGAGAAAAGTTCTAGAAAGAGTTGTTGCTGTTGTAAAATTCTTAGCTCTAAGAGGACTTGTTTTCCTTTGGAGAAAATGAGGTTTTTGGTTCGGAAAACAATGGAAATTTTCCCCTTGGATCAAAGAACTGTTAGCACAATTCGATCCATTCTTAGCAAATCATGTGTCACCCCTTGGGGAATGCAGGAAGAGGCACTGTATCTTACATGTCATCTACTATATGCAATGAATTTATAGAACTGATGACTAAGAAGGCCCTCAATAACATCATAGCAGCTGTGAAAACTGCAAAAAACTTTGCAATAAGTTGTAGATTCAACACCAGATATTTCACATACAGATCAATTGACATTCATTGTTCGCTTTTTCGACTCCAGTGGTAAGCCTGTAAAGCGCTTTTAAAATTCATTCCTCTTTTAGGCCCTGATGGAGAAACAATGATGAATGTAGTACTGGATACTTGCTTGAACATGATCTTCTATTATGGATTGCCGTGGCCAGAGCTACGACAATGCAAGTAACATGTCGGGTAAATATAATGGATTGCAGCCCTTATCAAGCAAATCAACCAAATTGCTGAATATGTGCCCTGCTCAGCACATTCTCTTAATCTTGTTGGGTCATGTGCTGCGGAGTATTGTGTCGCTGCAGTTTCATTTTTTGGACTTTTACAAGCACTCTTTAATTTTTTCTCTGCTTCAACGCATCGGTGGAGTATACTCAAGTCAACCATTCATGGAGATGTCATCAAACATTATCAACAACAAGGTGGTCAGCGCAGCATGATGCAACACATGCTTTGAAAGACAGCTTTGCTGAAAAACGTTCTGCTTTGATCCAAATAGCAGAGGATGAAGACCAGACAGCAACTACAAGAAGCGAAGCAGCCAGCTTAGCATCAAAATTGGCCTTACTCTGTGTGCTTTGGGACTGTATACTGGAACGGTTAAATGCCACGAACAAGGACACTTCAGAAAATTTGAAATTGAAATTTGGGTACTTGTGCTAACCTCTATGCAGGCTTAGTGGAATTTGTAAGCTCACTTCGCAATGATGAAGCTTTTGAAATGTTTGAAGAGAAAGCTTAAACTGCTGGTGAAAGACAACAGTTACCGGGCTGATCATCAGCGGTCAAGGAAGAGGAAACGCCAAATTTTTAAGAGCCAGACAATGAAATTGTGTTGCTACCAAGGCAGAAATGTAAGACAGCTACATACTTCGTCATTCTGGATTCACTGATTACAGAATTGGTGAAAAGAAAAGAAAACACCAAGATCCCCAATGACAAGTTTGGATTTCTGTTTTAAAAATTACTACTATGCCAGATGCAGAATTGAGAGAAGCTGCATTAAAGTTGCCAAAAACACCTTTCGCAGATGTTCAGGACACATTTGTTGAAGAAATAGTTCATTTTTCTGGGTATATTTAATCAGATTAAAGTTCCACCTGAAAAAATGTGCGCCCTCAGTGCTTTAAAAAATTTAGGAAATGCAGGGGATCTCAGAAACCTTCCCTAATGTTGACATAGTGTATCGCCTTTACCTAACACTTCCAGCTACTAACTGTGAAGGAGAACGTTCATTTTCTGTTTTGAAAAGAGTGAAAAACCAGCTCCGTTCAACAATGAGCCAAGACAAATGTGTGAACCCAGCCCTTGTTGACCATTGAGTCTGATCTAACAAGAATATTGATTTTCAGAAATATAATTGATGATTTTGCCCAAAATGAAATCCAGAAAAAAGTTTTTTTAAGAAGTGCCTGTGAATATAAAACAATTCTTTATTGCTTGAGTTTATATGATTTGATAGTCTTATGCATGATGCAATGATAACAATAATGGTCAGTGATTTATAAAGGGAATAATAGTGCTGTAGTGGTTATGCTGAATAAAAAAGGTACATGATGTCACTACTTTAAAAGCCTAATTTTAGTAATACTATGCTGTCTTGAGTTATTCTCTTTAAAATGCATGATTTAACAAGATAGTTATAATGGCTGTTGGTAAATTGTTTTGTTTGTCTGATGTACTTTCCCTATTAAATTTTAAACTAAATAGCCAGAATTTTATTTAATTAGACCTTAAACAGGCTCACACCGACCCCCCCCCCCCCACCCCCAAGCTGGAAGGGGTCGCTTCGCTTACCCGTAACTCAAAGGGGCCCCGCCAATCTGATAGCCTAGGGCCGGGGACTTCTTAATTTCCCGGCCCCGATAATAACACTAAGTTAAGAGAATGCGTGAAGTGAAATAAGTCGCCTTGCTTCGAGTGAACACCTTAGGGCCCCGTGGTTCCTGTCCCGGGATAGGTGAAGTTTTTATGGAGTCATGACTTGTAAACTGGGACAAACCATCGAATACCTCGTCCTGCTGGAATAAGAACTGTGTCGGTGTAGCAGGACATCGAAATGAGATGGTGAATGGAGGAAATAAGGAGTATCAATCACAACAGTTAAGTAAACCCTTCTAGTTATAGCAGACTGATACTGGCCAGTTAGGTATGTTGTAATTGGATAGGTAATGGGTGATCCAGCTACACCAAGTGACCACCAGAGAATATCTGGTAAGTGGTGGGATTATGTACAAGTATTTTTCCTTGATGGATATATCCATGTGTAACCTACCCCCCCCCCTATATTCAGTTAAACTAATATAATCTATACAGTCCACAATTAATTAGTAACGCCGGACTTGTGGGTGCTATCCAATTTATACTGGTCTCGGATAGATATGGATAAGATTGTGAGGGTCGAGGGGCCACCTGCAGTGACCAGGGGTGGTTAAGTTTTCACACATGTCTACACGGGTGACTACGGTAAACAATATAGTTGTTGTCTCCCAATGAGATTACTCGTATGCATGTAATGAGAGGTACATACAGGTAACCCCCCTATAAAATTTACCATAGTGGTGGTGATGGTGGTGGTGGTGATTATGATGGTGGTGGTGATGGTGGTGGTGATTATGATGGTGGTGGTGATGGTGGTGGTGATGGTGGTGGTGATGGTGGTGGTGGTGATTATGATGGTGGTGGTGGTGATGAGTAGTGGACTTTTATCTCAGCGCCTCGGAAGTAACACCTAGGTGTTACTTCCGGTCGCCTCCCCACTTCCGGTCACCCACTTCCGGTCACCCATTTCCGCCCCTTCACTTCCCGTCCCGCACCAGCACTCCCCGCGCCCGCACACCCTCCCGCGCCGCCACTGCTGCGCCTTCTGCTGCGTCCCCCGGATCGCCCCCCGCTCCTCGAATTTTTTTTCGAATTTCATTTTTGTTTTGCTTTACCCCTATGGTAAGACTTTCCCTTGTCCCCAACCTAAGATAAAATTTTACCCACTTTTCGAGAATGACACCAAATTTTTTTTCGAATTTTGACTTCACCCTCCAATTCCTCGGATCAAGACCTCCGTCTCCATCTCACTCAAACCTCCCACCATCCACTTCCATCTCCCCAGAATCCCTGCTTCCCCTCCTCGGATCAAGATCACCATCCCCCATACCCTCTAAACCCAATATTTCCTGCTCCATCTCCTTGGATCATGATTTACTCTCCACTTCCTCGGATCAAGACCTCCCACTCCATCTCCCAACCCCTCACTCCCCAGACATTGACTTGGACCTGCCTCGCATGGGTCAGCAGGTCTCCCCCTTGGAGAATACATGTTGAAACAAGTGAGGTGTGACGTCACACCCCACCTGTTTCCACAGTGGTCAGTGACGTCACGTGATAACAATACATGACGTCATGAATGGTTATCACGTGATGGGATATGGGGAATTATCTTGTTGACACAGGTCAACAAGATAATTCCCCATATCACATCACCCATGCCCTCTAAACCCATTATTCCTGCTCCATCTCCATGGATCAAGATTTACCCTCCACTTCCTCGGATCGAGACCTCCCTCTCCATCTCACATCTTCCACCATCCACTCCCATCTTCTCAAAATCCCTGTTTCACTTCCTCGAATCAAGATCACCCTCCACATCTCTCATCACCCATACCCTGTAAGCCCAACATTCCTGCTCTATCTCCTTAGATCAAGATCACCCTCGCAGCACCTCACTCCCCCCCACTCATAACCCACATTATTGCACCATGCTGTACAAATCCACCAACAACTCATCACATTCACCAACTCTACCAAACCTACACACGAAAATCACTCCAATGAAAGTAAAAGACTCGGCAGGAGATGCAACATTCCCCCGATGAAAAGCAGGGGCGCCACGAGTACACTGAGAGACAACACAATAAGTATCCAGGGTCCAAGACTGTTCAATTGCCTCCCAGCATACATAAGGGGGATTACCAATAGACTCCTGGCTGTATTCAAGAAGGCACTGGACAAGCACCAGCCGGGCTGTGGTTTCATACGTCAGCTTACGCGCGGCCAGCAGTAAAAGCCTGGTTGATCAGACCCTGATCCACCATGAGGCCTGGTCTCAGACCGCGCCGCGGGGGCGTTGACCCCCGAAACCCTCTCCAGGTAAACACACACACACACACACGCGGGGCCAGGAGCTCGGACTCGACCCCCGCAACCTCAACTAGGTGAGTACACACACACACACACACACACACACACACACACACACACACACACACCACACACACAACACACACACCACACAACACACCACCACACACCACACCACAACACACACACAAAACACCTAACAACATCCCTAACAACAATATTCAATACATCTATCGAAACAGGGAGATTGCCTGAGGCATGGAAGACAGCAAAAGTAGTTCCAATCTTTAAAAAAGGAGACAGACATGAAGCATTAAACTACAGACCAGTGTCACTGACATGTATAGTATGCAAAGTCATGGAGAAGATTATCAGGAGAAGAGGTGTGGAGCACCTGAAAGGAATGATCTCATCAACAGCAGCCAACAGGGTTTTCAGGGGGGAAATCCTGTGTAACAAACCTACTGGAGTTCTATGACAGGTTGACAGCAGTAAGACAAGAGAGAGAGGGGGTGGGTGGATTGCATTTTCTTGGACTGCAAGAAGACGTTTGACACAGTTCCACACAAGAGATTAGTGCAAAAACTGGAGGCCCAAAGCAGGGGATAACAGGGAAGGCACTCCCAATTGATCAGGGTTTATACTTGTCAGGAAGACAGCAGCGAGTCATGGTACGTGGCGAGGTATCAGAGTGGGCACCAGTGACCAGCGGGGAATAGACTCCGAAGTGTCCCTGTTTGCAGATGACGTGAAGTTGATGAGAAGAATTCATTCGATCGAAGACCATGCAGAACTACAAAGGGATCTGGACAGGCTGCAGACCTGGTTCAGCAATTGGCTCCTGGAGTTCAATTCCACTAAGTGCAAAGTCATGAAGATTGAGGAAGGGGCAAAGAAGACCGCAGACGGAGTCCCGTTAGGGGGCCGGGAGACTACAAACCTCGCTAAAGGGAAAAAAAGATTTTGGGGTGAGTTTTAACACCAGGCACATCTCCTGAAGCGCACATCAACCAAATAACGGCTGCAGCATATGGGCGCCTAGCAAACCTCAGAACAGCATTCCAACATCTTAATAAGGAATCGTTCGGACCCTGTACACCTGTTACGTTAGGCCCATATTGGAGTATGCGGCACCAGTTTGGAACTCACACCTAGCCAAGCACGTAAAGAAACTAGAGGAAAGTGCAAAGGTTTGCAACAAGGGCTAGTCCTAGAGCTAAGAGGTATGTCCTACGAGCAGAGGTTAAGGGAAATCAACCTGACGACACTGGAGGACAGGAGAGATAGTGGGGACATGATAACGACATACAAAATACTGAGAGGAATTGACAAGGTGGACAAAGACAGGATGTTCCAGAGATTGGGGCACAGTAACAATGGGACACAGTTGGAAGTTTAAGTCACAGATGAATCACAGGGATGTTAGGAAGTATTTCTTCAGCCCCAGAGTAGTCAGAAAGTGGAATAGTTTTGGGAACTGAAAGTAGTGGAGGCAGGAACCATACATAGCTTTAAGCAAGGTATGATAAAGCTCACGGTACAGGGAGAGTGACCAAGTTTGCGACCGTGAAGGGCGGGGCCAGGAGCTTGGACTTGACACCTGCAACATCAACTAGGTAGTACAACTAGGTGATTACATCGTCTGGGCTACACTGGAGGATAGGAGCATCAGTGGAGACATGATAACGACATACAAAATACTGCATGGAATAGACAAGGTGGACAGAGACAGGATGTTCCAGAGATGGGACACAGAAACAAGGGGTCACAATTGGAAGCTGAAGGCTCAGATGAATCAAAGGGATGTTAGGAAGTATTTCTTCAGTCATAAAGTAGTTAGGAAGTGGAATAGTCTGGCAAGCGATGTTGTGGAGGCAGGAACTATACATAGTTTTAAGACGAGGTATGATAAAGCTTATGGACAGGGCGAGGGAGGACCTAGTAGCGGTCGGTGAAGAGGCGGGGGCCAGGAGCTGAGTCTCGACCCTGCAACCACAATTAGATGAATTAGGTGAGTACACAAACACACACACACACACACACACACACACACACACACACACACACACACACACACACACACACACACACACACACACACACCACCACCCACCACCACCACCACACCACCACCACCACCACCACCACCACCAAGTGCTGGACACAGTACACACAACGAGGAAGAAGTGAAGAGGCTTCTGAGTGAGCTAGATACCTCAAAGGCAATGGGGCCGGATAACATCTCTCCATGGGTCCTGAGAGAGGGAGCAGAGGCGCTATGTGTACCCCTAACAACAATATTCAATACATCTATCGAAACAGGGAGATTGCCTGAGGCATGGAAGACAGCAAATGTAGTCCCAATCTTTAAAAAAAAGAGACAGACATGAAGCACTAAACTCAAACCTCCCAGTGTCTGTATAGTATGCAAAGTCATGGAGAAGATTATCAGGAGAAGAGTGGTGGAACACCTAGAAACGAATGATCTCATCAACAGCAGCCAAAATGGTTTCAGAGACAGGAAATACTGTGTCACAAATGTACTGGAATTCTATGACATGGTGACAGCAGTAAGACATGAGAGAGAGGGTGTGGTGGATTGCATTTTCTTGGACTGCAAGAAGGCGTTTGACACAGTTCCACACAAGAGATTAGTGCAAAAACTGGAGGACCAAGCAGGGATAAAAGGGAAGGCACTACAATTGATCAGGGAATACTTGTCAGGAAGACAGCAGCGAGTCATGGTATGTGGCGAGGTGTCAGAGTGGGGGCCTGTGACCAGCAGGGTCCCACAGGGGTCAGTCCTAGGACCAGTGCTGTTTCTGGTATTTGTGAAAGACATAACGGAAGGAATAGACTCCGAAGTGTCCCTGTTTGCAGATAACGTGAAGTTGACGAGAAGAATTCATTCGATCAAAGACCAGGCAGAACTACAAAGGGATCTGGACAGGCTGCAGACCTGGTCCAACAATTGGTCTCTGGAGTTCAATCCCACCAAGTGCAAAGTCATGAAGATTGGGGAAGGGCAAAGAAGACCGCAGATGGAGTACAGTCTAGGGGGCCAGAGACTACAAACCTCACTCAAGAAAAAAAGATCTTGGGGTGAGTATAACACCAGGCACATCTGAAGTGCATATCAACCAAATAATTGCTGCAGCATATGGGCGCCTAGCAAACCTCAGAACAGCATTCCGACATCTTAATAAGGAATCGTTTAGGACCCTGTACAACGTGTATGTAAGGCCCATATTGGAGTATGCGGCACCAGTTTGGAACCCACACCTAGCCAAGCACGTAAAGAAACTAGAGAAAGTGCGAAGGTTTGCAACAAAACTAGTCCCAGAGCTAAGGGGTATGTCCTACGAGGAGAGGTTAAGGGAAATCGACCCGGCGACACTGGAGGACAGGAGAGATAGGGGGGACATGATAACGACATACAAAATACTGAGAGGAATTGACAAGGTGGACAAAGGCAGGATGTTCCAGAGATTGGACACAACAACAAGGGGACACAGTTGGAAGTTGAAGACACAGATGAATCACAGGGATGTTAGGAAGTATTTCTTCAGCCATAGAGTAGTCAGGAAGTGGAATAGTTTGGGAAGAGATGTAGTGGAGGCAGGATCCATACATAGCTTTAGGCAGAGGTATGATAAAGCTCACGGTTCAGAGAGAGTGACCTAGTAGCATCCAGTGAAGAGGTGGGGCCAAGAGCTAGGACTCGACCCCTGCAACCTCAACTAGGTGAGTACAACTAGGTGAGTACACACACACACACACACACACACACACACACACATGCACACACACACACACACACAGTAGTGGGTCACAAGCGCCAGGCTCTGAGAATCTTTGTGTTTTCAGGGCGTGCTCTAGCAGCTAGGAGCAACCAGTGTTAGTGACGACGTCATTGAACAACCCTACAAGTGATAACCAAAGATATTAGTTATAAAAATAAAGAAAAGACGAGAGGAAGCTTAAAATTATACAACAAAATTTCGAAATGCTAGTTCATTAGAGGCCTAGTAGGCACTTTTTGCCACACAGTTACAAATATACAAAGTACAATGCGAGTGACTAAAGACAAAAGATAAAAAAGAATTAAGAGAGGATGGTTAACGAGAATCTGTGAGGTAGCATACAGCGAGTGTGAAAAAGCAAACGAGAAAGGGAATATCTATATATATATATATATATATAATATATATATATAATATATATATATATATATATATATATATATATATATATATATATATATATATATATATATATATATATATATATATATATATATATATATATATAACCAGAGAAGGTGGCAGCAGTAGGCCTGCAGGAAGTAGTGCCGCCATAACAGGTTGGGTATTGTGGAAATTTATTTGGTTCAATAGTTCCACAGGACAGATACGGCGTACGAAAATCCTAACATGTCACGGATAAACAGCTGGGTTGGGTGGCCCTTACACCCAACCAAAAACACACACACACACACACCCGGGTTGGCGAAGGTGGTTGGAAGGTACTTCATAATTGATAGATTTACCTTCAGGGAAGAAGTAGGTAGTTTATACTGTTAGTACACTAATATTAGGATTATTGAGGCAAAATGTAGATAATAATAATGTAGACCTAAGACCTTAATGTAGGTAGTAAATAGGCCGATAATGTAGGCAAATGCTAGGTTATGTTAGCCAGGGAGAACTGGCAGCCCAGTTTGAATGCTGGGCATGGGGTTTGAGACCACAGTGCCCTTTCTTCTAAGACTAGAAACCATCTGATCAAGTGCCGTTATCAGCAGGCGGTGCTCCCATGTGTCTTCACATACTAGACCTGGGGAAATCTGGTGGAGCACCTCGACGTACCATAGATGACCTCCTGCGTCAAGCCCATACAGTAAGACGAGACCTCC
>NC_069422.1:21032953-21115453 GCF_026875155.1 Cherax quadricarinatus
ACTTCCCATCCCCAGGACTCAAGTCTGGCCTGCCGGTTTCCTGAACCTCTTCATAAGTTACTTTGCTCGCACTCCAACAGCGAGTCAGTATTAAAAACCATTTGTCTCCATTCACTCCTATCAAACACGGTCACGCATGCCTGCTGGAAGTCCAAGCCCCTCACACACAAAACCTCCTTTACCCCCTCCCTCCAACCTTTCATAGGCCGACCCCTACCCCGCCTTCCTTCCACTACAGACTGATACACTCTTGAAGTCACTCTGTTTCGCTCCATTCTCTCTACATGTCCGAACCACCTCAACAACCCTTCCTCAGCCCTCTGGACAACAGTTTTGGTAATCCCGCACCTCCTCCTAACTTCCAAACAACGATTCTCTGCATTATATTCACACCACACTTTGCCCTCAGACATGACATCTCCACTGCCTCCAGCCTTCTCCTCGCTGCAACATTCATCACCCATGCTTCACACCCATATAAGAGCGTTGGTAAAACTATACTCTCATACATTCCCCTCTTTGCCTCCAAGGACAAAGTTCTTCGTCTCCACAGACTCCTAAGTGCACCACTCACCCTTTCCCCTCATCAATTCTATGATTCACCTCATCTTTCATAGACCCATCCGCTGACACGTTCACTCCCAAATATCTAAATACATTCACCTCCTCCATACTCTTTCCCTCCAATCTGATATCCAATCTTTCATCACCTAATCTTTTTGTTATCCTCATAACCTTACTCTTTCCTGTATTCACTTTTAATTTTCTTCTTTTGCACACCCTACCAAATTCATCCACCAATCTCTGCAACTTCTCTTCAGAATCTCCCAAGAGTACAGTGTCATCAGCAAAGAGCAATATATATATATATATAATATATATATATAATATTATATATATATATATATATATATATATATATATATATATATATATATATATATATATATATAATATAATACATCAGCAGTTGTTTGAATTTTTCTCTGGCTACCTTAAACTGCAGTTGAAAATTTAAAACTGTTTAGATGAGGCAGTCTCGAGTTATAAATGGAAATTTTGAGAGGAAAAAAACAAAAACAAAGAAGCAACCACTCATACACAACTTCGAGGATATGTAATTAACCCATTAATATTACGCCATTTATATTTAATAACTATTTCATTGATACCATTATGGCCAACATGTTGATAAATTAGACACATGTGCAACTCTTGGGTATCTTTATTGAGGAAACGTTTCGCCACACAGTGGCTTCATCAGTCCATACATAGGAGAAACTTGAAGAACAGGAGGAGAATGAGGTAATCAGTCCCTCAACCTTGAGTCGATGTGTTCAGTCCAACAGTCCACATCGACTCAAGGTTGAGGGACTGATTACCTCATTCTCCTCCTGTTCTTCAAGTTTCTCCTATGTATGGACTGATGAAGCCACTGTGTGGCGAAACGTTTCCTCAATAAAGATACCCAAGAGTTGCACATGTGTCTAATTTATCAACATGTCGGTTCTCTGAACCATTCATCTACATGGCCAACATGTAAATGCTCCAATATCTTACATCTCAATTCTCTTGGCACTACCACTCTATTCCAGTACAAATATAGTCAGATAAAGGTACACTTCTCTCACACCATCCACATACATGCTGGATAAAATTTAAATTATTTTACGGTTTTAAGAATTTGTGTAGTTCATTTTGTGTTGAATGTCGTGTTACTAAGAAGCGTAGGACTGGAAGATTATAAAGTGAGAGCTGTCACTGATGCTCCTTGCCAGTCATCGGTCTGCTGGGAGATTCTGAAGAAAAGTTGTAAAATTTAGCTGAGAAATTTGGGAGGGACTGTAACAGAAGAACATTAAAAGTGAACTTGGAATATAGCGAGGTGACGAGAGTAATAATAAACGTCTAAGCAGTGATAGATTGAATATCAGACCGGAGGAGAGTCTACCTGGAGGTTGTTCTGAGGGTCAACGCCCCCACTGTCCGGTCCATGACCAGGCCTCAAGGTGGATCAAGGCATGATCATCCAGGCTGCTACTGCTGGCCATACGCGATCCAACGTACGAATCACACTGCCACGGCTGGTCAGACACTAACTAGGTACCTCTAGAAGACAGCCGGGGTCTATTAGTAATTCTTGTTATGTATTCTGGGAGGCTGTTGAACAGTCTTGGGCGTAAAGGAGGAAATGAATGTATTAATATATTTGGAAGAGTACATGTCGGCAGAGGAATCTATGAAAGACAAAGTAAATTATAGAACAGACAAGGCGAAAAGGTTTGTGGTTTGTTCTGGCATTCGTGGAAAAAAAAAGAAAGCTTATCTATGGAAGTAAAGCTGGGCATGTACGAGAGTAGAATGACAGCGGTGAACTCCACACTGGCCATGGCTGTCAGTCCCCAGGTAACTACCTTGGTTGAGCGAAGAACTTCAAGAATATACTGCCACCACCGGCTCTGATACTCTTAGAGATAAAGAAGACAGGCGATAGAGAGTAGAAATTTTTAGGGTCAGAGCAGGGAAGGCCTCTTTCTTACCAGAAAGAGGGAATTCTGGCTCCCAGACTAAAGGTGGCCTGGGAAGTAAGCAGTACCTAGCTCCCCCCCCATTTTTCAGCTCTGTGCTGCCTCTGGACTTTTCTCTCTGGTGTTATAATTGAAAATGTTGATGTGTTTTCTTCAAAGAAAATAATATCTGGATGTTAGGTTGTGTAAGTTATCCTGTGTCAGCTTCATTACTCAAATTAGTTGTTGTGAAATAATTGGAGAATATTTTTTTCTGGTCAGAATAAGTGAGTGTTATCCTAGGTTAACTTCACTTAATGTTAATTAGTTATCCTAGGTTAACTTCACTTAATGTTATTTAGTTATCCTAGGTTAACTTCACTTAATGTTATTTAGTTATCCTAGGTTAACTTCACTTAATGTTATTTAGTTATCCTAGGTTAACTTCACTTAATGTTATTTAGTTATCCTAGGTTAACTTCACTTAATGTTATTTAGTTATCCTAGGCTAATTTCACTTAATGTTATTTAGTTATCCTAGGTTAACTTCACTTAATGTTATTTAGTTATCCTATGCTAATTTCACTTAATGTTATTTAGTTATCCTAGGCTAATTTCACTTAATGTTATTTAGTTATCCTAGGTTAACTTCACTTAATGTTATTTAGTTATCCTAGGTTAACTTCACTTAATGTTATTTAGTTATCCTAGGCTAATTTCACTTAATGTTATTTTGCTATCCTAGGTTAACTTCACTTGATGTTATTTAGTTATTCTAAGTTACTTTTACTTAATGTTATTTTGTGTCATAGTACAACGTGTGTCCTCAAGACCATTGTTAAAAAGTGGTATGTTATGTACACTTTCCTTAATTAAAACTGCTCACTTTTTTACTCACCTACTTATTTACTTATTTACTGATGTACTTATCTACTTAAAAGCCTATCAGTCTTAGAGAAAAGATGGGACTGATTTTGGCCTATATAAGTTTCATGTTTTTCTTTTAAGACAGTGCAAAAAATTAAATACTGTTTTTCGTACGGTAATTTCTGTCGCATCTTATGATTCCCTTCAAGTAATCAAAGCCAAAATTTATCTGTATTATCTACATATGCTGCACTCTGCGCTGTTCCAGTCGCGTGCATTGTGGTACAGGGGGCTGGGGTTATGCAATACGGGGATACCTTTCTCAGATAAAGCAGTGAAACAAATGGTTTAGAAACACACGTGAGCAAACACTAGGATATGTTAGAAAACGTTTCTGACTGGGACCTTGATCACTTCACTTCAGTTTCTTGTTGGTGACCTTGTTTCCTATATCGTAAGATGAGACACACAAACCTCGAGTAATTCTGAGTAATTCATTTATTGTTAAGTAAAAAAAGGCATCTGATGTTAAGAAACATGCTTGGTTAAGAAACGTAGCTGGGTTGGTAGACCACTCAACTCACACACTGAGGTCCGTGGTTCGATCTTCGGTGCGGATGGAAACATTGGGTGTGTTTCCTTAAGACACATGCTGTCTATTTTCCTCTATCAATAAAATAGGTATCAGGGTGTTAGGTGACTGGTGTGGGTTGCATCTCGGGGACAAAATTAACCTAATTTGACAGAAATGCTCTGCATAACAAGGGACTTTCTATATAGTATGTCACTGATGTCGGTTAGGTCTGTATATACTGTATCACATACTTGTAGAAATAAAGATTATAATTATTATTATTATTATTATTAGTATTATTATTATTATAAGCATCTCGTCTCGCTTAACATTCTATCTCCAGAGCTGAACAGCTTCTCGTTGCCAGGCGAAGGTATATTGATAAAACACGCTATTGCGTGTTTGCAAGTGATGGCATAGGGTGAGAGTCCGCCGTATTGCCGGTCAAACGTTGGACAGTAATACTGTGTTTACCTTCGGTGAGTCATGACAGTCCAGTGTTGATTTGAATGATTCTGAGAAGCCCAAGATCCTCTGTGTGTTGTAGGTTGTTCAAACATAAGGAGGAGGAGAAAGTAGGAGTGTCATTTTTTATCGCATTATTCTCGGGAAAGTACGGTGGGAAAGTAGGTATTGGCGACCATAAGACAATACTGAGTGACCAACAGATTACACTAGCCAACATTTCACCTCCAGTAGTTAATTTGCATTATAAATATTACATTTATTTTTAAGTATCTCATAGGACTAACTTTTCCAGGAGTTACATCATTTCATTCAACGGCGGGGCATGGAAGACCTACTGACAAATTTGTAACAGAATAGTTAACCTCTAGACGATCTCTGCTGGTGATGCTATGCTCAGCGACACGTTGCAGCCTGGGTGATCTGATTGGTTTGTACAATTCTCATTTTAAAATCCTCGCCTTTATAAAAAGTAAGAAACAGCTTTAACCAGGATAACGAAGCAGGATCCATGCTGACAGTGAGCATTTCAGACCGAGAGTGTGTAATATTTCAGGACGATGGCCGGTTAATTTATGCGAGTCTGATAGTCATGAACAGTGTAATCCTTCTGACTGTCATGAACAATGTATTCCCGATTGTCATGAACAATGTATTCCCGATTGTCATGAACAATGCATTCCTTGGGACGAAAGTGTTCGAGTTTCTTGTGCCTTAGCACACACCCATCTGTTGTACCATCTGAACAGGCATCATTATTTAGTTTCTTAGGCTTGTTAACGTAATTATTACTCTGTATTAAACTTTTTGAAAATGTTCTTGAATAAAACTTTATACTAATTTAAAACATTAATTTATACCTTACATTACTAATAATATAATACAAACTAGTGGACACAGCTGTTTGAGTCACGTGACCACAAAGTCTCTCTAGTTATCCTAGAGAATATCCTGTTCTTGTGAAGCTGCTGCTTTGCTGAGGACTTTACGGGTATAATACTCGATTACAAAATAAATATGGATATTGAAATTTTGGAGCTCTTTGAGTTTAAGAAACTTGAAGGCAATTAAGATCACCACACCTAGGTGTTGGAAAAAGAAAGTGACGGACCCTGGGCTCTAGTTTGTTTCGATGAACTAGGAACCTAGTGTTGTCAGGAAACTTGTAGCACTCTCCTTTGGGATCAAGAGTCTCATCCTATTAGGACAAAGCAGTAGATGCATACATATAGGCCCACACCAATTGTCTTCTGTCCTTCCAGTGACAGTGTGTGATCCCTTATGTGTGGCTAGTAGGCGCATTTGGACTGCTGGACAAAAGGGATCAAGATTTCCTTTTAGTTGGTCTCAAGGAGGTGTCAACTTCTCTTGATCTTGTTGACATCACTGTCGAGCATGTCATGGTTTAGAAACTTGCGCAGTCATACTTAATAGCCTATATTGGTCAGCTACCACTTTTCTGCAAGAACGTCTTCGCTGTTAATTGGGAGAGTAAGACGCAAAGCCATGGCAACGCAGAGACGGGTCAAGATGTGTGCCATTTGGAGAAATGAGTACAGTTAGAAGAAAGTCGTCAGTGATGAGAACTGAGCTCTTGTTGGAAGAGCTTGACCTCTCTGTCATCTCTGCGTAAGTCCTCTCTATGACGGGGCTCTACAAGCTACACTGTCTAAGCCATAATTTCAGCTGATCTTATGGATGGGAGAGATTATTATTATTATTATAATAATAATCAAGGGGAAGCGCTAAACCCGGAGGATTATACAGCGCCGGGGGAGGGATATGGAAGGCATTCAGGCTTAATTCGGGGAACTGGAGCACAGATCCAATTCCCTAAATCAAGAGCCCCTCACCAACATCAAGGAACCTTCCTTGAGGGGTGGATGGGAGAGAATCCTATATAACGGGGTGACCCGGCCACTAGTGTAGCTTGGATCGTCCACCATTACTGTTCTCAGGATCCGTTGGAGGAGGATAAAAAAAAGACAATACAATGAGAGACCGTCATGGAAGTGTGGCTTGCATCTGTTGTGATTCGGCAGGAGTAAGCTTGATAATTGTTTTGAGCACTGACTTTAGAAAGGTGTCATACTCGCCAAGTTTGGGGCATTCAAGAGCTGGGAGCATTTAAAAAAAAAAAAAAAGGTAGGTTAACTTAGTGAGGGTAGCTATCTAGTGAAGAGATAGAAGGCTTCATAGCCATCCATGTTTCTTAAGACTTCAGCCTTTCAGTGTCAGCCAGTTTCTCCTTTAGAATTTCTGTTATTGCGTTAGACCGAAGTGGATCACCGAGGAGAGTAATCTTAGTGGGAGTAATGACTTGCAATCCTTGTAACGCGGCTCTGGTACGTCTGCTGGAGGACATACACACTCTCCCTTCCTCTCCCTCTCTGAGTCATGCAACACTGTTGTTGCACTGAACATCCTCAGTCATCCGAATGTGACTGTCACTTCCGGTGAGAACTATATAGTATGACGGAGAGAACACTTCACTAATTTTGAAGTAACTCTGTGATGGATACTGAATTCAATGAAGGTGACGCAATAATTATAATCAACGCAAGCGCTAAACCTGAAGGTGACGCTGATAGTCCACTGGTGGTGTTACTATTAATAGCCAGAGCTGGTGATAGTCCAGTGATGATGCAGGGATAGTCCAGTAATGAATAGGTTGGTTGGTTAATGGTGTTAAATCTATCGAGCACAGAAAAGTCATTAAGGCTGCACGTCACTACTTCACCACTAGACAAGAGTACTTTATTCCTTAAAATACACTCAACGTATACGCACTAACGTACATCAGCGTGTGTGTGTGTGTATATATATATATAATATATAATATATATATATTTTTTTTTTTATATATAAGGGAAGTTACCACTCTATAGCTGGAATGGTGACCATCATCCTCAGAGAAACAATAAACGTACCTCAGAATAAAACTCAAGGTTCTCCCGGAGCTGATTTGAATATTTTCTTCTCCTATACCACCCCCTATATAATTTTTAATTCTATGTGAACATTTATTAATAAACAAAATACATATATATAAACAAATATATATTAATATTATAAAATAATATTATATAAATTTAATAATATATATATAAATTTATATATATATATAAAATATATATATTATATACTATATCTTTTACAGAGTAGTATAGAAGCACTGTTAGTATACCAGGATAATATATATGTATGTAAAAAGAATTGAAAACATCTGGCTGAATGTATTCTCCAACAGTGCTTTCTCCAGCCTTGTTGACTAAACAGCTGGTAGTGATTGTGTGGCAGCTGGCTGCCTCCTCGTCGGTATCATTCAGAGGGGTTACAATATTTGTGCCACGCTTTGCCCAGGGATTGATCCTCTTAACTGTTATCTTAAAGTCACATCCCGAAAACAAGAAATATTCTAGATGTGACTGACGCAGGGCGATCTGCAAGGCACGATGCCCTCAGTGCACCAGTACGGGAATTATGTGGGCATAATTCACCTGCAGGAGGCCTTTGTTTCAGAGTGCAAGAGGTACGTTCCTCCCTGCTAAGGGACTGACTACCTCTAAACTACATTTTCCAGGGTAATGGACTGATTACATTCATTTTATATCTATTGCTTCTGCCTCCTCTGTATTGAACTGAAGAATCCTACTGTGTAGGAAAAACGTTTCTGACTAAAGATACTTAACTGTTGCACATGTCTTATCAGCTTTGGCCTCCATACATACTCTTCACAGGTCCGACTTAATACAACATTATTTGTACTGGAACTAATAAGTTATCACAATTACCTCACAATAAACATTGTACTTTAGGTGTCCTCGTCGCAATAATATAAACTAGAAAAAACAATTACAGGGCCATTAAATATTAATAACACTAACAAAAGCACCATGGTCTTTTGTTTTCCTGTTTCCTGAAGTGTTTTACTTAACCTTTAGTTTGTATTTATTCTGATGATCATAGGTTTCCTGGTGTCAGGGGAACGCCTTCCGCCTGAACGAAACAATGAAAAAGTAAATAATGAATAACTTGAGGAATAATTAAGATAATTTTCTAAGGATTTTAATTAAAATTAAGTAAAACAAAATTGGCCGCTGAGGTTAAAGTATGACTGGAGTATCTTATGCCCAGGATGGTCTTCTGTGATGTTGTAGAAATGTTGTTGGTTATCATGGGTGGCGGTGTTCTTCCGATGTTTAGGAAATCCTGCCAATGCTTGGTCACAGTACCGCACTTAAGATACCGAAGAGATGAGAAATCGTTATGTCCCAATATGTCCCGTGACAGTGATCTTGCTCCAATTAACTAGCATCTACCCTGGTTGACCAGGCCAGCAGCAGAGCTGATAATAAAGAAAACTACACTGGCTACATAAGGGTTAAATATGTATAACATTGAAGAAAGACAAAGACTGGTATTCGACTTCAATGTCACTACTGGTAAACAGGTAAATCAGTAACTTAGAACAGAAATACTCCTGGTAGATCACTTTACCTGATCAGGAGAAGAGCGGAGATGAAGTGATTCTCCAAACTCAACCCACACCAGATAAGGTTAGTACTACCAGCCTCAGCCCGCTAGATGGTAGTTCGGGCGGTAACGCATAAATGGTTCCAAGTAGTCTGAACAACCATAACCCCGTTGTTAACGAGTTTCCCCTCACACTGAGATGAAGAGTTTACATACACGTGAGAGGAGTATATATATATATTATATATATATATATATTTATATATATATATATATATATATATATATATATATATTAAATATATATATATTATATATATATATATATATATATAGATATATATATATATATATATATATATACTATATATACAGTATATGATAGATAATGGTACCACCTCTATAGCTGGACTGGGACCCTCATCCTCAGATAAGACAATAAACGTACCTCAGGGAAAACTCAGTACAGTGGACCCCCGCATAACGATCACCTCCGAATGCGACCAATTATGTAAGTGTATTTATGTAAGTGTGTTTGTACGTGAATGTTTGGGGGTCTGAAATGGATTAATCTACTTCACAATATTCCTTAGGGAAACAAATTCGGTCAGTACTGGCACCTGAACATACTTCTGGAGAGAAAAAATATCGTTAACCTGGGGTCCACTGTATATACAAATATTGTCTCTACGTCTACAGCAGGACTCGAACCTGCAAACTCTGTATCAGAGTAACTAGTACTTTACCACGGAGCCAGACCCCACATAAGTATGGGTGCCTAGTCAGAACTAGACGATATTCCCCCATACCCCGGGGCACCAAGCTCGTCTTGAAAATTATTTCGTCTGCGAATTATTAAGCATTTCAAATCTCTTTCGTTGTTCACTGCATGTGGCAGGATTTGACGAAATAACTTTCAAAACGAGCTTGGTGCCCGGGGGTATGGTGCCCGGGGGTATGGTGCCCAGGGGTATGGTGCCCGGGGGTATGGTGCCGGGGGTATGGGGGAACATCGTCTAGTTCTGACTAGGCGCCCATACTTATCTGGGATCTGGCTCTGTGGTAAAGTACTAATTACTCTGATACAGAGTTTCCAGGTTCGAGCCCTGCTGTGGACATACCTGGAGAATACCTGGAGAGAGTTTCGGGGATCAACGCCCCCGCGGCCCGGTCTATGTCCAGGCCTCATGGTGGATCAGGGCCTGATCAACCAAGCTGTTACTGTTGGCCGTACGGAATCCAATGTACGAACCACAGCCCGGCTGGTCAGGTACTGACTATAGGTGCCTGTCCAGTGCCTGCTTGAAGACAGCCAGGGGTCTGTTGGTAATCCCCTTATGAATTCTGGGAAGCAGTTGAACAGTCTTGGGCCCCTGACACTTATTGTGTTGTCTCTTATCGTGCTAGTGGCGTCCCTGCTTTTCACAGGTGGGGTGTGGCATCGTCTGCCGAGTCTTTTGCTTACGTAGGCAGTGATTTTCGTGTGTTTGTTTGGTACTAAACCTTCTAGGATTTTCCGAGTGTATATAATTATGTATCTGCCCTGCCTGCGTTCTATGAAGTACAGGTTGAGGAACTTCAAGCGTTCGCAGTAATTGAGGTGTTTTATCGCGGTTATGTGCACCGTGAAGGTTCCCTGTACATTTTCTAGGTCAGCAATTTCACCTACCTTGAAAGGTGCTGTTAGTGTGCAGCAATATTCCAGCCTAGATAGAACAAGCAACCTGAAGAGTGTCATCATGGGCTTGGCATCCCTGGTTTTGAAGGTTCTCATTATCCATCATGTCAGTTTTCTAGCAGATGCGAGCGATACAGTGTTACGGTCCTTGAAGGTGAGATCCTCTGACATGATCACTCTCAGGCGTTTGACATTAGTTTTTCGCTCTATTGTGTGGTTGGAATTTGTTTTATATTCCGATGAAGTTTTAGTTTCCTCACGTTTTCCATATCGGAGTAATTGAAATTTCTCATCATTGAACTTCATATTGTTTTCTTCAGCCCATTTATAGATTTGGTTCATGTCTGCATGGAGTTTTGCAGTATCTTCAGTGGAGGACACTGTCATGTAAATTCGGGTGTCATCTGCAAAGGAAGACACGGAGCTGTGTCTTATACCCCTGTCTATGTCCGATATGAGGATAAGGAACAAGATGGGAGCGAGTACTGTGCCTTGTGGAACAGAGCTTTTCACCGTAGCCGCCTCAGACTTTACTCTTTTGACTACTACTCTTTGTGTTCTATTTGTTAGGAAATTATAGATCCATCTTCCAACTTTTCCTATTATTCCTTTATCACGCATTTTGTGCACTATTACAATATGGTCACGCTTGTCAAAGGCTTTTACAAAGTCTGTGTAGAGCACTCAAGACCTTGTTTGTCGTAGCGGTCCAGTAGCTGGGACAGACAGGAGCGACCTGCTCTAAACCCATGCTGCCCTGGGCAGGGCCGGATTAAGAAGTCTCCGGGCCCTAGGTTATTCAGACTGGCGGGGCCCCTTTGAGTTACATAAGAACATAAGAACATAAGAAAGGAGGAACACTGCAGGAGGCCTGCTGGCCCATACTAGGCAGGTCCTTTACAATTCATCCCACTAACAAAACATTTGCCCAACCCAATTTTCAATGCCACCCAAGAAATAAGCTCTGATGTGAAAGTCCCACTCAAATCCAACCCCTCCCACTCATGTACTTATCCAACCTAGATTTGAAACTACCCAAAGTCCCAGCCTCAATAACCCAACTAGGTAGACTGTTCCACTCATCAACTACCCTATTTCCAAACCAATACTTTCCTATGTCCTTTCTAAATCTAAACTTATCTAATTTAAATCCATTACTGCGCGTTCTCTCTTGGAGAGACATCCTTAAGACCTTATTAATATCCCCTTTATTAATACCTATCTTCCACTTATACACTTCGATCAGGTCTCCCCTCATTCTTCGTCTAACAAGTGAATGTAACTTAAGAGTCTTCAATCTTTCTTCATAAGGAAGATTTCTGATGCTATGTATTAATTTAGTCATCCTACGCTGAATGTTTTCTAACGAATTTATGTCCATTTTGTAATACGGAGACCAGAACTGAGCTGCATAATCTAGGTGAGGCCTTACTAATGATGTATAAAGCTGCAGTATGACCTCTGGACTTCTGTTGCTTACACTTCTTGATATAAATCCCAGTAATCTATTTGCCTTATTACGTACGCTTAGGCATTGCTGTCTTGGTTTAAGGTTGCTGCTCACCATAACCCCCAAGTCCTTTTCGCAATCTGTATGGCTAAGTTCTACATCATTTAATTTATAAGTACTAGGTTATGGGCACTCCCAAGCTTCAGAACCTTGCATTTATCTACATTGAACTGCATCTGCCACTTTTCTGACCAAGAATAGAGTTTGTTTAAATCCTCCTGAAGTTCCCTAACATCTACGTTTGAATCAATTATCCTACCTATCTTTGTGTCATCGGCGAATTTGCTCATATCACTAGTAATTCCCCCCTTCCAGCTTGGGGGTGGGGGGGGGTCGGTGTGAGCCTGTTTAAGGTTTAATTAAATACATTCTGGCTATTTAGATTAAACATAATAGGGAAAGTACATCAAGACAACCAAGACAACTCAAGACAGCATAGTATTACTAGATTAGGCTATTAAAGTAGTGACATCATGTACCTATTATATTCAGCATAACCACTACAGCACTATTATTCCCTTTATAAATCACTGACCATTATTGTTATCATTGCATCATGCATAAGACTATCAAATCATATAAACTCAAGCAAGTAAAGAATTGTTTATATTCACAGGCACTTCTTAAATAAACTTTTTTTCTGGATTTCATATTGGCAAAATCATCATTATATTCTGAAAATCAATATTTCTTGTTAGATCAGACTCAATGGTCAACAAGGCTAGGTTACACGATTTGTCTTGGCTCATTGTTGAACGGAGCCTGGTTTTTTCACTCTTTTCAAAACAGAAAATAACGTTCTCCTTCACAGTTAGTAGCTGGAAGTGTTAGATAAAGGCGATACACTATGTCAACATTAGGAAGGTTTCTGAGATACCTGCATTTCCCTAATGTTTCAAAGCAGCTGAGGGCGCACATTTTTCAGGTGGAGCTTTAATCTGATTCATATACCCAGAAAAATGAACTATTTCTTCAACAAATGTGTCCTGAACATCTGCTGAAAGGTGTTGTTTGCAACTTTAATGCAGCTTCTCTCAATTCTGCATCTGGCATAGTAGTAATTTGAACAGAAATCCAAACTTGTCATTGAGATTCTGGTAGATTTCTTTCTTTTCACCAATTCTGTAATCAGTGAATCCAGAATGACGAGTATGTAGCTGTCTTACATTTCTGCCTTGGTAGCAACACAATTTCATTGTCTGGCTCTTCAAAATTGCGTTTCCTCTTCCTTGACCGCTGATGATCAGCCCGGTAACTGTAGTCTTTCACCAGCAGTTTAGCTTTCTCTTCAAACATTTCAAAAGCTTCATCATTGCGAAGTGAGCTTACAAATTCCACTAAGCCTGCATAGAGGTTAGCACAAGTAGCCATTTCAATTTCAATTTTCTGAAGTGTCTTGTTCGTGGCATTTAACCGTTCCAGTATACAGTCCCAAAGCACACAGAGTAAGGCCAATTTTGATGCTAAGCTGGCTGCTTCGCTTCTTGTAGTTGCTGTCTGGTCTTCATCCTCTGATATTTGGATCAAAGCAGAACGTATTTCAGCAAAGCTGTCTTTCAAAGCATGTGTTGCATCATGCTGCGCGTACCACCTTGTTGTTGATAATGATTTGATGACATCTCCATGAATGGTTGACTTGAGTATACTCCACCAATGCGTTGAAGCAGAGAAAAAATTAAAGAGTGCTTGTAAAAGTCAAAAAAATGAAACTGCAGCGACACAACACTCCGCAGCACATGATTAAGAGAATGTGCTGAGCAGGGCACATATTCAGCAAGTGGGTTGATTTGCTTGATACGGGCTTGCAATCCATGATATTTACCCGACATGTTACTTGCAGTGTCGTAGCTCTGGCCACGGCAATCCATAATAGAGAGATCATGTTCAAGCAGAGTATCCAGTACTACATTCATCATTGTTTCTCCATCATGGCCTGAAAGAGGAATGAATTTTATAAAGCGCTCTACATGCTTACCACTGGAGTCGACAAAGCGAACAATGAATGTCAATTGATCTGTATGTGAAATATCTGGTGTTGAATCTACACTTATTGCAAAGTATTTTGCAGTTTTCACAGCTGCTATGATGTTATTGAGGACCTTCTTAGTCATCAGTTCAATAAATTCATTGCATATAGTAGATGACATGTAAGATACAGTGCCTCTTCCTGCATTCCCAAGGCGTGACACATGATTTGCTAAGAATGGATCGAATTGTGCTAACAGTTCTATGATCCCTAGGAAATTGCCATTGTTTTCCGAACCAAAAACCTCATTTTCTCCACGGAAAGCAAGTCCTCTTAGAGCTAAGAATTTTACAACAGCAACAACTCTTTCTAGAACTTTTCTCCAATAAGTGCGCTCTTTTTCAGTTTGATTTTCCAAATGAGAATCCAATAAGCCTTTTTCCTGTGCACGAAATACACTGGCTAAAATGCAGCTCCTGTGAGTGGTGCTGTTTTCATGTTCCTCGAAACGCTTGAAATTTTTCCAGTCATTGAACCCCTGGGTGAAGGTATTTTCTTTGGACAGTACACTTTTCCTGAGCTTTCTGAGTATACCATCCATGATCTTTTCACATTTTCTGAATTTGCAAGCTTCCTATAAAACATAGATGACTTTAAACAAAGACGACTTCCATCATCATAAATCCTTGCTGATTTCTTAAAGTCAATGTTCAGAGTTTGACTGAAGTTTTCTGCAATGAAAGCATTGCGTAGAGAATCTGGGATCACATTTGGCCATGAGGCAGGATCTTTTAAGACAAATCCTGTGGATGAAATGTCCGTTGAGACATTGAGAGGAGACACAAAAGAAGTAGATGCTGGCTGAGAAATAATGGAGGGAGGACTTCCTGTACAATCTGACGTATCTGCAGATTCAACTGTACTGGTAACATCAGAAACTGTTTTCGTGAGCATGTCTGTGATCTTTCTGCAGCTTCCTACATCTTTCTTTTTCTGTTCTTCTTCTTGAATTTTCTTCTTTCTTTCTGTTAACCCACTCGCATAAGAACGTCCAACATCACGTTCACGAGATGCCATAATGAGGATGTATCACTGTCTGTAATCATGCAAATACAAATTTTTCATTATCAATTATTATTAATTTTTTAATTATTATTAAAAATTTTTTCTGTCAATTGGGGGGATATGGCCCTTGTAGCCCCCTTTCCTCTGGCTGCGCATCTAAAAATTCAAAACATTACCAGAAAAGAGTCATATACAGAACTTTTACCATAGATTAGGTTAGTGATTTGGGCTACGAATATTTTACTAATTCATCCTCCTTGATCTCCAATTTACTTAAACAGAGATCATACTGAGTCCAGGAACAATGAACAATGGTATTTATATTACCATTTTCATAACTAAACTAATCATTATGTTTTGCATGATATATGGCCTACCACCATAGATAAGGACATGAGAATTAAAGAATGCAGGGACAATTTTCAGTTTCACCCAACCAACGATTTTCTGATGTGGCTTATGTGTTTCTGGGGAAATATGTAGTAAATTAATTGATGTTCTACATCACTTCCGTCGCAACTTGAAAACTAAGCATTTGCGACGGAAGTGATATAGAACATCAATCAATTGAAATCTGTTATTGAAATTATAAAGACTTAAAGACAGGACAAAGTGCTTTTAAAACCTACAAACGGAAGTCAGTTTGCGTTTTTAGGTTTTTCTTTATGGTATTTTTACAAAAAATGCGTCTTTACTGGTCCATGCATCTTTACTGGTCAAGTAACCCTATCAGGTACCTCCCTTAACATTTAGAGGCGAAAACAAACATTTATCCATACACATCAATGTCTATCAACAACACTTCAGTTAATTTGTCACAGTACAAGTCTACATAACGTGTAATTACTACAGAAAATTGGAGAGGAATCTCCCATACTCACCCATTAGCGGGAAAACACAGCTGTTCTGATGTAAACAAAGGCTTGTTGAGTGTTGCCATCTATGGTTAGGTTTATTTTTATTTTATTTTATTTCATTATTTATTTTTGTTTTGATTAATTTTTAAAAATAAATTTTACTCTCCAAACACTTGAACTTTTTAGGTAGGGACCCCTTTGCACTTGCACCATGTAAGCAGTCTTGGATGAGCCCCTGAACCCCTTGGACTGCTGGGCCCCCAAATGTGCGGGGCCCCCAAATGCTAGGGGCCCTAGGCAAATGCCTCATTTGCCTGTGCAGTAATCCGGCCCTGGCCCTGGGTTGTGTAACTGATGGGTATCTAGATGAGTAGTGATCTTGCTTCTTAGAACCCTTTCAAAGATTTTTATGAATTGGGATGTTAGCGCTATCGGTCTGTAGTTCTTTGCTTTACTGCCCCCTTTGTGGAGTGGGGCTATGTCTGTTGTTTTTAGTAACTGTGGGACGACCCCAGTGTCCATGCTGCCTCTCCACAGGATGTTAACAGCACGTGACAGGGGCTTCTTGCAGTTCTTGATGAACGCGGAGTTTCCATGAGTCTGGGCCTGGGGCAGAGTGCATGGGCATGTCATTTATCGCCTCTTCAATGTCATTTGGTGTCAGGATAATATCAGTCATTCGTCTCTTGACCTTCGAGGTGAGAGGACACATTCTGAGCTTGCCTCTGCTGTCCCCTGGTGGCAGGTGGTGAATCTCAGTAATCAAAATGGCAGACAGACATGGACGCCGTGTGAACACAGTCTGTGTCAAATTGGTCCGTGGTACACTTACCAGTTCAACAATGCAGGTGCTGCTTCCTACTATCATCAGTGAAGTATATGGAATACCAAATGAAGAACTGTATGGTGTGGCTATAAATGGAGTAACGAGAATCTTCATCAAGTTTAAAAATGCCTCGTTGACGCATATCAAGAGAAGAGGATGGCCGTGAACACTGCAGTGGAGGTATGCCTTCATGATGTTTCCAGCTATGTGACATGGGTTAAAATAAGGAATGTTCCATTTGAAGCAACGGAGTATGATGTGGTGACGGTTTTCCGCAATTATGGAAAGATACACGCAGCGGAATTGGGAGTGTGGAAGGATGGACCTTATGTGGGGTTGCCTGACGGATCATTCACACTGAAGATGACATTACGACAACCGATTCCATCGTATGTGCTACTGGAAGAATTCAGAACACAGATCTACGTGTATTATGCGGGACAGAGAAAGACATGCAGGCTGTGTTGGTCATTCGATCGTATGGCGGCCCAATGCCATAGGAAGACAGGAAGGAGGGAACAGATGCCACCACCTATAGTTCAGCAGCAAGATACAGTAGCGTCGGAGACAGGTGAGGTCGAAAGACAGACACCGAGCAGTTGGAGTGAGGAAGTCGACAAGGCAGAGGAGGAGATGGAAGCATGTGTAACGTTGCCAGTAGGGGCGGAATCAGTACAGATGACGACGATGAGGAACAATGACAAGTGTGCAGTGCAAAAGGATGGACTGCTGTATGAGGTATTAAACACCTTTCTGAGTGAGGTGGAGGGCAGTCTGGATGATGTGCAGAGTGGACGAACGTTGGAGACATCAAATGATTCTTTAGTGCATGAGGAGACCTTGTGTATTCATGGCAAGGTGCACACGGTTGTGGCTGAAGTACATAGAGAGGGCATGGAAGATGAAGACGCGTGTGGGGACGGAGGTTCACGCAAAAGAATGGCTGGGACGTCGGAAATGGACGACGTCCTAACTCCAGGGCAGAGAATAGGGAAGAAGTCTTGGAAAAAGGAGTTGAACCTCATGGAGATTGGGGGTAAGGGTAATGAGGAGATGAAAAGCTCAAAGGACAATGGGGGGGGGGATTTGGTCAGGCAGGGCACCAAACGTGGATCTAACTAACAGACAAGTATAGTGGGCCACCTACCAAGGCGGAGGGGAAAGCTGCCTTTATTGCAGTAATTCAAGGTTGTGACGATTAATGTAAATGGCCTGAGTGCTGAAGTAAAAAGAGTGTGGGTGGAATGGTTCCTGAGGAGGTTTGATATAGATGTTTGTTTCATACAGGAGCACAATTACAAGGTTGGTTGTGAATTGTTTTTGAAAGGATATAAGGTGTATGTAAGTGGATCTATGAGGTTAAAAGTTGGAGTGGCTGTGGCTGTAAAGGAGAACAGTCCCTTACGTATTTTGAGGTGGGAAGAGGGGGGTAGGGTGGTGAGGGTGGAAGGAGAGTGGGTGGGGAGAGACTAGGGTCTGTTTTATAGGGGTTTATATGCCGGCGGATGGCACAGTCAGAGTTAAGGAGAATTTTGTAAGAGAAGTTTTGATGTATTATCTCCGGGGTTTACCTTTAAGTCACTGTCATGGGGGGAGATTGGAACTGTGTCATAAGGGGGGGATGTGGAGCCAAGGGGGGCGGGGTGTGTGTTGGGCACGCTACGCAATGTGTTGCAGGATGTGGGGTTAGGGATGTTGGGGGGAGGGGTGGATGGCAGATAGAGTTTACGTTTGTCAGGAGGGGTTATGGTGCACGATTGGATAGGATCTATACAACTGATGCAGTTAGTGTGATGGGAGTACAAACTTTGGACGTGGGTTTTTCTGACCATAGAGCGGTTATGGCAGATCTGGATTGGGAGGGCATGGTTAGAACACAGTCAGGTTTTTGTAAATTAAATGCGAGACTTGTGAGGAGAGAGGAGGTGAGTGCAGCGTTTGTGGAATGGTGGCAAAATTTGTGGGGTACTAGAGAAGGGGAGTCGAGTATCTTGGAATGGTGGGAAAGGAGAGCTAAACCAGGTATTGCAGGTTTTTATAAATGGAAGGGACGGGAGGAGGCTAGGTGGAGGTATGGATTACAAAATTATTTGGAATATCAGCTCAATGAGTGTTATGAGGAAGGTGAGGGGCGGCAGTATGGAAACATAGTGCAACTCAGAGATAGGCTGGCAGAGTTACATAATGATAGATTCGATGAGATACGTGTAAGGGCGGGAATGGAGGCTATACTGTGGGGGGATAAGCCTTCGGGAAGTGTTTTGCGAAGTTATCGGATTAGGCAAAAAGATTCAACTATTTTAAACTTAGAGGTTAGTGAGGATTTGGGAGGATATTATAAGGGGCAAATGCTAAATACTATGGAAGGAATGAGTAATTATGCTGATTTCTGGTTCCAAAGGAAGTGGAGGAAGGGGGAGGTAGGCAACGCTATTGAGGAGGTGTGGGGGGGGGGGTAAGTGAGTTAGGGACGCGCGGAGAGGAGATGGTTGGGATGGACGGTGTGATTAGCATGGGAGAAGTGGAAGAGGCAGTGTTCAATTTGAGTACTGGCAAGGCCCCGGGAATAGATGGGATTTCGAATGATTTTTATAGAGTCCAATGGAACCATATTAAGTACTGTCTAGTGAGAGTAATGAATTGTATGCTGAGGGAGGGAAAGTTAGGAATGACACAGACGATGGGAGTGGTCATGTTAGTACGAAAAAAACAGGAGGAACGAACACTGAGTGCGTACAGAGCTATCTCGTTAATGTGTACCGACTATAAGATTTTTGCTAAGATACTGGGAAATAGGATAAAGAAGGTGATAGGAGGGGTAATACATAAGGGACAGATGGGGATTCCGGGAAGAAGCATGAGAGATGGGTATAGTCGCATTAGGGATTTCTTGGAGGGTTGCAACGGAGGAGGACTTTTAAGTATTGATTGGGAAAATGCATATGACTGTGTGGATAGGAATTTTATGAGTGCTAGTTTGAGGCGTCTGGGTTTTGGTGAAGGAGTAGTGCAGTGGGTTGATATTATGTATTCATCGGCGATGGTGCGGGTGCAAATAAATGGCAGGTTGGGCAGGACTGTCAAAATGGAGAGGGTTTGAGACAGGGGTGTCCCTTGTCTCAAATATTGTTCGCTTGCATGCAGCAACCGTTTTATGAGCTAGTTGAGGGGAGGGGAATTTAAATGGGGAGGAGGCAGGGTTCAGTGAGGTGGTAGGGTATGTAGATGATACCACTGTACTGATCGCTGGGGTGGAGGGATTGCACACGGTAAGACGGGTGTTGGAGCTTTTTGGGAGGGCATCTGGAATGCGGGTAAACAAAGCTAAATCAAGTTTACTAGAGATAGGTTCTTGGGTGGGGGTGGCTTGGGGTTGGAGTTTGGGTGGGAAGTGGTGGTATGGCTGAAAATTTGTGGAGTCATATACATGGCTGATGAGCAGGAGGCTAGAAGAGTGAACTCGGAGGTGGTGGGGGAGAAAGCAGTGAAAAGGATAAAGAGTTTACGGGCGGGGGATGTCACCTTACTACAGAGGGCGATTATAGTAAATTCATTGGTTTATAGTAAAGTGTGGCATGTAGCTGTGGTGCAGGAGGCTCAAGAGATACAGAGGTGGGCGTTATGTTACATTTGGGGTTTTGGGAGGGCATGGCTCAGTAAGGAGGTGGTAATGTCGAATATACGCAAAGGAGGAGTGGGACTTTTAGCGTTGGGGCCGAGAGTGAAGGCCCAGTATGTAAAACAGAGGTTCGTTAGGGCAGGAGGGGTGAGAGGGGTAAGAGTAGGGAGGGTGATGGAGGATGTGTGAAGGTGGTGGTGTGGAAAAGAATTACTTGAATGTGAGAATATGCTACGGTTATTGTTGTTGATTGGCGAGGCAGCAAAACTTAAGGTGGGAAGGTTGGTTGAGATGAGTAGAGAAACGGAAACCATACAAGGGGTATCAGTATATCCCTTGTGTGATTGGGGAATGATATGGAATGACTTTCGAAAACTTAGGTTAATGCCGAGAGTGAGGGAGTTAGTTTATAGATTTATGATGGGGATATTAGCATCAAAGACTTCTTTGCGTGTAACGGATTGGTGAGGAAATCGACCTGCGATCACTGTGGTGAACCGGAAACAGCTTTCCACGCCGTTTATTTCTGTAAAGAGTTAAAGGAGGTAAGGTTGTGGTTGGTGAGAGTTTTCTGGTTGATGGGTGGGGGTAATATAGAGACCCTGCGAGCCCTAACATTAGAGGTACGAGGGGTCTCCGAGGACGTGAAAAGGGTGATTATGTATGTAGTGGCGGATTTTCTGTATATTTCCTGGGGAATGAGGGGCACGGGGGGGGGGATTAGAATTAGGGCAATTGCGGCAAGAATATATAGAACGGTCTGTAGGAACAAACTTATTTATGGGGGACAGTGGAGGGCACGTTTTCCAGAGGCCTACCATGAAATTACGGTAAATAGACTCCTTCTCTTGGTGAACTAATTATATGTAAGGGACGGTTTTCCTTTATAAGCGGTTTCAATTTAGTTTTTGGAGGGGGAAGTGTATGCGGTAAGGTTATTGCAAAAGATTGTGAGGGTTAGGAAGGTATGCAAAGGGTTGTGACGTTGACATGTATTTTAGTGTGAAAGGTTTTGACAAGCCAAGGATTGTATATTTTAGGGCCTTGTGATTAAAAGGAAGTTATAGAAGGACAGGTTATGATGCAGCAATCAGGTTTAAGGAATGAATAAGAAAAATGGCAGTGAAGGTATGGTAATACCAGCAAAACTGCGTTTTTGTAGGTTGCAGGTAGCCACTAACACTTTTATGTGTACTTCAGAATATAAAAGACTTGTGTTATTATTTTGGGAACGAGTTAGTCTGATGTTGTTTTAAAAAAACATGTTTGAATGTCTTGCATATTGTTTTTCTGAGTAAAATGACAAGGTGTCGAGGTTAATACAGTCCTTGCATAATGAATCTGAGTTTGGATATGTAATGGGCTTGTATGCTACGTAAAATAGCATTGGTTGGTTTTGAAGAGCGCTTTGTGTAGGGGAATGGATGAATGAAGTGTGGGGGAGTGAGTGGGTCTACATGGTAAGGTATGAGGCATAAGTAACGTGCTCAAAGAAAGGGAACTTCAATGTATCTAGTATGACAGGGTGGAAATGCAGTTAAGATGAAATATGATAGTGTATATAGATAAAAGTTTAAGCCATTTGTAAGTTGGTATGAAGAGCCTAACATGGTTTAGAAATACAACTGTCTAAAAATATATAATTTGTTAACGGGAAGAGTTGCTTTTTGTTGCATGCTATGTGAGGGAGAAGAGGGTGTGCCATAATTGTGTGGCGGAAAGAGTTTTCTCAGCCTGCATATTGCAGGTTTTGAGGGTGTGATAATCAGAGTGTATAGTTTAGCTCTCTAGATAGGATAGATTACGTTGATGTTGTATTGTGTAAATTTTGTTGTTGGTCCATATTTTGGACAACTTTTGGAATTATAGGTAGTAGGTTGGTAGACAGCAACCACCCAGGGAAGTACTACCGTCCTGCCAGATGACTGTGAAACAAAAACCTGTAACTGTTTTGCATGATGGTAGGATTGCTGGTTTCTTTTTCTGTCTCATAAACACGCTAAGATAACAGGGATATCTTGCTACTCCTACTTACACTTTGGTCACACTTCACAGACACGCACATGCATATATATATACATACATCTAGGTTTTTCTCCTTTTTCTAAATAGCTCTTGTTCTTTTTATTTCTTCTATTGTCCATGGGGAAGTGGAAAAGAATCTTTCCTCCGTAAGCCATGCGTGTCGTATGAGGCGACTAAAATGGCCGGGAGCAATGGGCTAGTAACCCCTTCTCCTGTATACAATTACTAAAAAAGAGAAGAAGAAAAACTTTATAAAACTGGGTTGCTTAAATGTGCGTGGATGTAGTGCGGATGACAAGAAACAGATGATTGCTGATGTTATGAATGAAAAGAAGTTGGATGTCCTGGCCCTAAGCGAAACAAAGCTGAAGGGGGTAGGAGAGTTTTCAGTGGGGGGAAATAAATGGGATTAAATCTGGAGTATCTGAGAGAGTTAGAGCAAAGGAAGGGGTAGCAGTAATGTTAAATGATCAGTTATGGAAGGAGAAAAGAGAATATGAATGTGTAAATTCAAGAATTATGTGGATTAAAGTAAAGGTTGGATGCGAGAAGTGGGTCATAATAAGCGTGTATGCACCTGGAGTAAGAGAGGAACGCAGAGGAGAGAGAGAGATTTGGAGATGTTAAGTGAATGTATAGGAGCCTTTGAACCAAGTGAAGAGTAATTGTGGTAGGGGACTTGAATGCTAAAGTAGGAGAAACTTTTAGAGAGGGTGTGGTAGGTAAGTTTGGGGTGCCAGGTGTAAATGATAATGGGAGCCCTTTGATTGAACTTTGTATAGAAAGGGGTTTAGTTATAGGTAATACATACTTTAAGAAAAAGAGGATAAATAAGTATACACGATATGATGAGGGCGAAATGACAGTAGTTTGTTGGATTATGTATTGGTAGATAAAAGACTGTTGAGTAGATTTCAGATGTACATGTTTATAGAGGGGCCACAGATATATCAGATCCACTTTCTAGTTGTAGCTACACTGAGAGTAAAAGGTAGATGGGATACAAGGAGAATAGAAGCATCAGGGAAGAGAGAGGTGAAGGTTTAAAAAACTAAAAGAGGAGGTAGTTAGGGTAAGATATAAACAGCTATTGGAGGATAGATGGGCTAATGAGAGCATAGGCAATGGGTCGAAGAGGTATGGGGTAGGTTTAAAAATGTAGTGTTAGAGTGTTCAGCAGAAGTTTGTGGTTTACAGGAAAGTGGGTGCAGGAGGGAAGAGGAGCGATTGGTGGAATGATGATGTAAAGAGAGTAGTAAGGGAGAAAAAGTTAGCATATGAGAAGTTTTTACAAAGTAGAAGTGATGCAAGGAGGGAAGAGAAATATGGAGAAAAAGAGAGAAGTTAAGAGAGTGGTGAAGCAATGTAAAAAGAGAGCAAATGAGAGAGTGGGTGAGATGTTATCAACAAATTTTGTTGAAAATAAGAAAAAGTTTTGGAGTGAGATTAACAAGTTAAGAAAGCCTAGAGAACAAATGGATTGTCAGTTAAAAATAGGAGAGGAGAGTTTATTAAATGGAGAGTTAGAGGTATTGGGAAGATGGAAGGAATATTTTGAGGAATTGTTAAATGTTGATGAAGATAGGGAAGCTGTGATTTCGTGTATAGGGCAAGGAGGAATAACATCTTGTAGGAGTGAGGAAGAGCCAGTTGTGAGTGTGGGGGAAGTTCGTGAGGCAGTAGGTAAAATGAAAGGGGGTAAGGCAGCGGGATTGATGGGATAAAGATAGAAATGTTTAAAAGCAGGTGGGGATATAGTTTTGGAGTGGTTGGTGCAATTATTTAATAAATGTATGGAAGAGGGTAAGGTACCTAGGGATTGGCAGAGAGCATGCATAGTTCCTTTGTATAAAGGCAAAGGGGATAAAAGAGAGTGCAAAAATTATAGGGGGATAAGTCTGTTGAGTGTACCTGGTAAAGTGTATGGTAGAGTTATAATTGAAAGAATTAAGAGTAAGACGGAGAATAGGATAGCAGATGAACAAGGAGGCTTTAGGAAAGGTAGGGGGTGTGTGGACCAGGTGTTTACAGTGAAACATATAAGTGAACAGTATTTAGATAAGGCTAAAGAGGTCTTTGTGCATTTATGGATTTGGAAAAGGCGTATGACAGGGTGGATAGGGGGGCAATGTGGCAGATGTTGAAAGTGTATGGTGTAGGAGGTAGGTTACTGAAAGCAGTGAAGAGTTTTTACGAGGATAGTGAGGCTCAAGTTAGAGTATGTAGGAAAGAGGGAAATTTTTTCCCAGTAAAAGTAGGCCTTAGACAAGGATGTGTGATGTCACCGTGGTTGTTTAATATATTTATAGATGGGGTTGTAAGAGAAGTAAATGCGAGGGTCTTGGCAAGAGGCGTGGAGTTAAAAGATAAAGAATCACACACAAAGTGGGAGTTGTCACAGCTGCTTCTTTGCTGATGACACTGTGCTCTTGGGAGATTCTGAAGAGAAGTTGCAGAGATTGGTGGATGAATTTGGTAGGGTGTGCAAAAGAAGAAAATTAAAGGTGAATACAGGAAAGAGTAAGGTTATGAGGATAACAAAAAAATTAGGTGATGAAAGATTGAATATCAGATTGGAGGAGAGAGTATGGAGGAGGTGAACGTATTCAGATATTTGGGAGTGGACGTGTCAGCGGATGGGTCTATGAAAGATGAGGTGAATCATAGAATTGATGAGGGAAAAAGAGTGAGTGGTGCACTTAGGAGTCTGTGGAGACAAAGAACTTTGTCCTTGGAGGCAAAGAGGGGAATGTATGAGAGTATAGTTTTACCAACGCTCTTATATGGGTGTGAAGCGTGGTGATGAATGTTGCAGCGAGGAGAAGGCTGGAGGCAGTGGAGATGTCATGTCTGAGGGCAATGTGTGGTGTGAATATAATGCAGAGAATTCGTAGTTTGGAAGTTAGAAGGAGGTGTGGGATTACCAAAACTGTTGTCCAGAGGGCTGAGGAAAAGGGTTGTTGAGGTGGTTCGGACATGTAGAGAGAATGGAGCGAAACAGAATGACTTCAAGAGTGTATCAGTCTGTAGTGGAAGGAAGGCGGGGTAGGGGTCGGCCTAGGAAGGGTTGGAGGGAGGGGGTAAAGGAGGTTTTGTGTGCGAGGGGCTTGGGCTTCCAGCAGGCATGCGTGAGCGTGTTTGATAGGAGTGAATGGAGACAAATGGTTTTTAATACTTGACGTGCTGTTGGAGTGTGAGCAAAGTAACATTTATGAAGGGATTCAGGGAAACCGGCAGGCCGGACTTGAGTCCTGGAGATGGGAAGTACAGTGCCTGCACTCTGAAGGAGGGGTGTTAATGTTGCAGTTTAAAAACTGTAGTGTAAAGCACCCTTCTGGCAAGACAGTGATGGAGTGAATGATGGTGAAAGTTTTTCTTTTTCGGGCCACCCTGCCTTGGTGGGAATCGGCCGGTGTGATAATAAAAAATAATAAAAATTATAAAATTTAAGTTAGTTGGAATAGTGCATACAGAAAATGCTAAAATCTAGTTAGTTTGTATGCAATTCCCCAAATGGTTAGGTAACAACTGTCTTAAAATAACATGATTCTTAATGATTTAGGTTATAAAAGTTGTCATATCATGTATATATATATTGGGGAACAGCTTTTTTTAAGTTGCAAGTTGAGTACATGAAAAGGTGGTTGTGCCACTTATGTGGCGGCGAGGGTTCCTCATCCTGCACATTGCAGGTGTTGAGTGAGTGTTACTAGTGTGTACCGGTTCAGTTCATTGGATCGGTATATATTGTGGTGAGATTGTAAATTGTGTAAGTTTTGACTTTGGTCCATATGTTGGACAAAAACAATTTTTTTTATGTGTACATTTTTGTACTATGTAAGTTTTAAATAAAATATAAAAAAAAAATATCAGATAGGTGTGTCTACCAAATTTTGTGTCTCATAAAAAATTCATTTAGGTCTTCGACCCTCAGTCTGGTTAGCGGCTCGCTAAAAACCGAGTCATATTGGGACTTGAGTAGCTCACTCATTTCCTTGCTATCATCTGTGTAGGACCCATCCCATTTAAGTAGGGGCATAATACTGGATGTTGTTCTCGACTTTGATTTGGCACAGGAAAAGAAATACTTTGGGTTTCTTTCAATTTCATTTACGGCTTTTAGCTCTTCTCTTGTTTCTTGACTCCTATAAGATTCCTTTAGTTTTAGTTCGATGTTTGCTACTTCTCTGACCAGTGTCTCCTTACGTATTGCAGTTATATTGGCCTTTATAGCCGTTCTGTTATTCTTTGCCTTCGCCTGTATAGGCAGCGCCTTTCTCTTTCTAGTTTACATTTTCTCCTTTCCCTAAAGGGAATATGCCTTGAGCATACCTCAAGTGCCACAGAGTTAATTTATTCAAGACATAGGATCCGTGTTGCTTAATCTGTCTTCCCAGTTTATATCATTTAGGACTTGGTTTACTTGGTCCCACCATATATGTTTGTTATTGAGGTTGAATTTCGTTAAGGTTCCCTCGTGAGTGATCACATTTTGTTGGTCTGGGGCTCTGCGCTTACATGTCTGGACCTCTATTATGTTATGATCTGAGTATATTTTTTTGATATGGTGACATTTCGTATCAGATCATCATTGTTAGTAAAGATGAGGTCCAGTGTATTCCCCAATCTTGTTGGCTCTATTATTTGCTGATTTAAGGTGAATTTGGTGCAGAGATTTAGAAGCTTGTGTGTGTGCGAGTTTTCATCTGAGCTGCCTCCTGGTGTTATTTCTGCTACAACATTATTTGCTATATTCCTCCATTTTAGGTGCCTTAGGTTGAAATCTCCCAGGAGCAAGATGTTGGGGGCAGGAGCTTGAAGATTTTCCAGACAGTGGTCAATTTTCAAAAGTTGTTTGTTCCTGGAATTGTTGGGACGTTGCATCTGGAGGCTTGAATACACCCACAATGACCAGGTTTCGGTTCTCGATCTTTACTGCTAAAACTTCCACTACATCATTTGAAGCATTAAGCATTATTTGTGACTCTACGACATACAGGCCAACATCCCCCCTTTTGCCTGTTCACTCTGTCACATCTGTATAGGTTGTAACCTGGGATCCACATTTCGTTGTCCAAGTGATCCTTTATGTGGGTCTATGTGAAAGCCGCGAACATTGCATTTGCCTCTGAAAGCGTATATATATATATATATATATATATATATATATATATATATATATTATATATATTATATATATTATATATATATATATATATATATATATATATATAATATATATATATATATATATATATATATATATTATAAATTATTTATATAATATAATATATATATATATAATATATTATAGGTTAGTAGGTTGGTAGACAGCAACCGCCCAGGGAGGTACTACCGTCCTGCCAAGTGAGTGTAAAACGAAAGCCTGTAATTGTTTTACATGATGGTAGGATTGCTGGTGTCCTTTTTTTTCTGTCTCATAAACATGCAAGATTTCAGGTATGTCCTTGCTACTTCTACTTAAACTTAGGTCACACTACACATGCATGTACAAGCATATATATGTATGTATATATACACATCCCTCTGGGTTTTCTTCTATTTTCTTTCTAGTTCTTGTTGTTGTTTATTTCCTCTTATCTCCATGGGGAAGTGGAACAGAATTCTTCCTCCGTAAGCCATGCGTGTTGTAAGAGGCGACTAAAATGCCAGGAGCAAGGGGCTAGTAACCCTTCTCCCGTATAAATTACTAAATTTAAAAAGAGAAACTTTCGTTTTTCTTTTTGGGCCACCCTGCCTTGGTGGGATACGGCCGGTTTGTTGAAAAAAAAAAAATATATATAGTATATATATATTATATATTATATATATATATATATATATTATATATATATATAATATATATATATATATATATTATATATATATAATATATATATATATATATATATATATATATATATATATATATATATATTATATATATATATACATATTCATGCATACATATACGAAACTTTCGCTTTAATCTCATGATGCCTATACTTGGAATGAAATTATTCTCGTTGTAATATAAATGGCAGAATTACCGACAATATGCCGCAATGATATGTCACTTTAGTTAAATATGTATCCTCATGCCTAGCATAAATTGTTCTCGAATGATTGTGAACAAGTGGTGGGCAGCTTAGTGACCCCCCGGTGCTGTTGATAGGTTTTAAAATCTATTAGACAACTGACCTTCGCATGTCACACACACACACACACACACACACAGTCATAGAGTTGTCAGGCCGTGGAATAGCCTAGAAAGTGACGTAGTGGAGGCGGAAACCTTACAAAGTTTTAAGGCGAGGTATGATAAAGCTCATGGGGCAGGAAGAGAGAGGACCTAGTAGAAATCAGAGAAGAGGCGGGGCCATGAGCTATGACTCGACCCCTGCAACCACAAATAGGTGAGTACACACACAGTGGGTGCAGACGTGGGGGCACAAGGCTCCGAGAACCTTAGTGTTTTTAAGGAGTGCAGTAACTGCTAGCAGTAATCAGTGGTAGTGACAACATCAGTGAGCAATCCTACGAGTGATAACTAAAGTTATTAGTTAAAGAAAAAGTCGAGAGAAAGCCTGAAATTATTAATATTTCAAAGATCCAAACCGTTAGGGGCAGTAGGCACCTGTTGCCACACAGATTCAAATATACAAAGATCAAAGTGAGTGTGGAAGCGGGTGTTCAAGAATTACCAGCGTTTAGATAACAAGTGAAATGTGGGGCACCATACAGTGAGAGGGAAAGCGTTAATAAGCAAAAGGAGAAAGGAAAAATAAAGCATATAATAAGGGAAAGTGGCAGAGTAGGCCTGCTGAAGCAAAAACCAAGTGTGCTAGGGAATGGTAGAAGTATAGGAGGCAAAGGACCCAGGAGAATAAGGAGAGCAGTCGTAGAGCCAGAAAGGAGAGATCACAATAAACGACCGAGAAGTATGTGAGGAATTCAACATGAGATTCAAAAAAGTGTTCACAAAGGAGACAGAAGGGACTCCAGAAAGACGGAGAGGTGGGGTACACCACCAAATGTTGGACCCAATACATACAACCGAGGAAGAAGTGAAGAGGCTTCTGAGTGAGATAGATACCTCAAAGGCAATGGGGTCGGATAACATCTCTCCATGGATCCTGAGAGAGGGAGCAGAGGCGCTATGTGTACCCCTAACAACAATATTCAACACATCTATCGAAACAGGGAGATTACCTGAGGTATGGAAGACAACAAATGTAGTCCCAATTTTTAAAAAAGGAGACAGACAAGAAGTACTAAACTATAGACCAGTGTCACTGGCATGTATAGTATGCAAAATCATAGAGAAGATTATGAGGAGAAGAGTGGTGGAACACCTAGAAAGAAATGAGCTTATCATCAACAACCAACACAGTTTCAGGGACGAGAAATCCTGTGTCATAAACCTACAGGAGTTCTATGACAGGGTGACACCAGTAAGACAAGAGAGAGAGGGGTGGGTAGAGTGCATTTTCTTGGACTGTAAGAAGGCGTTTGACACAGTTCCACACAAGAGATTAGTGCACAAACTGGAGGACCAAGCAAGGATAACAGGGAGGGCACTACAATGGATCAGGGAATACCTGTAGGGAAGACAGCAGTGAGTCATGGTACGAGATGAGGTGTCAGAGTGGCGCCTGTGATGAGTGGGGTTCCACAGGGGTCAGTCCTAGGACCGGTGCTGTTTCTAGTATTCATGAACGACATGACGGAAGGAATAGACTCCGAAGTGTCCCTGTTTGCAGATGATGTGAAGTTAATGAGAAGTCAATCGGACGAGGACCAGGCAGAAGTACAAAGGGATCTGGACAGGTTGCAGGTCTGGTCCAGCAATTGGTTCCTGGGGTTCAACCCCGCCAAGTGCAAAGTCATGAAGATTGGGGAAGGGCAGAGAACACCGCAGACGGAGTACAGTCTAGGGGGCCAGAGACTACAAACCTCACTCAAGGAAAAAAGATCTTGGGGCGAGTATAACACCAGGCACATCTCCTGAAGCGCACATCAACCAAATAACTGCTGCAGCATATGGGCACCTAGCAAACCTAAGAACAGCATTCCGCCATCTTAATAAGGAATCGTTCAGGACCCTGTACACCGTGTACGTTAGGCCCATATTGGAGTATGCTGCACCAATTTGGAACCCACACCTAGCCAAGCACGTGAAGAAATTAGTGAAAGTGCAAAGGTTTGCAACAAGGCGAGACCCAGAGCTAAGGGGTATGTCGTACGAGGAGAGGTTAAGGGAAATCGACCTGACGACTCTGGAGGACAGGAGAAATAGAGGGGATATGATAACTACGTATAAAATACTGAGAGGAATTGACAAGGTGAACAGAGGCAGAATGTTCCAGAGATTGGACACAGCAACAAGGGGACACAGTAGAAAGTTGAAGACACAGGTTTATCACAGGGAATTTAGGAAATATTTCTTCAGCCACAGAGTTGTAGGGAAGTGATGTAGTGGAGGGCAGGATTCATACAAAGCTTTAAGAAGAGGTATGATAAGGGTCAGCAGAACAACTTTTTTTGTCTCTCTCGTCCGATCTCTTTCATTTTTGGTGTACACGAAAAAGTGTTCACTGAATTTATTGTAAAAAAAATTTCAATAAGATAGCCCCAAAAAACTGAAAAAAAATATTTATTGAAAATGACATTTGGCAGCCAATAAGTCCTAAATGGCACACCGTGAGGTTGTTTGGAAACTTACTACTGAGAGAACAATCCTAATACGTAATTTAAGTGGTACACTTCCCTGTAAATATCTTATCTATATTCCACAAAAAAAATGAAGTTGGCAAGTTGTTTGACTGTTGTAAAATATCTGCTCTTTACCCAGACACAAATCCCAAAATATTAGGAATATTTCCGAGAGCGCTTCACTAAAATTAAGAACAATCATTCTCTTATGATTCCTGTGAATCTTATTTCATTTAATTAAATAGTAAATCCTTCATGGAGTAAAATAAGTCAATAACTTACTTCCGAGATAATGGCCTGGAATGCCAGCCGGCCTCACGTCTCGGGGGGAAATTTTTTTTTCCGAGAAAATCGCGTTTGTTCCAACGTTTTCCTGATAAAACTCGTGATCCAATGCAGTTAGCCTCTCCAAAATCCGTTTTCTCTTACTAAAAGCCAAAAAACACATTATAGGAAGGAAGGGAAATTATTTTACATGCGATATTCCAGGTGGACTAGTAAGTTTATTCAGGTATAAACAAATACAGTTACATAGATTATCATACATAGCAGCATATGTGTAGAGAACCTGGGATAACCCAAAAAAAGTCAGCCATATTGTGGAAAATACTGTATATATTTTCCAGAAATACAGCAGTTATATGTAAATAGATGGCCATACTGTATTTAATAAATTTTGTCATAAAAAATGGGAAATTTCTGCGCCTGTGCAGAAGAGACTCGCCATTGTTGTTTGAATCAACACAAATGTTAGTTAATAATGTGAAGAATTTTCGTGCTCTAGAGGTAAAATTGGGTTGACACCTCTCAAATAGGAGGCGAAATTGTTGGATATGCATTTCTGCATAAATTGAGATATCAGACGACTGGACAAGACAGCTAGAGGGACCTCAGATAAGCTATCTAGATTTGTGTTATAATTCTGGCCAGTATTTTCATAAATTTAGTTGTTGAGGTTTCCTGAGTATGATACACCTTGATCTCCAGTCAAATTGGTGAGTGATTTTAAGATATTCTCCTTCTGTTATGTATATGTGTATATATATATAATCATTTATTATTTTTAATATACAGTCCACAAACATATATTTACCAGCATTCCAGGTGATACATATTTCATTTGTATTTAATAGGTCCAGAGCAACTTGTGGATATGACAGTTGTAGGTATCAAAGGGGGATATTTTTTGCGACCTAGGTGCCCCAAATTCCTACTTGTCTAACTGATAAATAATAATTATCTTTGTTCATTTACTGTTATGTAAATAATGATACATTCAGATAAATGCAATTTTCCACATTTAATTTGCCCGTATTATGGAAACACGTCCCTAATATTTCCCAGCCGGACCGGAGAAGATTCGATCTCCGGACCTCAGAGTGTGAGCTGAGTGCACTAGTGACCGAGCTACGACACACCTTAGAATGACTACTACAAGAAATAGCAAAAAAAAAAAAAAAAAAAAAAAAAACGAAAAAATCCTAAAAATATTCTGGGTGATAGCCTGCGTGTTACGCACATAAGGCGTCACCACACGTAATATAAATGACTATAATTCTTGTAGGAACGTCGCACCACATTAATTCTTGTACCACTGTGCTGCCAATGAGTTAAGCTATTTTTCTATATGATTAAGTTAATTTCCATAATTTTTTTATTTGCTTTCGCTCGCGCACCGTGTTAGCCACCCCGTCGAGCTCATGGAAGAGTGACCTAGTAGTGGCCAGCGAAGAGGTGACGCCCTAAGCCACTGGACCATACGATCCTTAAGAGCAGCGCATCCAGCGGAACTGGATATTGTACTCGCTACCCAAGGACACACGATGTTGTGGAAGACTCTAGGCTAATTTCATTCTAGTCCCTGTTTGGTGTACTAGTACAACGAGCAATATTTATATTATTGTGACCTGCCATGAGGCAGGCCAAAGCAGCATGGGTTCGAGTCCTTGGCTAGTGCAGTATTGTTATTGATAAGTACCACTCGTTCGTGGTCACAGTAATATAAAATATTGCTCGTTGTACAGTACATACCAACAGGGACAAATGGAAATTAAGCCTAGAGTCCATCCACACCATTGTGTTCACTTGGGTAGCGAGTACAATATCCCATTTCCGCAGGATGCGCCTACTCTTAAGGATTGTAATTGGTCCCAGTGGATGGGTGTCATGTGTTTTCGCCCACTATGAGGCAAGGCCAAAGCAGTATGGGTTCAGTCTAGGCTAGTCGCAGTGTTATTGATTATATATATATAAATATATATATATATATATATATATATATATATTATATATATATACAAAAATACGCGAGACAAGCGAATACATACACAAACACTGATCTCTGGCTGAGGGAGACTCGAACCTTAGGACAAGGTACGCAGTGCTTTCCCAATCTAACCCACACTGGACATTACATATATATAATCTATATATATATAATTAAATATATATATATATATATATATAAATAATATAAAGATATATATATCTATAATATATATATATATATATATATATATATATATATATATATATATATATATCATAATATATATATTATTATATATATGCATAAGATCACAGTAAACAGGTTAATTTCAGAATAATGCCAAACAACCTCACTCTGAAAGAATAGAGAAATTCCAAGCGCTTTCGTACTATACTCACAATATCAGGAACTAATTAAAGTAAAGCATCCAAGGAAGCTAATGATAAGGGGTCTGGCCGGCACCCTCCAGCTATCAGATACCACAACGGTTTAAACACCCAGACGCGCGCCGACCCAACTGGATAGGTCCTGCACAACTCACCCCCAAACTATTCTACCCAAGAATAGAATAGGTTGTGGGGTGAGTTGTGCAAAGGGCCTATCCAAGTTGGGTCGCGCGCGTCAGTGTTTAACCATTGTGGGATCTGATAGTGAGGTGCGGCCAGAACCCCTTATATAGCTTCCTTGGATGCTTTACTTTCATAGTTCCTTGATAATGTGAGTAGTCACGAAAGTGCTTGGAATTTCTCTATTCTTTCAGAGTGGTAGTTTTGCATATATATATAATATATATAAATTTATATATATATATATATATTATATATATATATATATATAATATAAAAAAAAAATATATATATAATAATATAATAAATATATATATAAGATATATATATAGTATTAGGTTGGTAGACAGCCAACCACCCAGGGAGGTACTAAACCGTCCTGCCAAGTGAGTGGTAAAATGAAAGCCCTGTAATTGTTTTACATGATGGTAGGATTGCTGGTGTCCCTTTTGTCTTTCTCTATAAATATGCAGATTACGGTACGTCTTTGCTACTTCTACTTACACTTAGGTCGCCAACCTAAAACAACATACATGTACACGTTTATTTATACACACCAATCTGAGTGATTTCTCTTTGAATTTTATCTTAATAGTTCTTGGTCTATTACTTTCCTTTTATATCCATGGGGAAGTGGAAAAGAATCTTTCCTCCGTAAGCATGCGTGTTGTAAAAGTCAACTAAAATGCCGGAACAAGAATAAGAAGAAGAAAATTGTCAAAGTGGGAGTCCCTAATGTGCGTGGATGTTGTGCAAATGGAATAAAAAGAGATGATTGGTGGATGTTATGAATGAGAAGAAAAACTGGATTGTCCCTGGCTTAAGTGATACAAAGTTGAACCTGGGTGGGAGAGTTTTCAAATGGAGAGAAATAAATGGGATTAGGTCAGGGTTTCAAATAGAGTTAGAGCTAAAGAAGGAGTAGCAATAATGTTGAAGGATAAGCTATGGCAGGGAAAGAGGGACCTACAAATCAATAAATTCAAGGATTATGTGGGAGTAAAATAAAGATTGGTAGTGAAAAGTGTATGCACCTGGAGAAGAGAGAAGTGTAGAGGAGGAGAGGAGATTCTGGGAAATGTTGAGTGAATGGCTGGGGAGTTTTGAATCAAGTTGTGAGAGTAATGGTGGGTTTGTGGATTTCAATGCTAAAGTGGGTAAAAAGGTTATGGAGGGAGTATAAGGTAAAATTTGGGGTGCCAGGGGTAAATGTAAATATGGGAGGCCATTAATTGAGCATGTGTAGAAAGAAATTTGGTAATAAGTATAATATTTTATGAAAGAAGAGATTAAATAAAATATAAAAGTATGATGTAGCACGAATGAAATAGTTTGTTAGATTATGTAATGGTGGATAAAAGGTGATGGTAGTCCAGGATGTACATGTTTATAAGGGGCACTGATATATCAGATCATTATTTAGTTGTATCAACAGTTAGAGTAAGAGGTAGATGGGAAAAGAGGAAGGGGCAACAACCAAGTAAGAGGCTGTGAAAGTGTATAACCTAAGGGAGGAGGGAAGTTCGGGCGGGCTGAGATATAAGCGACTATTGCAGAAAGGTGGCAAGTGCAAAGATGAGTAGTGGGGGGTTGAAGAGGGTTGGAATAGTTTTAAAAATGCAGTAATTAGAATGTGGGGCAGAAGTTTGAGGTCATAGAGGGAGGGGGCAGGAGGAAAGAGGAGTGATTGGTGGAATGATAAAGTAAAGGGTGTGATAAAAAATAGAAAAAGGTAGCTTAACGAGAGGTTATTTTACAAAGCAGAAGTGTTTTAAAGAAGAGCAGGTAATATGGAGAGTAAAGAAAAGGTGAAGAGAGTGGAGAGAGAGTCAAAAGGAGAGCAGATGAAGAGTGGGAAGGCCACTGTCAAAAGAAAATTTTAATGAAAATAAGAAAAAATTTTGGAGTGAGTAAACAAGTTTAGAAGCCTAGGAAAAGTATGGATTTGTCGTAAAAAACAGAGTAGGGAGTTTAGTAGATGGGAGAGGGAGGTATAGGTAGATGGCGAAATAATTTTGAGGAACTTTTAAAATGTTGAGGAAGAAAGGGAGGCGGTAATTTCATGCACTGGGCCAGGGAGGTATACCATCTTTTAGGAGTGAAGAAGAGCAGAATGTAAGTGTGGTGGAGGTACGTGAGGCATTACGTAGAATGAAAAGGGGAAAGCAGCTGGAACTGATGGATCATGACGAAATGTTAAAAGCAGGGGGGGATATAGTGTTGGAGTAGTTGGTACTTTTGTTTAAAAAATGTATGAATAGGGGAAGGTACATAGGGATTGGCGGAGAGCATGTATAGTCCCTTTATATAAAGGGAATGGGGGACAAAAGAGATTGTAAAATTATAGAGGAATAAGTTACTGAGTATACCATGAAAAGTATACGTAGGGTAATAATTGAGAGAATTAGAGTAAGACAGAATGTAGATTGCGGACGAGCAAGGAGGCTTCAGAGTGGGTAGGGGATGTGTAGCATCAAGTGTTTACATTGAAGGCATAATATGTGAACAGTAATAGATAAGGTAGGGAAGTTTTTTATTGCATTTAATGGATTTTAGAAAAGGTCATATGAATAGAGTGGATAGAGGAGCAATGTGGCAGATGTTGCAAGTTTAGGAATAGTGGTAAGTTTACTAAATGCGTAAAGAGCTTTTATGAGAATAGTGAGGCTCAGGTTAGGGTGTGTAGAAGAGAGGAGAATACTTCCCGTAAAAGTAGGTCTTAGACAGGGAATGTGTAATGTCACCCATGGTTGTTTAATATATTTATAGATTGTGGTTGTAAAAGAAGTAAACTGGGTGTTCGGAGATGGGTTGGATTAAATTTAGGTGATCAATTCAAAATAGGAGGATTGACACAGTTACAAATCTTTGCTGATGATACTGTGCTTATGGGAGATTCTAAAGAAAAATTGCAAAGGTTAGTGGATGGTTTGGAGAATGTTGTAAAGGTAGAAAGTTGAAAGTGAATCATAGAAAAGAAGTAAGGTGATGAGGATATCATAATGGATTTAGATAAAGGTAAGATTGTATATCAAATTGGGAGGAGGAGTATGGAAGAAGTGAATGTTTTCAGATTCTTGGGAGTTGACGTGTCAGCGGATGGATTGATGAAGGATGAAGGTTAATCATAGAATTGATGAGGGAAAAAAGTGAGTGGTGCGTTGATGATATGTGGAGTCAACAAAAACGTTATCTATGGAGTCAAAGAAGGGAATGTATGAAAGTATATATACCAACACTCTTATATGGGATGTGAAAGCTTGGTGGTAAATGCACAGCGAGGAGAACGGTTGGAGCAGTGGAGATGCCCTGTCTGTGGTGTAAATATTATTAGAAAATTGAAGTGTGGAAATTAGGAGAAGGTGTGGAGTTAATAAAAGCCTTAGTCCAGAGGGCAGAAAGAAGGGTTTGTTGAGGTGGTTTTGGTCATTTAGAAGAAAGGAACAAAGTAGAATGACATGGAAAGCATATAAATTCTATAGGGGAAGGAAAGAGGGTAGGGGTCGTCCTACGAAAGGGGTTGGAAAGAGAGGGTAAAGGAGGATTTTTGTGGGCGAGGGAGCTTGGACTTCCAGCAAGCGTGCAAATGATCGTGTTAGAATAGGAGTGAATGAAGACAAATAACTTGGGACCTGACGATCCCTGTTGGAGTGTGAGCAGGGGAATATTTAGTGAAGGGATTCAGGGAAACCGGTTAAATTCATATAGTCGGACTTGAGTCCGGAAATGGAAGAACAATGCCATGCACTTTAAAGAGTGGTTTGGAGTATTGGCAGTTTGGGGGATATGTTGTGTATCTTATACGTATATGCTTCTAACTGTTGTATTCTGAGCACCTCTGCAAAAGCATGATAATGTGTGAGTGTGGGTGAAAGTGTTGAATGATGAATGAAAGTATTTTCTTTTGGGTCACCCTGCCTCGGTGGGAGACGACCGACTTGTTGAATATATAAATATATAATATATATATAGATAATATATATATATATATATAAATATAAATAAAAATATATGGATATAAATATATATATATTATATATATATATAAACACCTGAATCTCCTGGCTGAGGAGACTCGAACCTGGAACAATGTACTGCAGTCCTTACCAATCTACCCACAACTGGACCAATACCTTGGAGACCAGCTTGCGCTAGACCCCATTGTTAATATCTCTAGTAAGGCTGATGCCTGGCAGGGATGAAAAAAGATGAAAAAGCTGTAAACCTTCTCCCTGAAAGCTGGCTCTTGATCAAAGTCTAGCGCAAGCTGGAACATCCAAGGTAATGGTCCAGTGTGGGTTGAATTGGCAAAGACTGCGTACCTTGTTTCCAAGGTTTCGTAAGGGTTTTCGAGTCTCCTTCACCAGAGTCAGTGTTTGTGTATATTCGCCTGCTCTTGCGAATTCCTTGCATATATATATATTAAAATATATTAAAAGATGGGTGGTATGGGAAGTGAAATATACAAACGGCTTCATGGAAGAAATTCCAAATATCTTCAGTCAACTTTGTTCTATCTAGGCTGGAATATTGCTGCACCTCCTAACAGCACCTTTCAAGGCAGGTGAAATTGCCGACCTAGAAAATTACAGCAGAACTTTCCACGGCGCGCATAACGGCGATAAAACCACCTCAATTACTGGGAGCGGCTTGAAGGTTTTCTAAACTGTATTCCCTGGAAACGCAGGAGGGAAGATACATGGATTATATACACCTGGAAAATCCTAGAGGGACTAGTACTCGAACATGCACACGAAAATCACTCACTATCTACGAAAGCAAAAGACTTGGCATACGATGCCACCATCCCCCCCAATGAAAAGCAGGGGAGTCACAAGCACGTTTAGAGGACCATACAATAAGGTGTCAGTGGGACGCGTGAGGCGGCGTAGTCTGGCAACTGCCTCCTCCGCACACATAAGGGGGATTACAAACAGACCCCCCGGCAGTCTTCAGCTGGCACATGACAAGCACCTAAAGTCAGTTTCCTGATCACCGGGCTGTGCTCGTACGTTTGGTTTGCGTGCAGCCAGCACACCAGGCCTGTTGATCAGGCGCTGCTCCACCAGGAGGCCTGGTCACAGACGGGCCGCGGGGGGCGTTGACCCCCGAAACTCTCTCCAGTAAACACCAGGTATCCACTTCTTTCTCCAGGCTATGGGTCCCACAATTTACACCAGAGGTGGACCCCATCCCATCCTATATAATGATAATATATATAAATAAATATATATATAAATATATATATATATATATATATATATATATATAAATATATATATTATATAAATATATATATATAATGTGTGTTTGTGTGTGTCGTGCCGAATAGCAGAACTTGCGATCTTGGCTTAAATAGCAACGTTCATCCTTGCCATATAGACAAGGAAATTTGTGTATGCAATAATATCGCCAAAATAATTCTGACCTAACGAAAAAAATATTTTTTCACTGTGGGGGGGGTTTTTTTGTTTTGTATTAAATATTTTAAACACATCAAAATAAATTTAGTTGGGTTAGGCTTAAATAAATGGCTTCCTGTTATAATAAGTTCAAGGTAAGTTATCTAAGTTCCTTTTAGTTTCAAAATTTAAAAGATTTTACATAAACGTTAAGTGAAAAAAAATATATATTTAAACGTATAAGAGAAATTTCTAGAAAGGATCTTAAATTTTTAAATGAGTTCTTGCTAATTGACCAGTTTTTAAACATCATTCGGCACGACATATATATATATATAATATAGTATATATATATATATATATATATATATATAATATTTATATAATATTATACAGTGGATGTGTATGTCTTTTATATACATCTGAAGCATACATAAATCGTTATTTGGGATTAAAATACTTTTGACTGGTTTTAGGGGTAAAAGCGCCGGCTCAGCTGAACTTCTTTATTTTTCGTTCGATTTCTTTCATTTTTTCTTTTTTTTTTTGTACGTAAAGAAGCGCCTTTCCATTGTAATGTGACCAAGTTTCAATAAGGTAGCTCAAAAAACAACTGAGAAAAAAATTATTTACTAATAATCATACATATTGCACTCTATTTTCGTAATGGGACTTGGAGAAGCTGTTTTGGCATTATCTATGCATAAAACAATGCTAAACTGTATTTATTATGGTTAACTTTACTGCAATTTATCCTTTCTTCATTCTTAAAAAAAATAAAGTTTGTATGGTTTTGACATTCAGCCAAATATCTGAATTTTGCCCTCACAAAAATCAAAAACAAATTATGATATCTCAAAATGATAACCAGTGAACAGGCAAAAAGGGGGGGGGGGTTGGCAGAGTCACTTGTTTGCACAGAACTGCTTAATGCCTCAAATGATGTAGTGGAAGTTTTAGCAGTAAAGGTCGAGAACCAAAACCTAGTCATTGTGGTAGTCTACAAGCCTCCGGATGCAACATCCCAGCAATTCCAGGAACAGCTGTTAAAAATTGACCACTGTCTGGAAAATCTTCCAGCTCCTGCACCCAACATCTTGCTCCTGGGGGATTTCAACATAAGGCACCTAAAATGGAGGAATATAACAAATAATATTGCTGCAGTAATACACCAGGAAGGCAGCTCTGATGAAAACTCACACGTCACACGAGCTTTTAAATGCTCTGCACAAAAATTCAATTTAAACCGCAGCAAATAATAGAGCCTACTAGACTGGCGAATACACTAGACCTCATCCTTCACTAACAATGATGATCTGATAAAAATGTCGCCATATCAAAAACAATATACTCAGATCACAACATATTGAGGTTCAGACATTATCGTGGAGGCCCCAGAACCGACCATAATGAGACTAGTCACGAGGGAGCATTCACCAAATACAACTCATAACAAAAACATAAAGTGGGACCCAAGAAAACCAAGTCCTAACCGATAAACTGGGAAGATAGACTAAGCAACACAGACCCCAACTTATGCCTAGAACGATTAACTCGGTGGCACACGATGTCTGCAAAGGCTTATTTCCTTAAGAAAAAGGAGGAGTGAATGTTTTCTGACTATGAACTGATGGAACTGACAACCTTCAAAATCTACGACCCAGGGGTGAATGGAACGATTACATCGTCTTCACATCTCTACTGCTTCCTGCCTACTGTCTGTATTTTCGAACTGAAGAAGCTACTGTGTAGGCGAAAACGTTTCGGAATAAAAGTTGCCTAGCTGTGCCTATGTGTCTTACCTACCACCCTGTCGGTATTGTATACATTTTGAATGTTTCATTTTGTCAGACACTGCAACACATTGCCTCTTGTATACAGAAAAAGCCTTGAGACATTAAAATGGTATAAAATACCGACAGGTTGTTAGGTAAGACACATATGCAACAGTTAGGTATCTTTATTATGAAACGTTTTCGCCTACACAGTAGGCTTCTTCCCAGTCAAGTACAGAAAAGTTGATAGAACAGAAGTACTTGAAGACATGTAATCAGTCCATCACCCTTAAAGTTTTTGAGGTGGTCATCCCTCAGTCTGGAGAAGAGCATTGTTCCATAGTATGAACAATATGGAGATCAGTGACAGGATGGAGCTTTTAATAGCGCCAAGAGGTTGAGACGTAGGCCCCACTAGGTAGAGGTCAAGAACTCAGAGTTGAGAGGTCAGGTCCCCTCAAATCCAGCCGCTCTCACTAGTGGAAGTTTTCGAAGTTGATTGCAGGTCTGTACCAAGATACCCTTGTGTTGCAGTGTCTGACAATTGAACAATAAAATGGTATAAAACCGACAGGTTTGGTAGGTAAGATCACATTTGAACATCAAAATGGTATACAATACCGACAGGTTGTTAGGTAAGACAACATATGCAACAGTTAACATCTTTATTTCGAAACGTTTCGCGCTACACATAGGCTTCTCTGTAGAATACAGAAAAGTAGGCAGGAGCATAGAGATGTGAAGACATGTAATCAGTCCCATCACCCTTAAAGTCGTAGAATTTGAGGTTGTCAGTCCCACCGGCCTGGAGAAGTCAGTTCCATAGTCAGATAGTTTTTCATCCTGACTATGGAAACTGAACTTCTCCAGGCCGAGGGACTACAACCTCAAATTCTACGACTTTAAGGGTGATGGACTGAGTACATCGCTTCACATCTCTACTGCTCCTGCCTACTTTCTGATTCTACTGAAGAAGCCTACTGTGTAGCGGAAACGATTCGGAATAAAGGTCTAACTGTTGCATATGTGTCTTACCTACAAGACACATATGCAACAGTTAGGTATGAACTTTGAAAAAAGGAGTATATAATACCGACCAGATTGTTATGGTAAGACACATATGCAACAGTTTAGGTATCTTTATTTCGAAACGTTTCGCCTACACAGTAGGCTTCTTCAGTCGAGTACAGAAAAGTTGATAGAAGCAGAAGATAACTTGAAGACGATGTAATCTGACCCATCACCCTTAAAGTTTTGATGGTGTGTCAGTCCCTCAGTCTGGAGAAGAGCATTGTCGGTTGTCTGAAACAATATGAAGTTGAAGTGACAGGATGGAACCTTTATATAGTGCCAAAGGAGGTGAGACGTAGGTTGCTTTGGGGGAGGGCAGGTCCCCTCAAACCCAGCCGTTTCTCACTAGTAGAGGTCGAAGTTGATGTCTGTAACAAATTAACCCTTGTGTTTTGCAGTGTCACTTGACTAGAATGAACATTAAAAGGTATAAAATACCGACAATTGTTTAGGTAAAAACATAAGCAACAGTTAGGTATCCTTTATTTCGAAACGTTTCGCCTACACATAGGCTTCATCAGTCGAGTACAGAAAAGTTGATAGAAGCAGAAATACTTGAAGACGATGAATCATTCACACCATAAAGTTTTGAGGTGGTCATTCCCTCAGTCTGGAGAAGAGCATTGTTCCGTTGTCGAAACAATATGAGAGTTGAAGTGAAGAATGGAGCCTTTTATAATAGTGCCAGGAGGTGAGACGTAAAGGTTGCTTTGGGAGGGCCGTCTCTCTCAAACCCACCGTTCTCACTAGTAGAGGTGAAGTAGACGGTCTGTACCAAGATCCTTGTTTGCAGTGTCCTGACAGAATGAAACATCAAGTATCTTCTGCTTCTATCAACTTTTCTGTACTCGCCTGAAGAAGCCTACTGTGAGGCGAAACGTTTCGAAATAAGATACCTAACTGTTAGCATTGTGTCTTACCTAACAATCTGTCGTATTTATACCATTTTAATGTTCATTCTGTCAACACTCAAACACAAGGGTATCTTGTACAGACATCAACTTCGACCCTACTAGTGAGAACGGCTGGTTTGAGAGGGACCGCCCTCCCAAGCACCTACGTGTCACCTCCGGCACTATATAAAGGCCTCCACCTGTCACTATTCAACTTCATATTGTTTCAGACCCGAAAACAATGCCTTTCTCACAGACTGAGGACTGACCACACCTCAAACTTTAAGGGTGATGGTCTGAATACATCGTCCTTCAAGTATCTTCTGCTTCTATCAACTTTTCTGTACTCGACCTGAAGAAAGCCTACTGTTGTAGGCGAAACGTTTCGAAATAAAGATACCTAACTGTTTGCATATGTGTCTTATTACCTAACAACAGTTTAGGTATCTTTATTATGAAAAGTTCGCCTAACACAGTAGGCTTCTTCAGTCACAAACAGAAAAGTTGATAGAAGCAGAATATACTTGAGACGAAAAAAAATTTGGGGGTAATCAGTCCATCACCCTTTAAAGATTTTGAGGTGGTCAGTCCCTCAGTCTGGAGAAGAGCATTGTTCCATATAAGAAACATATGGAGATGAAGATGACAACCCTTTCAAGTGAGAACTGTTTGGATCTGAGAATGGACCTGACCTCTAGTGGCTTCATTTCTCACAACTACTACTACACTATCACCTCTCCTTCCGACAGTATTTAAGTTACTTCCGCACTGGCGCTTGATCTTCTTCAGATGGTTCCTGACGTGAAGCTGAGCTTCTCCAGGCCGAGGGACTGACAACCTCAAAATTCCGCGACTTCAGGGGTGGTGGACTGATTGCATCGTCTTCACATCTCTGCTGTTCCTGCCTGCTTTCTGTGTTCGACCTGGGAAGCCCTGTGTGTAGGCGAGGGCGTTTCGGAGTAAGGTTGCCTGACTGTTGCCTGTGTGTCTTACCTACCAACCTGTCGGTATTGTATACCATTTTGATGTTCATGTTCTTATGTTCTTAAGTTTAGATTTAGAAAGGACATAGGAAAGTATTGGTTTGGAAATAGGGTAGTTGATGAGTGGAAAGTCTCCCTGGATGCAAAAGGGAAAAGATTGAAGTTGAACATTTATGCAGAAAAGGAATCTTTATTCCTCCTCTCCTTACCCTTCCTCTTTGTATTAGACTGAAAAAAGCCACGTTGGCAAAAACGTTTCCTGAATAAAGTTTTCCCATTTGCTGCATGTGTTCGACTCAACTTTCGGTTTTTCAAACCTTTCCACACCTTTTGGGTTCTGAGGCTAGGACTTTGGGTATTTTAAAATTTTAAAGGTTGGAAAGTACATGAGTGGGGGGGTTGGTTTTGAGTGGGACTTGCACATAGAGCTTATTTTTTGGGTACATTAAAAATTTGGGTTTGGGGAAAATGTTTTTTTGGGGGATGAATTGTAAAGGCCTGCCTAGTATGGGCCAAATGCCCCCGCAGGTTTCCTCTTTTCTCCGCGAGGGGCGGTTTTTTGAGACTCTTGCCCGGGGGTTCAACCCCGGGCCCGGGGGGTATGGTTTTTTGCAATCGTGTCATTACGATTTCTTAGTATATACTAAGCAACACGCCCCCAAATTTATGCCTAGAACAGTTTAAATTTTTGGTGGCACTCGATGTATGCAAAAGGGCTTATTCCTCTAAAAAAAAGGAGGGGAAAAAAATAAAAAAGGACAGGCGCCCCTTTACGGCGAGGGAAAAGAAAAACAGAGCGGCTAAAAGAGGTCAAAAATCGAAATGCGTTGGGCCCGGTCAGAGAAATAGTAAGCATCGAACTTAGCAAAGGAATTTAAGGAGTCAGGAATCGCGGGAAGAAAATAAAAGCCAAAATGAAACGAAAGAAACCCAAAAATATTTCTTCTCCTATGCCAAATCAAGTCGAGAAAACGTCCAGTATTTGGGCCCTCTTAAAAAGATGGGTCCCAACCGTGACAGCAAGGAAATAATAGCTTCTCAAAATCCCCCGATGACTCTTTTTAGCAACCGCTAACCAATGGGCGAAAACAAAATGAAATTTTTTTTTGAGAAGCCAAGAATTTTGGTTAACACAAGCCCATCCGTGTTACCGATGCCAAAGACCCGAACAGGGGATAAAAAGACATGTCCAGCACTCGCCCCAGGGCCGACTTATGGAACTCCGTGTTCTCAAGGGGCATGGACACGGGGGGCTCCCACAGTTACAAAACAACGAATGCCCCATTTGTAGATGGGGGTTCAGAGAAACGACAGTTTTATAAATTAGACCATGGCAACCCCTTTGTATCTTTATTGAGGAAACGTTTTGCCACACAGTGGTTCATCACCATCTAGGAAAACTTGAAAAACAGGAGGGGAATGAGGTAATCAGTCCTTCAAACCTTTATCGTGTGTCAGTCCATCAATCTTGAGTAGAATACGGCTATGGGGGGAGAAGCAGCTTAAAACCGTTGGGAGGAGGGTGTAGAGTCCCTAGGTGGGGTTACTTGTTTTAATGGGGGGAAATAGGTCGTGCCCCCAAAAATTAGGCAAGCGAAATTCCAAGTATTAAAATCCCCCCAAAAAGTTGCAGTGTTGACAGGTTTGTAGATGGAGGTTCAGAGAAGCGCATGTTGATAAATTAGAACATGTGCAACTCTTTGGTATTTTATTGAGGAAACGTTTCGCCACACAGTGGCTTTTATCGTCCATACAGGAGAAACTTTAAGAAAAAAGGAGGAGAAGAGGTAACAGTCCCCCAACCCTTTAGTCGATGTGTTTTAGTCCATCAAACTTATGAATACGGATATGAGCAGAAGCGTTATAAACCGTATGGGAGGGGAGGTGTGCAGCATAGGTGGTGTTACATTTTTTTCAATGTGGAAGTAGGTCGTGCCCAAGAATTAGGCAAGCGAAGAATTCCTAAGTATTAAGATCCCAAGAAGTTGCAGTGTCTGACAGGTTTGTAGATGGATGGTTCAGAGAAGCGACATGTTGAAGATTGAGACACTTATGCAGCATATGGGAATCTTTATACAGGAAACGTTTCGCCACACAGTGGCTTCATCAGTCCAATACAAAGAGGAAGGCGTAAGGAGAGGAGGAGTATGAGGTAATCAGTCCCTCAGCCTGGAGTCGATGTGTTCAGTCCATCAATCTTGTACATTCTATGTTTTGACTAAATTGGCTAATGTTTGATTGTGGAACTCTGTAGATTTTTATCACTGTGAGAGGTTTTTGTAGGTATTTGGATTTGAATTTAGCTATTATATATTCCCCATGTTCATCCCTTGTGCAAGTATTATTGATACATTCTAGTTGGTCTGAGTAGTATACAGTTGTGCCACCCCCTTGTTGATCTGGCCTACAGTTGTGTATGGCTGTGTAATCAGGAATGGCATAGACATCTGTAGTATCAGGCTTTAGCCAGGTTTCAGTGAGAGTAATGATGGACATACTGGCATGCAAGGAATTTAGTAATGCTATGAGGTCATCGTAATGTTTGCTTAAAGATCTGATATTGTAGTTAAAGACAGTTATGTTGTTGTTGGCTCTGAGAAGTGCCTTTGATTGTTCTGCTGTTTAGTAATTACAGTTACTGTTTGAATCATTTAAGTCATTAGGTAAGAGGTTGGTATCAGGATCAATGCTAGTTATCATAAGATTTATAGTGAATCTATAGTTAGAATTAAGTATAAGACAAAGTAAATATTCTAAAGCTATAAAATAGCACCTGAATTATTTTAACAAATGTAAAAATATGAGCTAAGGTAGCTCTTTAAAGCTAAAATAAATGAGACAATATAAAGGGACTAAAATAATTTGTGGTGAGCAAATAAAGTGGTAATCAAATAAATGAGCTTCGGGAATATAATGGCAAAATAGTGAACTTATTACACTTTAACACCTGAGAATAGCACCTTGATTATTTTAACAATTGTGAATATATGAACTAAGGTAGTTATATAAAGCCAAAATAAAGGAAAAAATATATAAGGGACTAAATTAAGTAATGGTAAACAAAGTTAAATTGACAGATAGTCACTATGATATAATATTAATTTGGGAGTAAGATCTGATTTGTAATATATAATAAGCTGAGCAATTTATTATACTATAAAAAATAAAAATAATATGAGGCAGTTGGTACTAGCTAACAAAAGAAAGTTTTGGAACTTGAACAATAATGTAATTGGAATATACACTAATTGCACACACAATATAGTCACTAAGATATGAAGAATAATCTAAGAGTAGGATTTGCCTTATAACATAAAGTTTGAGCAATTAATAACACTATAGGAATATTATTTGAGGTAGTTGATACTAGTTAGTAGTTTGTTATTTGTAGTTTGGGAGAAAAAGGGGTAAAAAAAAGGTATGATTATAAAAGAATTTTAACAGTGCTTAAGTAGGAAAGAAAATGGTAATAGAGATATTATTGAGAGTAAGTATCTTATTAACAAATAATAACTTGTGAATTGGAAATCTGGGAAGATACGATAAATTGGGTCACACAAAGAACTGTGTGGGACACCTGGGATAATGAGGTAGTAAAATACTATCTAAGAGGTGATAGTACAGGGATTAGTTCAATAATGACATAATAACATACACTAACGTAGTAAGTATTTGGTCACTAATATCAGTCAGACTCTGTAATGTTTGCATCATGAAGGAAGATTGCTAGATCATTTTCATTTGTAATGTAGTACACTGGTGAATTTTATCATTATTCTCATGTTTCAGTTTTCTCACTCTGTACAGGAGGTTCTGTCATTTTCTTGTGAGACTCATTTATGTATATATCTTTTTTTACTTTAATAGATGAAATTATTAGATCTTTTTTCCTGTCTTGAGTGTGAAATCTGAGCATAACACTTTTTCTACTTTGGTTCCCTAGTAACCGTGATTATTTTATTCCCGACACTGGTACATTAACCTGTAGGTGGTCACGTATGATCTGGAGAGTTGTATCTTTGCAGTTGGGATGGTTTAATTCACTGGGAAAGAGGGGAGTGTTAATTACTACTGCATCAGATAACTTGTCTTGCTCTGCCTTATCATCTTGGTTAGCAAAATAATTGTTCAATTGGGTATCCATGTTTATTTTCCAGTCCTTGACGGCATCATCAATCTTCATGTATAGGGAAGTTATTTGGTCTGTGTGACTGGCTATGACTGATTGGAGGGTCTTGCCAAAATCAGTCATGCGAGATGATGTTAGCTGTTGTTTAAGGTTGTTGATCTTGTTCTCAGGGTGAAGTAACTTAGATTCAAGGTTTGTTATTGTTGCACGAAGAGACGTATTTTCAGCACGAAGATTTAAATTATCCGCCGTTAGGGTGTTGATGTAGTTCTTAAGTGTATCAGGATCATTAGTCATATCTGGGAGCATATTAGCTGGGTTACATCCTATGAAGGTAGTAGAGCTAGAGAGGGAGTCACTCACGGTTGGTGTTGTTGTCGAGTTGCCTGGGTTGGTGGGTGAGGGTGAGTCGACCATGTTTGTTGCTGTTGATGCGTCGCTCTGGATTGTAAGAAACATAAGAAACATAAGAAAGGAGGAACACTGCAGCAGGCCTGTTGGCCCATACTAGGCAAGTCCTTTACAATTCATCCCACTAACAAACATTTGACCAACCCAATTTTCAATGCCACCCAAGAAACAAGCTCCGATGTGCAAGTCCCACTCAAATCCAACCCCTCCCACTCATGTACTTATCCAACCTAAATTTGAAACTACCCAAAGTCCTAGCCTCAATAACCCAACTAGGTAGACTGTTCCACTCATCAACTACCCTATTTCCAAACCAATACTTTCCTATGTCCTTTCTAAATCTAAACTTATCTAATTTAAATCCATTACTGCGGGTTCTCTCTTGGAGAGATATCCTCAAGACCTTGTTAATATCCCTTTATTAATACCTATCTTCCACTTATACACTTCGATCAGGTCTCCCCCTCATTCTTCGTCTAACAAGTGAATGTAACTTAAGAGTCTTCAATCTTTCTTCATAAGGAAGATTTCTAATGCTATGTATTAATTTAGTCATCCTACGCTGAATGTTTTCTAACGAATTTATGTCCATTCTGTAATATGGAGACCAGAATTGAGCAGCATAATCTAGGTGAGGCCTTACTAATGATGTATAAAGCTGCAGTATGACCTCTGGACTTCTGTTGCTTACACTTTCTTGATATAAATCCCAGTAATCTATTTGCCTTATTACGTACGCTTAGGCATTGCTGTCTTGGTTTAAGGTTGCTGCTTACCATAACCCCCCAAGTCCTTTTCGCAATCTGTATGGCTAAGTTCTACATTATTAAGGGGGGTGGATGATGCACCGGCGTCCTGCTGGGTCGTCTTATGGAATAGTCGATTACTTGGTGCTGCCTTGCTGGTCTTATTGCTGTTTCTTCTATTAGCTGGTCTCATAGTAGTACAGGAGTTACTGTGGTTAGATGAAGAAACTAGTATAGTTAAGAGCTTGGAGTAGGTAGTCGTCTGGCAGCGGGGTTGTGCTTGGAGATTGTGGGGCAGTCTTCGCTTCAATCTGGTTTCAGGTTGGAAAAATTCAGATTCAGGAAGGATATAGGAAAGCACTGGTTTGGTAATAGAGTTGTGGATGAGTGGAACAAACTCCCGAGTACAGTTATTCAGGCTAAAACGTTGTGTAGTTTTAAAAATAGGTTAGATAAATACATGAGTGGGTGTGGGTGGGTGTGAGTTGGACCTGACTAGCTTGTGCTGCTGGGTCTGGTGCCACGCTCCTTCCTTGAGTGGAGGTGACCAGACTGGGTGGGTCATTGGGCTAATCCGGGGAGGGTGGGTCATTGGGCTAATCCTGGGGGGGACATGGACCTGCTCCGCATGGGTCAGTAGGCCTGTTGCAGTGTTCCTTCTTTCTTATGTTTCTTCTTCTTACGTTCAAGTTTACCGGAAACCTACAAATAAAAATGATCTCACACACTTCTATTCCAGTCAAGATACTAAGACCAAAAGAGGCATCATCATCGGATTTTTCCTAAGAGCATTCTGAATTTGTAGTCCTGAGTTTCTTGACGAGGAATGTACATAAATTCACCAAACTTTCACTGATTTACATTTTCCTTCCATTTTCATCAAAGATTGCAAGAAAAAAGAGCTCTTCAGATCATTAATTCTCCACGCATCAACACCACACCTAACAAAGTTATAATTCTTCCCAACAGCCAGATTGCACTGAACGTTTCTAAAGTACTATCACAAGCTAACACCAGAGTCGCCATCGTTTCCAGCACTTCAGTAAAGGATTTAACCAAGACAAAATCAAAACACCACGAACCAGTCAACGCAGGGGTTTACACTATACCCTGTGGAGGCTGCAACAAGATTTATGTAGGTGAAACAGCAAGAAACCTCGACACTCGCCTCATTGAACACATTTATGCATGTAGGAACAACAACTTGAACAACGCCTGTGTACAACACCGAAATTCCACCAATCATCTCATGAAATTCAGGGATGCCCAATTAGTGATCAAAGAAACTAATTTCTGCAGACGCAAGTGCCTTGAATCATCACTAATCGCTGTTTCTAATACTACTTAACACTAAGGATTATATCATAGTTGTTCAGTAGGATAGTAATTATTTCATAATTGAACAGTAGATTATTAATTATAAGTGAATTAAATTTGTATAAGACAAAGGGTATATTCATATAGTCTAAAATGCTTTTTGTGGAAAACAATGGTTCAATTATATTCCTGTCAACAATGGATAAAAGGTTCAAAGTGATTGTTGAAGTTATGATGTGGGAGTACATAGGTGAGTAAGTGTGTACTGAGTATTAAGTGTTTAGTCTAGGCTGATTAAGTGACTTTTGAGAAGTCTTAAACTGATTTTCAGACTGGGTTACTTTAATATCTTCTGGTAATGAATTCCATATTTTAGGGCCCTTTATGTGCATAGAGTTTTTTCACAGTGTGATATGGACACGAGGTATATCAAAAAAGAGATTTGTGTCTTGTGTTGTGGTCATGTGTCCTGTTTAAGTTGGTGAGGAGAAATTTGAGTGGACGGTTTATATTTGCGTGTATTGTTCTGTGTATGTAGTAGGCACATGAATAAGTATGGATGTTCTTAATGGTGAGCCGATTCAGACTTTTGAAATTGGTGGAGTGTGCTGGCGGGAGTGGGAATTCGTTATCATTCTTACTGCTGCCTTTTGCTGGGTTATGATGGGTTTTAGGTGATTGGATGTTGTTGATCCCCATGCACATATTCCATATGTAAGATAAGAGTATATGAGTGTATGGTACAGTGCCAGGAGAGCGATTGTGAAACGTAGTCCCTTTATCTTTGATAGAAATGCCTACAGTCTTCGAGTTTTTTTTGGTGATTTGGTTGTATGCGTGTCCGGAACTTAAGGCTACTGTCAAGGTGGATACCCTAGGAATTTTCCCTCTGTGAGTCTTGTGGACTGATGATCCATTTAGCGTATGTTTAATTGGATCATTTGCAGCTTTTTTTTCCAAACTGAATGAAATAGGTTTTTCAGAATTCAGGGTAAGTTTATTAGTCATCATCCAGGCAGATATTTTCTGCAATTCGGCATTGACTGTGTTTGCTAGTATGACTGTGTTTGGGTGGGAAAAGACATATGTAGTGTCATCTGCAAATAATATGATTTTTGAGTAGCTGTGATGCTTCGGTAGATCATTGATGTAAAAGAGAAAGAGGAATGGTCCAAGGACGCTTCCTTGTGGGACTCCTACTGTGATTGGTTGGGTGGAAGAGTTTGCATCATTTGCATACACATATTGAGTTCTGTTACTAAGGTATGATTTTAGGTAGTTGAGGGAGCGGCCTCTGATACCATAGTGCGTTAATTTGGAGTACAGCAGTTCATGGTCACTGTACGAAAGCTTTACGTAAATCAATGAAAATGCCCAGCGGGACTTCTTTTTTTTCGAGTGCGGTATACATTAGTTCTAGCATGTGTATGATAGCATCATTCGTGCTTTTATTATTCCTGAATCCAAACTGACAAGGGTTTAATATGTTGGGGTGAGACAGGTAGGAATAGATCCGTCTGTGCATTAATTTTTCAAAGATTTTAGAGAGCAGTGGTAAGTTAGATACTGGGCTATAGTTATTCAAGTCAGCTTGGTCACCTCCTTTATGGATCGGAGTGACCCTCGCTATTTGAGGATTTTTGGGGAAAGGTAGATGATTCAATGGATTTGTTAAAGAGTTTGCAATAATTGGTGACATACTTGAAAGTTTTTTTTAAAACATAAAAGCAGGCAAGTTGTTTTTTGTCTCCTGCATTGTTTTTTAAGGGTGTTTTAATGATGAGTAAAAACTTCTGTGGGGTTGGTTGGAGCTAGGAATAGCGTATTTGGGTAGGTACCTATGAGGTAGTCTGATGGACGGGTGTTTACGCTTGGTATTTTGTTCGCCAGATTTTTACCTAGGTGGAGAAGAAAACATTGACCCTGTTTGCTGTTTCATTTGGGGAGTGATTTGGAGTTCATCTGATTTTGTTAGTTTGATTGTTTTGTTTTTGGATAACATTTCATTTCCAAGAATTTCAGATAGAGTTTTCCAGGTTTTTTTCATATCACTTTTGATGTTATGTAATCTATTTTCATAATACAATTTTTTAGATCTTCTTATCAGGCTGGTAAGTGCTGACGAGTAACGTTTAGACTGTTCTCTAGTTATTTGACCCATTCTTACTGTTTTTCATATTTTTTTCTTTGTGTTAATGGATTTTTAGGATGCTTGGGGTTAGCCAGGGATTATTCAGTCTCTTTGCTGTGATCTGTTTAGTTTTTTGGCGGCAGTGTTTGTTATAGAGGCTTTGAGCTTTTTTTTAGAAAATTATTCATACATTCATTCGTATCTGTATATGTTTCGAGCTCATTTTGCCAATCGATGTTTTCATAGCTGCTATAAAGTTGTTTAAATGCTGTCTCGTTATATAGTCTAAGGTACTTTTGTAATGTCTTGTGGTAGTTTGCCCAGATTAGTTTTTGAGAAAGGTTGGGTAGTGGTCTGTAGTGTTGTCTGTGATTATGCCTGATTTTAAAGTGGATATAGTGGGTTTTTCCCGATGTGGTCTATTAAAGGAGATGCTTTTCTCGGTGATTCTTTTAGGTTTAGATATTTTCTGGTAGCAACAGGCAGTTACTCATTGTGTTTGTGAATTCGGTTACTTGCGAGTCCTGGTCGTGTATTATGTTTATGTTGAAATCTCCTGTTAGTAGTAGGGGGTCCTTTTTTCATGTGTGCATCAGTAATCATGTTTCCTTGTTTTCCACTAAAGTGGTAAATGTTTGACTGTGGTACTCTGTATATGTTTATAACTGTGAGGGGTTTTTGCAGGTCTTTTGATCTAAATTTGGCTATGATATATTCTCCATGTTCATCCCTTGTGCAGGATTTATCGATGCATTCGAGTTGATTTAAGTAGTATATAGCTGTTCCTCCCCCTTGCTGGTCTGTTCTACAGTTGTGTATGGCCATGTAGCCAGGAATGTTATAGACATCTGTAATATCAGGCTTAAGCCAGGTTTCTGTGAGTGTGATGATTGATATATTGGAATGAAGGAAATTGAGTAATGCTGTGAGGTCATCATAATGTTTGCTCAAGGATCTGACATTGTAGTTAAAGATGGTTATGTTATTGTTTGCACTGAGTAATGTCTTTGCTTGGTCCCGCTGTAAAAGTAATTACAGTTACTGTTTGATCGTGTATTTCATTTAGTAAAAAGTTTACATCAAGGGTCTATGTCTGTAATCATAGGGTGAGAGTATTTTACAAACTAGATTTTCTGATTAAAATAATATAAGAGTTATATTGAATCTACAACTAGACTTATGAATAAGATTCCATAATTATTCTAAAACTTGTAAAAATTTAAAAGAAAAAGGGATTATTACTGTACAGATAATTCAGTTATACAATTAAGCATCTAATAGCACCTTAATTATTTTAACAAATGTGAGTTTATGAACTACGGTAGATATTTACAGCTAGAATAAAGGAGCTAGTGAATATAATAAATGAATGTATTAAAAACAAGGTGAATACAGGAAAGAGTAAGGTTATGAGGATAACAAAAAGATTAGGTGATGAAAGATTGAATATCAGATTGGAGGGAGAGAGTATGGAGGAGGTGAACGTATTCAGATATTTGGGAGTGGACGTGTCAGCGGATGGGTCTATGAAAGATGAGGTGAATCATAGAATTGATGAGGGAAAAAGAGTGAGTGGTGCACTTAGGAGTCTGTGGAGACAAAGAACTTTGTCCTTGGAGGCAAAGAGGGGAATGTATGAGAGTATAGTTTTTTACCAACGCTCTTATATGGTGTGAAGCGTGGGTGATGAATGTTGCAGCGAGGAGAAGGGTGGAGGCAGTGGAGATGTCATGTCTGAGGGCAATGTGTGGTGTGAATATAAGCAGAGAATTCGTAGTTTGGAAGTTAGGAGGAGGTGCGGGATTACCAAAACGGGTTGTCCAGAGGGCTGAGGAAGGGTTGTTGAGGTGGTTCGGACATGTAGAGAGAATGGAGCGAAACAGAATGACTTCAAGAGTGTATCAGTCTGTATGGGGAAAGGGAAGGCGGGTAGGGGTCGGCCTAGGAAGGGTGGGGGGAGGGGTAAGGAGGTTTTGTGTGCGAGGGGGTTGGACTCCAGCAGGCATGCGTGAGCGTGTTTGATAGGAGTGAATGGGGACAAATGGTTTTTAATACTTGACGTGCTGTTGGAGTGTGAGCAAAGTAACATTTATGAAGGGATTCAGGGAAACCGGCAGGCCGGACTTGAGTCCTGGAGATGGGAAGTACAGTGCCTGCACTCTGAAGGAGGGGTGTTAATGTTGCAGTTTAAAAACTGTAGTGTAAAGCACCCTTCTGGCAAGACAGTGATGGAGTGAATGATGGTGAAAGTTTTTCTTTTTCGGGCCACCCTGCCTTGGTGGGAATCGGCCGGTGTGATAATAAAAATAAAAATTAAAAACAAAATCAGTAGCACCTGAGGTAGTCAATAGCACCTGAGGTAGTCAATAGCACCTGAGGTAGTCAATAGCACCTGAGGTAGTCAATAGCACCTGAGGTAGTCAATAGCACCTGGAGTATTTTAATAAATGTGACTATATGGACAAGAGGGAAAAGTAAGTAATTTTATTTAGGCATAGGTACACATTAGAACAATTCTCATACATATCTAAATTACCTAGGACAACCCCCTCCCCCCAAAAAAGAGGTCAGAGTGGAACAATACACAAATAACCCGAATGTTGGACTATTCCAGGTCGGACCAAAACCTCGTCATTAGTATCATTCTCCTATATGCGGGTTATTTGTGTAAGTTTATGTAGGTACATATACTCATAAGTACATTTACACGAATATAGGTGATTATAATTATCATACATAGTAACATATTTGTAAATTGCCTAAGATAACTTAAAAAAAAAGTCAGACGTACTGACTTATTTCCTTGGGAACTATGTAATATCTTATTATATAAAGCGTAAGTCGATTCAGGTACAGGTACACATAAATACAGTTACATAAATTATCATACATAGCAGCATATGTGTAGATTATCTAGGATAACCCCCTCCCCCCCTAAAAAAAAAAGCCTGTAATATACACTAGGGCACGGCTGGAAACACTAGGACGTGTTTCCATAAGACACCTGCTGTCCGTGTTCACCCATCAGTAAAATACGTACCTGGGTGTTACTTGACTGGTGTAGGTCGCATCCTGGGATAAAATTGACCTAATATACCCGAAATGCCCTGCATAACAAGCGGCTTTCTATATGGTAGAATGTCATTGATGTCAGTTAGGCCTGTATACCTTGTACTTGTACTTTTAGAAATAAAGATTAATTATTATTCTTATTATTATTATTATTATTATTATTATTATTATTATTATTATTATTATTATTATTATTATTATTATTATTATTATTATTATAGAAACTAGTCATGAATATAACCTTAAAAAAACAATTAAATAAACTGTGTGAAAAATCAGTTAGTGTAGAAGGAAGTACAATAATCATAGACCGAACCGAGTTATTTAGTTGAACATCAAGTAGACAGGATCAGCTTATAGGTACACGAATGTTAACTATACAAGAAATCAATCTTTAAGTAAGTATATTCAGGTATACACAAATACAGTTACACAGATTATTTTACATAACAACATGTGTGTAGAGAACCTGGATTACACAGTGATTCTCAATCAGGGGTAAATTTACCCCCCCAGGGGGTAAATTTACCCCCTGGGGGTAAATTTACCACCTGGGGGGTAAAAAAATTACATGGCAAAGGGTAAATATATGATGTACCTGATAACTGAATAATAATTCAATTAAATTTCATATTGTAAAATGTACTCACCTAATTGTGGTTGCAGGGATCGCTACTCGGTCCTCTCCCTCTCTGCTTCCTAAGCTTTGTCATACCTCTTCTTAAAACTATGTATGGTTCCTGCCTCCACTACTTCACTTGCTAGGCTATTCCACTTCCTGACAACTCTATGAATGAAGAAATACTTCCTAACGTCCCTGTGACTCGTCTGAGTCTTCAGCTTCCAGTTGTGACCCCTTGTTTCTCTGTCCCTTCTCTGGAACATCCTGCCTCTGTCCACCTTGTCTATTCCCCACAGTATCTTGTATGTCGTTATCATGTCTCCCCTGACCCTTCTGCCCTCTAGTGTCGTAATTCCCTCAACTTCTCCTCTTACGACATTCCCCTGAGTTCTGGAACTAGCTTTGTTGCAAACCTTTGTACTTTCTCTAACTTCTTGACGTGCTTGACCAGGTGTGGGTTCCAGACTGGTGCTGCATACTCCAGTATGGGCCTAACATACACAGTGTACAGTGTCTTGAACGATTCCTTATTAAGGTATCGGAACGTTATTCTCAGGTTTGCCAGGCGCCCGTATGCTGCAGCAGTTATTTGGTTGATGTGTGCCTCCGATGACGTGCTCGGTGTTATTGTCACCCCACGATCTTTCTCCCTGAGTAAGGTCTGTGGTCTTTGTCCACCTAGCCTATACTCTGTCTGCGGTCTTCTTTGCCCCTCCCCAATATTCATGACTTGGCATTTGGGTAAGATAAGATAAGATAAGATAAGATTTCGTTCGGATTTTTAACCCCGGAGGGTTAGCCACCCAGGATAACCCAAGAAAGTCAGTGCGTCATCGAGGACTGTCTAACTTATTTCCATTGGGGTCCTTAATCTTGTCCCCCAGGATGCGACCCACACCAGTCGACTAACACCCAGGTACCTATTTGCTGCTAGGTGAACAGGACAACAGGTGTAAGGAAACGTGTCGAAATTTTTGCACCCGCCGGGAAATCAAACCCGGGCCCTCCGTGTGTGAAGCGGGAGCTTTAGCCACCAGGCCACCGGGCCACCGCAGGGTTGAATTCGAGAAGCCAGTTTCTAGACCACGTGCCCAGCCTGTCCAGGTCTCTTTGCAGTCCTGCCTCATCCTCATCCGATTTAATTCTTCTCATCAACTTCACATCGTCTGCGAATAGGGACACTTCAGAATCTATTCCTTCCATCATATCGTTAGCATATATCAAAAATAGCACTGGTCCTAGAACTGACCCCTGTGGGACCCCGCTCGTCACAGGCGCTCACTGTGATACCTCTTCACGTACCATGACTCGTTGTTGCCTCCCTGTCAGGTATTCCCTGATCCAATGCAGTGCCCTCCCTGTTATATGTGCCTGATCCTCCAGCTTCTGCGCTAATTTCTTGTGAGGAACTGTGTCAAAGGCCTTCCTGTAGTCCAGGAAAATGCAATCAACCCACCCCTCTCTCTCGTCTTACTTCTGTTACCTTGTCATAAAACTCCAGAAGGCTTGTGACACAGGATTTGACTTCCATGAATCCATGCTGGTTTTAATTTATAATCTTGTTCCGTTCCAGGTGTTCCACCACTCTCTCCTGATAATCTTCTCCATGACTTTGCATACTATACATGTCAGAGACACAGGTCTGTAGTTCAGTGCCTCATTTCTGTCTCCTTTCTTAAATATGGGGACTACATTTGCCGTCTTCCATATCTCAGGTAGTTGCCCAGTTTCAAGGGATGTGTTGAAGATTGTGGTTAGGGGCAAGCACAGCATCTCTGCTCCTTCTCTAAGGACCCAAGGGGAGATGTTATCCGGTCCCATCGCCTTTGAGGTATCAAGGTCACTTAGCAGCTTCTGCACCTCCTCCTCGGTTGTTCGTATGTCATCCAACACTCGTTGGTATATTCCCTCTTGATGTTCCCTTCTGTGCTGTCTTCCCAGAGCCCTTCCTGTCTCTATTGTAAAAACTTCCTTAAATCTCCTGTTTAGCTCCTCACATACCTCCTGATCATTTCTTGTGAGTTCTCCACCTTCTGTCCTCAGTCTGATCACCTGGTCTTTGACTGTTGTCTTCCTCCTGATGTGGTTATACAAAAGTTTCGGGTCAGTCTTGACTTTCGATGCTATGTTATTTTCATACTGTGTCTAGGCCTCCCTCCTTACCTGTGCATACTCGTTCATGGCTCTTTGACTAATCTCCCTATTTTCATGTGTTCTCTGCCTTCTGTACTTTTTCCATTCTCTATTGCACTTAGTTTTTACCTCCTTACACCGTCGGGTAAACCAGGGGCTTGTTCTGGTCTTCCCATTGTTTCTGTTGCCCTTGGGAATTAACCTTTCAACTGCCTCCTTGTATTTTGTTGTTACATGTTCCATCATTTCATTTACAGGCTTTCCTGCCAGTTCTCTGTCCCACAGAACCTCCTGCAGGAAGTTCCTCAACCCTATGTAGTCCCCTCTTTTATAGTCTGTCTTTTCCCATTCAACTCCTGTTACTCTCCCCACTTGCAACTCTACTATGTATTCAAAGCACAGAACCACGTGGTCACTAGCTGCTAGGGGACTTTCATATGTGATGTCCTCAATGTCTGAACTGCCCAGGGTGAACACAAGGTCCAATCATGCTGGTTCATCCTTCCCTCTCACTCTGGTAGTGTCCTTAACATGTTGGTGCATGAGGTTTTCCAGCACCACATCCAACATCTTGGCTCTCCATGTTTTGGGACCCCCATGTGGCTCCAGGTTTTCCCAGTCAATCTCCCTGTGGTTGAAATCACCCATAACCAGCAACTTTGCTCTGCTAGAGTGAGCTCTTCTTGCCACCTCAGCAAGTGTGTCCACCATTGCTCTGTCGCTCTCTTCATATTCTTCTCTTGGCCTCCTGCAGTTGTGTGGTGGATTATACATCACTGCAATGACCACCTTGTGCTCCCCAGACTGAAGTGTACCTACTATGTAGTCCCTTTCTCCTGTCTCGTCTATGCCTCCCATTTTCTCAAATTTCCATCATTTTTTTACGAGCAGAGCAACCCCTCCTCCCCCTCTGCCCCTTCTATCTTTCCTCATGATCTGATATCCTGGTGGGAAGATTGCATCTGTTATTGTCTCCGTGAGTTTTGTTTCTGTAACTGCTATGATGTCTGAGGACTTCTCATTGATTCTTTCTTGCCACTCCTCATATTTATTCGTTAATCCATCCGCATTTGTGTACCAAACCTTCAACTTCTGTTCTAATACTGTAACTGTGGTCCTGGTAGAATACTGGGGTTGGGAGAGCAGGAGCCCTGGTGGGGGCTTGTGGGGGGTTGCAGTGGAGGTGGAGGAAGAGCCCCCATAGGGGGTTGCTGTAGGGGTAGGGTTCGTGGTGCAGGGGGTGGGAACAGAGGGATCGGTGTGTGATTGTTGGTTTAGATTGTTCAGTTGCCTTGGGGGTGTCGTGGTTGGAGTCCTTCTACAGTTGTTTCTCGGGGGTGTGCTTGCCCTTTCACCTGTGCCTGGGTTATTCTGCTCTTCTTTGTCATTTCCTCCCATTCCTCCTTTCATTTTTGCACTCTCTCTTTCAGTATCATCCTTTCCTCCTGTGTTCTGTCTCGATCGACGTACACACTCTTGAACTCCTGTTTGCCTCTCAGCTGTGCTTTCTCCTGCAGGATCATGGATCGAGTTGATTCTGCCTTGAAAATTACTTTGAGAGTCCGTTTCCTTCTCTTTGTGAACTACCCGATTCTCTGAAAATTTGCCACCTGGGTCATGTCTCCCTCGCCTATCACCTTCATGATACCTTCAATCGCTTTTTTCTCTTCCTGTTTTCTTTCATCATAGGTTTCCTCTTCAGCTTCGTCTAGCCCATAGACAAAAACTGATCTCTCCCTTTCCACCTCCCACTGTGACTCCCATTGCATCCTCTGAGGTGTTTTAGTTCCTTCCCATGGAGTGTTCCTTCAATCCCTTCCCTAGCTGTGGCCCCTATGCTCATTGGTTTGTCCTTCCTTCTCACCTGTTTCTGGCCCCCAAAAGTGTCTGGTTAGGTCCCTGCATATGTCCTAGTTCGTTCAATGTCTTCCAACCTCTCATACTGTCCTAGTGTGCTCCCTGGCTTTGTTTTGGCCCCGTGTGGGTTTGACAGGACCTCTGCATATAGTTTAGCTTCCATGCTCCCTCCAGACCCTTTGTCTGTGTCTGATGTAAACATTGCTGATGCTACTTCTGTATTATCTTTTTCTCTGGGCTGTTTCAGATTTCTCAGCTCCTCTTCTAATCTCTGTATCTTGGCTTCTGCTACTGTGACATGTAGCTCCCACATTCTGCTCTCTGCTGCTAACCTCTCCTCCATCTTCGTTGGAAGCTCATCTAGCCTCCTTCCCCAGTCTTCCTCCCTTTTTTTGAGCTCTGCCTCCCAATCCTCCCTCCCAGATTCGTCCGTCGGGCCCTTGGCTCTCATCCTAGTTGTTGGTTGCCCCATTGCAGCACAGAAGGAAGGGGAAGAGATGGTTAGGGGGAGGGGAATAGATGGTTAGGGGGAGGGGGATGGATGGTTATGGGGGAGGGGGAGGATGGTTATTGGAGGGGGGGAGATGGTTCGGGGAGGGGGATAGATGGTTTGGTTATTGGAGGGGAGAGATGGTTGGGGGAGGGGGATAGATGGTTTGGGGAGGGGCTTAGATGGTTTGGGGGAGGGGTAGTTTGCTAGGGGGAGGGGGGAGAGGTGGTTAGGGGAAAGGAGAGTATGTGTATGTGTCAAGTGTATGTGTGCTCGTGTATGTGTGTGTCTATGTGTGGGAGAGAGAAGGGTGGGATTAAGGGGGAGGGGGGAGGGGAGAGAAGGATGAGGGTAGAGTGACCCCTAGAAACCGGGAAGGTGTGTGTTTGTGATGAGATTAGAAGGGGAGGGGAGGTGGGGAGAGGGAAAGAGAAGGATGAGGGTAGAGTGACCGCTTGATACTGGGGTGTCTTACAGGTTAGTTAGTTACCATTTTGTTCTAGGCACATGTCGATTAGACACTAGGCCTATAGTATATGGGTGTGTGTGCGCGCGCGCGCGCGTGTGTGTGTGTGTGTGTGTGTGTGTGTGTGTGTGTGTGTGTGTGTGTGTGTGTGTGTGTGTGTGTGTATATGTGTGTGTGTGCGTGTGTGTGTGTGTACTTACCTAATTGTACTCACCTAATTGTGGCTGCAGGGGTCGATACTCAGCTCCTGGCCCCGCCTCTTCACTGACTGCTACTAGGTCCTCTCTCCCCCTACTCCATGAGCTTTATCATACCTCGTCTTAAAACTATGTATAGTTCCTGCCTCCACTACATCGCTTTCCAGACTATTCCACTTCCTAACTACTCTATGACTGAAGAACTACTTCCTAACATCCCTTTGACTCATCTGAGTCTTCAGCTTCCAATTGTGACCCCTTGTTTCTGTGTCCCATCTCTGGAACATCCTGTCTCTGTCCACCTTGTCTATTCCACGCAGTATTTTGTATGTCGTTATCATGTCTCCCCTGATCCTCCTGTCCTCCAGTGTTGTCAGACCGATTTCTCTTAGCCTTTCTTCATAGGACATTCCCCTTAGCTCTGGAACTATCCTTGTTGCAAACCGTTGCACTTTCTCTAATTTCTTGACGTGTTTGACCAGGTGTGGGTTCCAAACTGGTGCTCCGTACTCCAGTATGGGCCTGACGTACACAGTGTATAAAGTCTTGAACGATTCCTTACTGAGGTACTGGAACGCTATTATCAGGTTTGCCAGGCGCCCATATGCTGCAGCAGTTATCTGGTTAATGTGTGCTTCTGGTGATGTACTCGGTATTATACTCACTCCTAGGTCTTTCTCCTTGAGTGAGGTTTGCAGCCTTTGGCCACCTAGCCTATACTCTGTCTGCAGTCTTCTTTGCCCTCCTCCGATCTTCATGACTTTGCATTTGGCGGGGTTAAATTCTAGGAGCCAGTTTCAGGACCACATATCCAGCCTGTCCTGGTCTCTTTGTAGACCTGTCTGGTCCACGTCTGATTTAATTCTCCTCCTTAACTTCACGTCATCTGCAAACAGGGACACTTCTGAGTCTATCCCTTCCGTCATGTCGTGTCATATACCAAGAATAGCACTGGTCCCAGGACTGACCCCTGTGGGACCCCGCTCGTCACTGGTGCCTACTGTAATACCTCATCACGGACCATGACTCGCTGTTGCCTCCCTGTTAGGCATTCTCTGATCCATTGCAGTGCCCTTCCTGTTATACGTGCCTGATCCTCTAGCTTCTGTACTAATCTCTTGTGAGGAACTGTGTCGAAGACCTTCTTGCAGTCCAAGAAAATGCAATCAACCCCCCCCTCCTCTCTTTTCTTACTTCGGTTGGGTGTGTGTTTTGTGGTGGTGGTTGTGTTGTGTTGTGTTTGTGTGTGTGTGTGTGTGTGTTGTGTTGTTTTTTTTTGGTGCTGTGTTTGGTCTCACCTATATACCACCTATATGTGGTTGCAGGGGGGAGTCATAGCTCCCTAGCCCCGCCTCTTCACGGTCGATACTAATTCACCTCTCCCCCCTCCATGATATTTATCATCCTTTTCTTAAGTTATTTATGGAACTTGCTTCCACTACTTCACTCCCCAAATTTTTTCCTTTCCCTGACAACTCTAAGCTAAAAAAAATATTTCCTAACATCCCTATGACTTTTCGGGGTTTTCATTTTCCATTTGTGTCCCTTGTTTCTGTATCCCATCTCTGAAACATTCGACCCTTGTCCACCTTGTCAATGCCTTTTGTATTTTATACGTTGTTATTATGTCCTCTCTACCCCCCTATCCTCTAGGTCATCGGGTTTAAATTTCCCCTTAAACCTTCCTCAAAAGACATTCCCCTCATTTTTCCGGGACTAATCGTTTGCATATTTTTTTCACTTTCCCCAATTTCGTGATGTTTGACTAAGTGAGGGTTTCCTACTGGCGCTGCATATTCCAGTATAGGCCTTACGTACACTGTGTACAATGTCGTGAATGACTCCTTACTCAGATGTCAAAATGCCAATCACGGTTTCCCAACCCCCCCATATGCTGCGCAGTTATTTGTTGATGTGTGCCTCAGGGGACATGTTCGTTAAATGCTTCTCCAAGATCCTTTTTTTCTTTTAAGACTTTTTGCAGCTGTTTTTTTCCCTAACCTGTACTCCATCTGGGGTTTCTGGCCCCCCCCCAAAGCTTCATGACCTTACACTTACTGGGGTTAAACCCGGGAGCCCTTGTCGGACCAACTTGAGTTTGCCCAGATCCCCTTGCTTTAAGGGGCTTTGGCATCTGCACTTTAAAAAATTGTATTCCTTGTACTTCTCTGTTTTCATTTTCAATAAAATAAAAAATAATAAATAAATCCTCGCCCCTTGTTTTTCTCCTCATCAGTTTCGCATCTCGCGAACAGTGACACTTTAAATCTTTTCCCTTTCCACCATGTCATTCACGTATACAAGAAACAGCCCCGGGCCTAGGACTGAACCTTGTGGAAACCCCCATCGACACTTCGCCCACCCCGACACTTCAGCACGTCCCAACACACGTTGTTTCCTCCTGTCAGGTATTCCCTGATCCTTTGCAGTATTTTCCCTGTTTTCCGCCTGCCCCCTTTAATTTTTTGCCCCCAGCCCTTGTTGGTACTGTGTCAAAAGCCTTTTGCAGTTAAAAAGATGAAACTCCCCATCCTCTCCTCCTGTCTTACTTCTGTTACCTTACCTTTAAAACTCAAGTAAATTTGTGACACAGTTTTCCCCATCTTAAAACCGTGCTGACTGTCATGTATGAGCCCAATTTTTCAATGTGTTCCATATTTTTCTCCTGATAATTTTTTCCCATGCTTTACTACTATACAAGTCAGTGACCTGTCTGTTTTATGCGCCTGTCTGTCCCCTTTCTTAAAAATTGGAATAATGTGCTGTCTTCCACGCCTCAGGCAACTGCCCTTTTTCGACAGATTTACTGAAGTTTGCTGTAATGGCACCACAGTTCCTCTGCCCCCTCTCTCAGTACCCATGGAGAATGTTATCTGGGCCCACCGCCTTAGGTATTTGGTTCTTCTAGCAGTTTCTTTCCCCCTACCTTGGGGTTTTGTGTATTGTTCCCGCACCTGCTGGGGCACCCTACCTCCAATTTTTTCTTGGTCCCCTTCGTCAGCTCCCCCCCCTTTCCTCAGCCCGTTATGGTCCTTTACTTTGTTTTTCTCCTAATGTGACTGATTTAAAAACTTTGGTTCAGATTTGGTTTTGATGCTATGTTGTTCTGTATTGCCTCTGGGCCTCTCTCCTTTTCCCTGCATATTCGTTTCTGGTTCTTCTGCTCAGCTCCCTTTTTTCTTGAGTCCTTTGCCTTCAATACCTTTTCCCTGCTCTAGCACCTTAGCTTTGGCCTCTTTTCACCCCAATTAAACCATGGGCTCACTCTGGCTTACCATTTTTTTGTTGCCCTTTGGCATGAACCTTTTCTGCCCCCCTGCCTTAGTGGTTACTATTTTTTCCCTCTTTCATTTACTGTATTTCCATTATTTTTTTCCCCCGCACTTCAGCAGGGGAAAATTCTCATTCCATGTAGTCACCTTTTTTGAATTTGGTTTCTCTTTTTTTCGTCTGCTGCATTTCCACTGTTAACTCTACAAGATATTTAAAATCAGGGCATCAGATCACTAGTGCCAAGGGGTCTTTCGTGGGGGGATTCCCCCATGCTAAATTCAAGGTGAATATGAGATCCAGCCTTTCTTTTAAAAATCCTCTCCCTCTTCTGGGTTTTATCCTAACATGTTGGCATGAAAATTCCCAAACAGTCTCCCCAAAATCTTAGCCCTCCATGTTTTGGTCCCCCCTGTGGCTCAGTTTTTCCCCGTCAATTCTTTATGATTGAAATCCCCATTATAATAATTTGTCCTACCCATATGAGCCCTTGGCCCCTTAGTAGTGTATCCACCAGCCCCACTGCGCACATCATACTCTTCTCTTTTTTCTCTGTGTTAAATGGTGGGGTTTTACATCACTGCAATCAACCTTTGGGCCCCCAAGTCTGAAAATGTTCCTACAATAAGTCGTCTGTTTCCCCTTTCCATTCCTCCCATTCCTCAAATCCACTGTTTTTTATGAGCAATACTACTCCTTCCCTCCTCTGCTCTCGTCTTTCCTCATAATCTATATCCAGGGGGAAAAAAAATTTCTCTGTTTCATTTCCCGTAATTATGTCTCTGTTAGTGCTATGATGTCAGGTGATGCACAATGAGCGTTCCTGCCACTCTTCCTCTTATTTGTTATTCCACTGTATTGGTTTTACCTACCTTTTTCTTCCTTTCCCTTACTGTATTTTGGGGATGGAAGAGGAAGGTACAGGGGGAGGGGGGGGCAAGGCACAAGTTATGGGGGGTGCTGTGTTGTGGAATTGTGCTTGGGGGGTGGTGTTTACTGTTTTGGTTGTATTGGGGACAGGGGGGGAGAGGTTTCGGTAAGCATTTGTGTTTGATGTTCCCCCAAGGCTGAGCTTTCCCGCTGTCGTTGCCCGTCCTGTCTCTCTTTCCTTCCACTGGTTCTGTCTTTCTCTCTTTTTTAGTTGTTTTTCCCTTCCTTTCATGTTTTTCTCGATTTTGGAACACTTTTGATAAACTGGGGAATCCTTTAACAGTGGTTTCGTTGTATATCCGTTCCTTTTACTCTCTCTTGAATGTCAATCTGATTGGTCGATTTTTTTTCCCCCGAATACCCCCCAATCTGTGAAAATTTTTACCCGAGACAGTCCCTCTCTCGTTATTTTCAATGTGTTCTTAATCTTGTTTTTTCCAATGCTTTTTTTCATCATAGGTCTCCCTTCACCCCTGAAGCCCATGAAAATTAAATTTACCCCTCCCTTCCTCTTCCCCCTTTTTTTTTCCCCTGTATCTCTGGATCTGATTTAAGCATCTCCTTTTTGTTTCCCAATCATCTCCCCAAAACCCTGATGACCTGATATTACTGCTGCAAAAGATGCTTAGATCCCTCTCCCGCTTCAGTCCCCTCCCGCCCGCTGATGTTCCTATTTCGTCATCTTGCCCTTTGGGCCTCATCTTTAGATCCGCTTTAGCGATCCATTTCTTCCCCAATCTCTGTATCTTTGTCTCAGTACTACAGCTTTTGATTCCCACTTTTTGCTCTCGCAGATATTTGTTCTAAATGTTATTGCAGACTATTTAACCTTTTCTCCCTGTTCCATTTTGTTCTTGAGCCGTTCTACCCATTTTCCTTTGCCGACCACCCCATCATGGGTTCCCTTTACATCCTCCCTTTTGAGAGCCCATTTTTTTTTTTATCCTGTTGGATGTTCTAGCTGCTTCAGCTTATCGTAAAAATGTTTTGTGTGTGTGGTGGGGGATTTATGAGCTAATGGTTAGGTTAGTTTGTGTGGGTGTGTGTGTGTGTGTGTGTGTGTGTGTGTGTGTGGGGTGTGTGTGTGTGTGTGTGTGTGTGTGTGTGTGTGTGTGTATGTGTGTGTGTAGGTATATGTGTGTGTGTATGTGTGTGTATGTGTATGTGTATGTATGTATGTGTGTGTGTGTGTGTATGTGTGTGTGTGTGTGTGTGCATGTGTATGTGTATGTGTGTGTATGTATATGTGTGTGTGTAGGTATATGTGTGTGTGTATGTGTGTGTATGTGTATGTGTATGTATGTGTGTGTGTGTGTATGTGTGTGTGTGTATGGGTGTGTATGTGTGTACGCGTGTGCGTGCTACTCTTTTGAAGATTATAAAATTTTTTCACAATCAATTCCTTATTAATATACATTAATATATACTATATAATATTTACTATGTACACTTGTGTTTGTGTGTGTGTGTGTGTGTGTGTGTGTGTGTGTGTGTGTGTGTGTGTGTGTGTGTGTGTGTGTGTGTGTGTGTGTGTGTACTCACCTAGTTGTACTCACCTAGTTGAGGTTGCGGGGGTCGAGTCCGAGCTCCTGGCCCCGCCTCTTCACTGATCGCTACTAGGTCACTCTCCCTGAGCCGTGAGCTTTATCATACCTCTGCTTAAAGCTATGTATGGATCCTGCCTCCACTACATCGCTTCCCAAACTATTCCACTTACTGATTACTCTGTGGCTGAAGAAATACTTCCTAACATCCCTGTGATTCATCTGTGTCTTCATCTTCCAACTGTGTCCCCTTGTTACTGTGTCCAATCTCTGGAACATCCTGTCTTTGTCCACCTTGTCAATTCCTCTCAGTATTTTGTATGTCGTTATCATGTCCCCCCTATCTCTCCTGTCCTCCAGTGTCGTCAGGTTGATTTCCCTTAACCTCTCCTCGTAGGACATACCTCTTAGCTCTGGGACTAGTCTTGTTGGAAACCTTTGCACTTTCTCTAGTTTCTTCACGTGCTTGGCTAGGTGTGGGTTCCAAACTGGTGCCGCATACTCCAATATGGGTCTGACGTACACGGTGTACAGGGTCCTGAATGATTCCTTATTAAGATGTCGGAATGCTGTTCTGAGGTTTGCTAGGCGCCCATATGCTGCAGCAGTTATTTGGTTGATGTGCACTTCAGGAGATGTGCCTGGTGTTATACTCACCCCAAGATCTTTTTCCTTGAGTGAGGTTTGTAGTCTCTGACCCCCTAAACTGTACTCCGTCTGCGGCCTTCTTTGCCCTTCCCCAATCTTCATGACTTTGCACTTGGTGGGATTAAACTCCAGGAGCCAATTGCTGGACCAGGTCTGCAGCCTGTCCAGATCCCTTTGTAGTTCTGCCTGGTCTTCGATCGAGTGAATTCTTCTTATCAACTTCACGTCATCTGCAAACAGGGACACCTCAGAGTCTATTCCTTCCGTTATGTCGTTCACAAATACCAGAAACAGCACTGGTCCTAGGACTGACCCCTGCGGGACCCCGCTGGTCACAGGTGCCCACTCTGACACCTCGCCACGTACCATGACTCGCTGCTGTCTTCCTGACAAGTATTCCCTGATCCATTGTAGTGCCTTCCCTGTTATCCCTGCTTGGTCCTCCAGTTTTTGCACCAATCTCTTGTGTGGAACTGTGTCAAACGCCTTCTTGCAGTCCAAGAAAATGCAATCCACCCACCCCTCTCTCTCTTGTCTTACTGCTGTCCCCCATGTCATAGAACTCCAGTAGGTTTGTGACACAGGATTTCCCGTCCCTGAAACCATGTTGGCTGCTGTTGAGATCATTCCTTTCTAGGTATTCCACCACTCTTCTCCTGATAATCTTCTCCATGATTTTGCATACTATACATGTCAGTGACACTGGTCTGTAGTTTAATGCTTCATGTGTGTGTGTGTGTGTGTGTGTGTGTGTGTGTGTGTGTGTGTGTGTGTGTGTGTGTGTGTGTGTTTGTGTGTGTTTGTGTGTGTGTGTGTGTGTGTGTGTGTGTGTGTGTGTGTGTGTGTGTGTGTGTGTGTGTGTGTGTGTGTGTGTGACTTTGTTTTTCTGTCCCTTTATAATGGCGATAATTTTTTTGTATGGTATTAAAGGAGTAAATGGAGAAACACATCAAGCCGAGGGGTTAATGATGGAGGAAAAAGTTGAGAATCTCTACCCTGGGATAACCCAAAAAAGTCAGGCAGTGACTTATTTCCATTGGGATTCTTTTAATACCTTATTATTATACCATAAAGTAGATAATATCATATTATTATACTATAAAGAAGATATACTAGGAATAAGTAAAAATGAGTTATTTTTATTTACATGTGTATTACAACCCAGGATTCCAAATGGCCTGTTACCCCGGGTGTAATGGGAGCAAATAAACACAGTAGAAAAAGTTTAGACTTATATTATCCTTCACCAATTTAGAACAGCAATATGTACACTATGTACAGTGATAAGTATAGTGCACTCCACGGTAAGCAAGGCAGAAATAGAAGCCACAAGATAGCAGACTGTGCTTCAACCAGCTCTAGAATGGGAATGACAAGGGCAGACAGGAGAGCGGTACCCACATAACCTCTGCGATTGCCAAAACCATCTTCTTATTGGCTAGAACCTGGTCACTAGTTGAACGACCGGGCCCCATCATCAACTCTTAGCAACCTGGTTCGCTGGTTGGGGGAGATAGCCTGTAAATGAGGGTGTGTACGTGCGCCGAATAAAGGTTACGTACTCTTTGCATGCCAGCATGTTAGCTAAAAAAAAATAAAAAATCATTCTCCTCCCTTTCTGTCGCTACATTCATTAAGCACCTTTAGGCTCTCTTCTTGAACTGATTCATGCTGTGACTGGCTTTGACATGTGCAGGCAGTCTGTTCCATTCATTGGAAAATTAAATTGACTGGGATGCAACTCATAAGGTACATACCAGTAAATGGTAACAAAGATAATTATTCTTTATCAAGGTTACAGAGACAAGTAAGAATTTTAGGACACCTAGGTCGCAAAAAATGTCCCCCTTCGATACCTACTATAATCTATCGCTCCACAAGTCACTCTGGACCTATATTAATTTCAAATGAATTATACATCACCAGGAATTCTGGTAAAAACATTAATATAAATATGTGAACTGTATGTTAAAATTAATAAATGATTACATTTACACATTTATGTAACAGAAGGAGAATTTATCTTAATACCACTCACCAATTAGTCTGGAGATTACTGTGTGTCATGTACAGAACCCCCTGCCTAAAATATGGAGAAAATACTGGCCAGAATTTCAACATAAATATATAGACATGACTTAGCTGGGGTAATATCCTGCTTCCATCTAATTACGGAGTCCTGTCCAGTCGCCTGATTTCTCACGTTATGCAGGACTGCAATTCCAACAATTTCGGCTCATATTTGAGAGGTTTTAAGCCCAATATAACCTCTAGAGCGACGAAAATTTATGCACATTTCATTAGCGTGCCTTCACCACATTCAGGTATATGACTAAATGTTAGCATATGCTGACCTAAACTATTATACTTATCTTGCATCTGATTAATTTCAGCGACTCTGTTTTGTACATAAACAATTTTACTGTTTCCATTATGAATCCATTGTAAGGATACCTCATTATCAGACCAAATTACAGTGTCACTAATATTTATCTCCTGCAACTTATTTCTTATATAATTAGCTAATTTGACACCTATATAACTGGCTGTTAATTCCAACTGAGGTAAGGTACGTGATTTAATTGGAGACACTTTAGCCTTAGACATATCAAGAGAAATAACACTATTACATTGAAGGTAAGCAACTGCTCCATATGCCAATTTTGAAGCATCACAAAAAATGTGGAGTACATTTTTCCCATCTGGATTGACCACCTGGCGTGGGAACTCCAACATTGGATTTTTTTCATAATCACCAATTAATTCATCCCACCTGTTAATGAATTCCTCAGGTAGAGTTTCATCCCAAGTACATTTAAGCTTCCATGCTTCTTGTATTAATAATTTCCCTCTTATAGTAATGGGTGACACTAAGCCTAGTGGATCAAAACATTTGGAAACTTCAGCAAACAAAACTTTCTTTCTTGCAACACACTGGCCGTATCCCACCGAGGCGGGGTGGCCCAAAAGGAAAAACGAAAGTTTCTCCTTTTACATTTAGTAATATATACAGGAGAAGGGGTTACTAGCCCCTTGCTCCCAAGCAAAACTCTCTTAGTTAATTTATTGGGCATACTGTAATTATTAGGTTTTAACATTAACAAATCTCGCTCAGTATCCCAAGTTAATCCCAATACATTACTACATTTTGGTACTTCATCTCCAGGGTAATCTTTATTTATTTTGTCCTTTAATTTGGACGAATTACTGTTCCATTCCCTCAGAGGCATATTTGCACTTTGCATTATTTTATTAGCCTCTCCATAAGCCATTAACAGTTCCTCTACAGTTGACGTCACACCCAGGAAATTGTCCACATAAAATTGTTTGCTCATTACTTTACTCAATGGACTTTCCGTATGTTTAAGGTGTGCATTTATCGTCGCTTAAAGTAGAAACGGACTGGATGTAGCACCAAATAATACGCTCCTAAAGTGAAAGATTTTCAGAGGGCTAAGTGGGTCACTAGGATTCTCAGGACATAAGCAGGTACAATCCCGGTCAGCCTCTTGTAAACCCACTCTTAGGAAAGCTTTACTTATGTCAGCCGTAAAGGCATAATTCTTGATCCTGAAATTTAATAAGATATCTCCTAATTTTTCCGTCAACGACGGCCCTGTCATCAAACAGTCATTTAGACTAGGTACATTTTTATTACTCCTGGCACTACAATTAAACACAATCCTCAAAGGAGTGGTCTTAGAATCCTTTTTCACTCTGTGATGTGACAAATAGTGACCATAAATTTTGGCTTGCTCAGGAGGTACCTCTTTTATAAATTTATTAATTAATTGTTCAGTAGTTGTATCATTATAGGCAGTCAACAATTCTGGTGTCTTACTCAGTTTGCGGAGCTGAGCCTTTAATTGTCCATATGCCATTCTGTAATTAGTGGGCAATTCTGGATGGTTCAGTCTCCACGGAAGTCGTACCCAGTATTGTCCAGATTCAAATTTTACATCTCTCAGGAACTGTTCCTGAGTAAAAGAATCGTCTGGAGTTTCTTAATTTACATTTATTCCAGTGCTGTCTAATTCCCACAATTTATGCACTGGCTCAACACCATCCTCTATGGAAGAATTATACTGGGGCACGATTTCATGAGTAAGACACACAGTTATAGTATATATAGTTTCCTCTAGTCATGCATTATTATTACGAGGAATCCTACCTTACATTACATGGCCTCCTGCAGTCTTTAAAAGGGTGACACCACATTTCTTTACCATACCCTTTACGAAGGAGGCATAATAGTCACTACCTATCAAAATATTTATTGGGCCTACAGAATCATCATTTACACCAGAAGGTGCTAAATTTACATTATGTGAAAGTCTTTCTGTAGCTTTACTAAGCCCTACTGAAGATATTTTCTCTGGGAGTCTATCTACAATTACTGCATTAACACGTTTTTTCTCATTGCCCAAACGGACAGTTACATAAACAGTGTCATACAATTGAGCCCTTATATCTGAGAGAAAACTAGATAATTTTAGAGTTGTAGGATCCCCCATCTGTACTTTCATACCATCAAGACATTTACGTTTTATGAAAGTACGCTGGGATCCCTGGTCTAATAATGCAGTTACATTTTTTGATTTATGCCTTTTATCATCAATTTTTACCTGTAACACAAGTAAGGCTCCTTCAGCAAAACCATCATTATTAACATTAGCAGCAATTTTTACATTAGCCACTGTTGTGTCAGGATTGTCAACATTATCATTAATATCAACATTATCATATAGACCCTTACACATGACTATATGGTGTCTTCCTTTGTGACATTGATAACAGTTGTTTAATTTGGCATAACAATCCTTTACATTGTGATTACCTAAACATCTGATACGTCTGTCAAGTTCTTCCAATCTTTCAACTTTATCATTCCATGAATTGTATGCATTGCAAGAGACAATCTCTTTTCTTTGACTGGTTTCTTATTAACTGGGCTACTCTTAGGAGGGTACTTATTCTTCTTACCTTGTGGAGAATCATTTTTTCTGATTCCTGCTACTTGATATATACCTATGCAACTCTTTTTAGGAAATGAATTTTGATTATTAACATTGGGATAATTTTTCCCCTTGTGAAACTTGACAGATACCTCAAAGTTATTATGTGTTACATCTTTAAAATGAGTTGGTTGGCTGGTCTGCAACTGAACAATTAATTCTTGTAGACCTAGTCTTATTTCCTCCAGACCAAAATAACCTTTGTGATATTTGTTCGAGCCATTCAAGTGTTTTACAGCTTAATTTATTCCGTACAATGGCACTCAATAACCAGTCTGATTCCTTTAGATTTTATTTATTGCTTAAAGTTTGAGAGTACTCTCCAGTTTAACTCTAAACTGCTGTAAATCTTTGTAAGTGTGATCTGGAGATTTTAAATTAACAATGATAGTCACTAGATCCAACCTTCTTTGTTCTATATTACCATAAGTGACTTTCAACAAGTCAACTGCTTCCTTGTAAGAGTCCTCTACATTGGGAAAGGCTTGTATGAGTATGTGAGCATCTCCTCTTATCTGCCCTTTGAGGTAAAATAATTTAGTAACATATGCTAGGTCACTCCTATCATGCACAGCTGATTTAAAAATTGACCAAAATTCCTCCCAATTTTCTCCAGGATTAAATACAGGTAAACATAATTCTGGGAGTTTTGGCAAAGACATATTATTTTTTGGAATAGATAGATTAACTGCTTGGTTTACACCTCTTAATTTATTCAAAGCCTGACTTTTACAAGAAAGAATCTTTTCTTCTTATTCATAATACTGGTTAATCATAGGATTTATTTCTGTCTCATCACCACAATTTACTAACAAATCTAATTCATATTTTTTATAATATAATTTGTATGAATCATATCTATTCCCTAAAGCATCTAAATACAATTTTAAATCATAAGTATTCACAGTTTCTTGATTCATTAATTCCAAACATCTATTGTATGCCTTTATTACATGACCCTTTCTAGCCTGCAATGATGATTTTTTTTTTTTGCTCTAAATTCCATGTGTTTGTCATCTACATTAATTTCCTCATTTTCACCCATGGTGCAATGTATTAAATTCAACTTAATTAATAACACTGATTATGTACTTAATTATGCACTTTATAAAGCTAAATATTACAACTTACCTTGAATAAATCCTAGCTACTTGAACTTAGCAATTACATTTAAGGAAATTATAATATAAACTTTAAATATACATTAATAATTTTAGCTACACTTGAGCTTAGCAATTACACATGTAAGGAAATTATAATACAAATTTTAAATACACATTAATATGAATCTTAGCCAGACTTGACTTATCCTTGCCAGACTTGGCTTAGCAAATTTAGTATTGTAATAATTATAATCCACTACACGTTAAGTAAATTTGTGGACCTAACATCCACCTCCTGTCATTTCACATATAATTATTAAGTAATTAAATCACTAATTAATGACTTCACTAATTACATCCAGTTTGATCAAGGACCAATGGGCAACTAATGTGGAAAATTAAATTTACTGGGATGTAACTCACAAGGTACATACCAGTAAATGATAACAAAGATAATTATTCTTTATCAATGTTACAGAGAAAAGTAGGAATTTTAGGACACCTAGGTCGCAAAAAATGTCCCCCTTCAATACCTACTATAATCTATCTCTCCACAAGTCACTCTGGGCCTATATTAATTTCTAATGAATTATACATCACCAGGAATTCTGGTAAAAACATTAATATAAATATGTGAACTGTATGTTAAAATTAATAAATGATTACATATACACATTTATGTAACAGAAGGAGAATTTATCTTAACACCACTCACCAATTAGTCTGGAGATTACTGTGTGTCATGTACAGAACCCCCTGCCTAAAATATGGAGAAAATACTGGCCAGAATTTCAACATAAATATATAGACATGACTTAGCTGGGGTAATATCCTGTTTCCATCTAATTACGGAGTCCTGTCCAGTCGCCTGATTTCTCACGTTATGCAGGACTGCAATTCCAACAATTTCGGCTCATATTTGAGAGGTTTTAAGCCCAATGTAACCTCTAGAGCGACGAAAATTTATGCACATTTCATTAGCGTGCCTTCACCACATTCAAAAACAATGGCGACTCCTCCCCCCAGCAACGCTCATCCATCGCTGGCTCTTTATTTATTTACAAATTAATTTTTATTACCTACAAAATGAATGAAATAGGTTTTGTCAGTATTGAGTGTAAGCTTATTAGTCATCATCCAGGTAGATATTTTCTGCAATTCAGCATTAACAGTATTGGCTAGTATGACTGGGTTTGGGTTGAGATAAGACGTATGTTGTGTCATCTGCAAATAATATGGGTTTGAGTAGTTGTGATGCATTCGGTAGGTCATTGATGTAAATGAGAAAGAGGAGAGGGCCAAGGACACTTCCTTGTGGAACCCCAACTGTAATTGGTTGTGTGGAAGAGTTAGCTCCATTTGTATCCACTTATTGGTTTCTTTTACTAAGGTATGACTTTAGGTAGTTGAAGGAGTGCCCTGTTATACCATAGTGTGTTAATTTAATGTGCAGCAAATCATGGTCGACTGTATCAAAAGCTTTACGTAAATTAATAAAGATTCCCAGCAGGACTTCTTTCTTCTCGAGAGTGGTGTATATTGGTTCTAGCATGTGTATAATAGCATCATCTGTGCTTTCATTAATCCTGAACCCAAACTGAGAGGGGTTGAGTATGTCTTGAGAAACGAGATAGGAATAGATCTGCCTATGAATTAATTTTTCAAAGATTTTAGTTATTCAAGTCTGTTTGATCACCTCCTTTGTGGATCGGGGTGACCCTCGCTATTTTGAGAATTTATGGGAAGGTGGATGATTCGATGGATTTGTTACAGTGTTGCAATAATTGGTGACAGTACTTGAGAAGCTATATTGTACATAAAAGGTGGTAAGTTATTTATATCTCCTACCTTGTTTTTAAGGGTGTTGGTGATGAGCGAGACTTCTGTTGGGTTGGTTGGAGCTAGGAATAGTGCATTCGGGTAGGTACCAGTGAGTTAGTCTGATGGGCGGGTGTTTGAGCTTGAGATTTTGCTCGCTAGATTTTTTCCTATGGTGGAGAAAACATTGAGTCTGTTTGCTGTTTCAGTTGGTGGGAGTAAGGGTTCATCTTATTTTGTTAATTTGAGTGGTTTGTTTGAAGCCTGACCACTGACTGTGGGCACTACAAAGTTGTGCTCTCTACCCCTAGTACTATGTTTGCTTTGGTTCCCAACCTTGACAAAATTGGCAGCAAGATATTCTGGACACTGTTTGTGAGCAATTTTATAAACTTGATTTAGCTTCAGTTACACAAATAACCCGCACATAAAAGAGAGAAGCTTACGACGACGTTTCGGTCCGACTTGGACCATTGACAAAGTCACTCCCTTTCTTGGTACTTTTTCTCCTGCCCACCTCCGTCACTCTCAAGACTTCATTGAACGGGTTCGCTCTCTCCCAACCTGTAAGATGCTTAGTCTTGACGTTGAGTCCCTCTTCACCAATGTCCCTCTTGATGATGTCCTTGATTTCCTTAGAGAGAAGGCCCATGAAGGGTTTCTTCATCTCCCTATCCCCACGGATGTCTTTCTTGATCTGATCCGCCTCTGTGTGGACTCTAACTCCTTTTCCTTCCAAGGGAAATATTATTCTCAAACCTTCGGTGTCGCTATGGGCTCTCCTCTCTCCTGTCCTTGCTAATCTTTACATGGAATACTTCGAGACTGTTCTTCTTCCTACCCTCGATGTGCAACCTTCACTCTGGCTCCGCTATGTGGATGACATCTTTGCTCTGTGGCCTCATGACTCCAGTCTCTTCCAACCTTTTCTTGAAGCTCTCAACAATCTTGCCCCTTCCATTAAGTTTAAAGCTGAATGGGAATCTAATTCCTTACTTCCTTTCCTTGATGTCCATGTCCACCGCTCAGTTACAGGTTTTTCCTTTTCCGTTTACCGTAAACCTATGCACAGTGGCATGTACATTCACTACTTTTCCTATCATGCTTCCCCTGTCAAGAAAAGTGTTCTTATCTCCCTCTTTCTCCGTGCCCTCCGCATCTGTGATCCTCAGTTCCTTCCAGCAGAAATTTCCACTCTTCATAATTCGTTCTCCCGTCTTGGCTACCCTTCCCATTTCATAGACTCTGCCCTCTCATGTGCTAAACGCAATTTCTTCTCTCCCAAACTCTCTACCCATGGGAACTCTTCTATCCTCTGCCTTCCCTACATTTCCGGTCTTTCTAATCTCAACAATTCTCTCCGTCCCTTAGACATCAAGCTTACCTTCCGCCAGACTAACACTCTTCGCACTAATCTCGTTCATACCTCTCCTCCCTCTACAGATGTTCCTGGTGTCTACTCTATTTCTTGCTCCTCCTGTCCTCTTCAATACTTCGGAGAAACTGGTCGATCTCTTTCTGACAGACTTAGGGAGCACAAAAATAGTGTTAGGCTTGCCGACACTAACAATGCTCTTTTCTGTCACGTGAGAGATCATAGCCATCCTATTGACTGGTCTTCTGCTAAAACTGTCTTCCCTACTTCCAACTCGAACAGTCGCCGTTTAGTTGAATCCTCTCTAATACACAACTTTCCTTGTATGAACCTTAGCCCTGGCTTCGTCTCTGTAGATGCCTTCCTCTCCCACTACATTGTAAAATGCTCCAAACTTCAGAACACCCGTGACTTAACCTGAATCCTCATTTCTTCTTCTTCTTCTTCTTCTTCTTCTTCTTCTTCTTCTTCTTCTTCTTCTTCTTCTTCTTCTTCTTTTCTTCTTCTTCTTTCTTTTTCTTCTTCCTCTTCCCTTTCCTCTCTCCTTTTCTCCTCTGGGTTGTCTTTCTCTCTCCTGTCTCGTGTTTCTGTTCCCTCTTCATTTATTTTATTTCACCACTTCCCCTTTCACGCACCTCGGTGCGCTTGCTCTCCCTCTGTGGGTTTCTAGCTCTCTTGCAGTGCTCCCCTTCCTTTGTATTTGACTGGCTCGTCTTCCTTATTTCCCACTTCTACCACTACCACTACTACTACCTCTTCTTCTTCTACTACAACTACTGATGGAATTAAGACACATGTGCGGCGTCTGGTTGTCTTTGTTGTGGACGTTTCGCCATCCAGTGGTTGGCTGGATGGCGAAACGTCTACGGTGGGGATGCCCGGGTGTTGTGCATGTGTCATTTCATCCTGTCGGTATTATATACAATTCTTGTACTACTACTACTACTACTGCTACTACTACTACTACTACTACTACTACTACTACTACTACTACCTCCACCTCTTCCTGCCTATATATAGCCGTCCTGCTCCACCTCTGTTAGTGTGACTTTGTCAATGGTCCAAGTCGGACCGAAACGTCGTCGTAAGCTTCTCTCTTTTATGTGCGGGTTATTTGTGTATCGTTCCAGTCACGGTATTGTGCCTTTTTGTTATTTAGCTTCAGTTGTTTTACTGTCTTCATCATTCAGCATATCCAATTGTTGTAATTCATCCTGGCCTACATGCTCTCTTGGACACAGGTCCAGGATGAATCTTACCATTTTGTTCTGGGTGATTTGCAGTCTATCTTTCAGGTTTTTTTTTTTTTGTCAATTAAGAGTACCATGAAGAGGAAACGTAGTCCAAATGACATAGGGTCCTGCGAGCCTCAGTAGGTAGACGCTGTGCTTGTCTGTAGAGGAACTTCAGTCTGATCTTTGCTTTCTTTACTACACTGTTCCCTATCAATTCTTCTGACATGAATGGGTCAAAGTGGATTCCCAGATATTTTACTGAGGAAACTGAAGTGATGGGTTCCTCATTACACCGGATATTAAAATTATTTACCATTCTCAGTTTATGTTTCATGCAAAAGAGTATGGCTTCCGTTTTCCTAGGTGTAACGATAGTTTGTTGTCTACTAGCCATTTGCTGCAGGACTCCAGTTCCAGTGTTATTACAATAGCTCTGTCTTGTAGGTCTTTACCTGACACTGACAGAGCACTGTCATCCGAATACAGTAGGAGTTTGCTCTTGACACTGATGGTCATGTCGTTTACATAATAAAGAAATAATAAGGGACCCAGAATACTACCTTGGGGAACTCCATATGGTATCGGCAGGGGTTCTGATTCTGTTTTGTTGATTTTGACAATTTGCTTCCTATTACTAAGATAGGACTTAAACTAGTCTATGGAACCTATGCCGATAGCATGAAGTTTCTTACATAATATATTGAGGTTGACAGTATTGAAGGCCTTTTGCTAGTCTTGGGTTACCATTCCTATGAGGTTCCCTATCAACATTTCAGTTCTCATGTAATCCATCGATTATTAGGGAGGTGTCGGTTGAGCAAGATCTCCTAAAGCCTGATTGGTAACTATGAAGAATGTTATTGTCATTAAGATACTTAACTACTTGACAGTACACCGCCCTCTCTAGTATTTTGGATATTACTGAGTATACTAACAGGCTTATAGTTGCTGACATCAGACCTACTATTTTTCTTGAAGATAGGAGTAACTCTGGCCTCCTTGGACCCCTCCGGTACGGTATTAGTTGTGATGGACAAATTTATTATGTGAGCAATGAGGACCGGCATTTCAGAGACACCATCTTTTAGCAACTTAGGCGGGATGTTATCTGGGCCGGTGCTCTTAGTTTGGTTTAACCTGCTTAGTTCTTTTTGCCCGAAATCATGAGATACATTTACTAGTTGACAACAGTTTGGGGTTATTCCTTTATTGGTATAGTATGTTTAAAACATATCAGAGTCAGTGTTAAAGGTATTTGATGCAGCTGGTAGTGTACTTACTAGCGTTGATGCGACAGTTGTGTAGTATGAATTAAAGCAGTTTGCCACTTTAGTTGTTTCGTGGCATACCTCGTTATCGATATTTAGTACTATGTTTGATCTGTCTACTAGTTTATTGCTATACCCAACTGTTTTAATTGTTGCCAGAGCTTTCTGGGGTTATTCTTGTACTCTTCGATTTTTGCGCAATTGTGCTTTGCCTTTGCTCCTTTTATAAGTCTCTGCACCTTTGGAATTCATTTTGTAGAAAATACTGTATATTCTCGAAAATACAATGTATTTTATATGTAAATTGATGGCCTATATTGTAGGTAATAAAAATTAATTTGTAAATAAATAAAGAACCAGCGATGGGTGAGCGTCGCTGGAGGAGAGACGCCATTGTTTTTGAATGGGGTGAAAGCACGCTAGCGAAATGTGCGTAATTTTCTTCGCTCTAGGGGTTTTATTGAGCTTAAAACCTCTCAAATAGGAGCTGGAATTGCACTCCTGTATAACGTGAGAAATCAGGCGACTGGACAGGACCCCGTACTTAGATGGAAACAGGATATTAACCCAGGTGATGTCTATGTTGAGATTCTGGCCAGTTTTCTCCATAAATTTAGGCAGGGCTTTGAGCATGACACACCGTGATCTCCAGACTAATTGGTGAGTCTTATGATTATAAATTCTCCTTCTGTTACATAAATGTGTATATGTAATCATTTATTAATTTTAATATACAGTCCACATGTTTATATTAAATTTTACCAGAATTCCTGGTGATGTATGTTTCATTTGCAATTAATATAGGTCTAGAGCAATTTGTGGATATGACAGTTGTAGGTATCGAAGGGGGACATTTTTTGAGACCTAGGTGTCCCACAATTATTACTTGTCAGTGTAACTTTGATAAATAATAATTATCTTTGTTACCATTTACTGGTATGTACCTTATGAGTTACATCCAGGTAAATTTAATTTTCCATACATTTAGCGCTGCAATAACCTGTCTCTTTGCCTTAAATCTTTGTAGCAACTGGCCTTTGAGTTTCATATCTAATATCTCAGTAGTCATTCAGGGTTCGGTTCTCCGTTTAATCCTAACCTCTTTAACTGGTGCAATACTATCAAGGGTGGCATTGAACATTTACGTCCGTGCAACTTGTTATCACTGTCCAATCACAATTATGTAGCCTATTTACCAGTGTTTCTTTACTGTAGTTTCTGGTTTATCTGTTTTTTATTGTCCTGTGTAGGCCTATTCGTTCCCTAGTGATTTTCCTGGTGGAGTAAATGATGAAATGATCACTAAGGTTTGTGGTAATGACGCCTGACTGACTAATGTTCTCAGAGCGGTTACAAAGTATGTGGTCGATTAGGGTGACTGAGAACTGTGTGATCCGGGTTGGTGTAATAATTAATTGAATGTAACTATTTAAATCTAAAATTTGCTTATACTTTTTACATTGCTCGTTATTTTGCTGTTGAAAACAGATACTGAAGTCTCTCAGTATTACTGTTTTGCAGCTGTTATCAAGTCCGGATAAGACGGCGGTAACTAGTTCCTAAGATGGGTTTGGTCTCGGGAAACAACACTTCATACCATAGAATCTCCAGTTTATTGTCATTTAAATCAGGTCTTGGGTTGTAAGCTAAGTCATTTCTTATGAAGGCACATACCCCACCACCTTTTTTATTCCTATCTTAGCGTTTTATATTGTAACCTTCAATTTTGACCTCGACATCAGTCACCGTATCATCCTAGCAGGATTCAGAGATGGATATAACAGCCGCCCTAATTTTGTTAGCTAGAATCCTAATCTCTGCCAATTTTGGAAAAAGTGATCTTGCGTTGACATGATTAGAGTGAAGGCCTGTTTTCATAAAACAATCAGTATCATCAGTATATGGCAAGGGGTCATTTGTATTAAAATTAGATAAATCAATATCATCACTGCTGAAGGGTAACTGTGCCTAAGTGCATTTGTTACAAACAAAATGAGATCTTGTATCATTACCATAATCAAACACACATCCATTATGCACCCACCCCTTACACAATTTACATTTGATTAAACCTTCTATCTAGTTAATTTATATTCCATACGAAATGTAAAGTAAAGCGTTGGTGATATTTCCTACGAGGACAGACTTGAGGGAACTTAATCTGCTTTATCTTGAAAGGCCAGAAATGCATAATTAGTGGCTTTCTTAGGTGTTTACTTATGTACTTACTGATTTACTTAGTCATGTAGCTACATTATTTATATGCTCACAGAAATGAAGCATTATCATTATCATTGAAGTACACAAATGGAAGAGAAAAATAAATAATCGAAGTTCAAAGGTGTATGAGGAGGGTTACTGACCAGCAAAATGAAATCAATTATGAAGGTGCCCTACTTGGAGGAGGATCAACGCCCCCGCGGCCCGGCCCGTGATTAGTCGTGTTCTTTCTTGTTACCACGATGATGCTCTCGATTTTTTTAATCTCCCCCTGTCTTCTTTCATCATATGTCTCCCAGTCTGCCTCAGGAAGCCCATGAATAAGTGTCCTCTCCATTTCCTCATTCATATCTCTGGGTCAAATTTAAGTATCTGCTTGGTTGTCTCCCTTATC
>NC_069422.1:21120453-21195453 GCF_026875155.1 Cherax quadricarinatus
TGTCATCCTTTGCAGACTATACTAGGATCTGCATGAGACTCTCATCTATTGAGGACGCGGTTAACCTCCAATTAGATATAAACCAAGTTTTCCAATGAGCAACGGAAAACAATATGATGTTCAATGAAGACAAATTCCAACTACTCCGTTATGGAAAACTGGAGGAGATAATAACTAGAACCGAGTATACTACAAATTCTGATCATACAAACAGAGGAAAAATAATGTGAGGGACATGGTAGTGGTAATGACTGAGGATCTCACTTTCAAGGATCACAACAGTGCCACGATCACAACTGCAAAGAAAATGATAGGATGGATAATGAGAAAGTTCAAAAAAAAGCCAAGCCATTAATGATCCTTTTCAAATCATTTTTTTCTCTTTAGGCTGGAATACTGCTGTACATTAACATCTCCGTTCAAAGCAGGTGAAATTGCAGATCTAGAGAGTGTACAGAGAGCCTTTACTGCACATATAAGTTCCATCAAACACCTCAACTACTGGGAACGCTTGGAAGCACTTGACTTGTACTCACTGGAACGCAGGCGAGAGATATAATCTACACGTGGAAATCCTAGAAGGGATGGTCCAGAATCTGCACACAGAAATCACTCTCTACGAAAATAAAAGACTTGGCAGGCGATGCAAAATACCCTCAATGAAAAATAGGGGCGCTATTGGTACACTATGAGAAAACACCATAAGTGTCCGGGGCCCAAGACTGTTCAGCAGCCTCCCACCAGGCATAAGTGGAATTACCAATAGGCCTCTGGCTACCTTCAAGAGGGAGCTGGACAGATACCTAAAGTCGGTGCCGGATCAGCCGGGCTGTGGTTCGTGCCTGATCAACCAGCAGTAACAGCTGGTTGATCAGGCCCTAATCCACCGGGAAGCCTGGTCGTGGACCGGGCAGCGGGGGCGTTGATCCCTGGAATACCCTCTAGATAGACTCGAGGTAGGCAGGTAATTAGTGATTCCAGGTCGTTCACCTTCTTCAGTACCTCACAGGACGGGAGGTACTGAAGAAGGAGTGAGAATAAACTCCCCTTTCAGATTTGGGAACACTGATATCTTAACGCCATATTTCTCACACGGGGTGAATTATAGCAGAGTAGGTAGTGTCGAAGTGTCCTTTGCTTATCAACCTGCTTATCAAAGCTTCGCTTGACTGATCTGAGGCAAGGAAACATTGTGTCTTTTCTGGGACTTCGGGGCTCTTGCTACCTGCCAACCTTCTTCATCCAGTATATCTATGGTTGGGATCGGCGTTTCTTGATCCATCCCTACCTCACTGGCCCAGCCGGCTTCGCTTGGTACGCCGTCGCAGGATCCCAGGGAGACCAGTGAGTGGTCTCACAGCTTCGCCAGAACTGCGCCCCATATATCCAAATCCGAGTCCTCTGCTGAGTTCATGGGACATCGTGATCTCTTCAATTCGGAAGAAGCCGTGTGGTTAGTGTGCCTGTCTCGTGACTAACAATTGGCCAGAGAGGTAGAGGAAGTGGTAGTAATAGAAACAGTAAGTAGGGGTAGTGACACAAGAGTCAGAAAGTGGAGTGTACCGAGGCAATAGTAGTAGTAGTAGTAGTAGTAGTAGTAGTAGTAGTAGTAGTAGTAGTAGTAGCAGAAGTATTCTAGGAAGTCTAAGGACAAAAAAAGGAGCACCGCAGGAGAGCTAATGGCCCAGGAGGGCAGGACCGAAAAAAAGGGGAAAAAATTCAAGGCAGAATAAACCAAAGCAAAAAAAAAGGAAAGCGAAGGTAAGCCTGTCCTTGATTTTTCCCCTGTTTTTTTGATCTTTCCCTGGGGCCAATGCACTCCTGCGTGCTTTTTTTTTTGTCTTGACTTCCTAAATACTTATATACTGCTACTTCTATATTACTAAACTATACAATCGTACTTTTACTATTACTATTAAATTACTACTATATTTTTGCACTATACTATTATACTGCGCTACTAATTTTACTACTAATCTATCTTACTATTATACTACTCTATTATTGCTACTGTATACTACATTATTGTTCACTATTACTACATTTTATTACTATACTATAACTATTTACTTTTACACAAAATACTTATATTCTATTCTTTATTTTCTATTACTATTTTAACTATATTATCTCCCGTATTGTTAATACTTTGCTGTGTGCGCTGTGTGCACACTCTCGGAGTCTGTGTCAACCCCAATATTACTACTCCCACACTTAGTAAAATATTTTAATTTTCTTAAAGAAGGAATTGCCCAAAAAATGCAATTTATTATCATTTTCGTTTTTAAAGTTAATATTGACGTTTTTAGCTAAAATTGAAGTATTAAAAGAGCGTGCACGTACTCTGAAACGTCTCCACTACAATACTTTTGTTATTATTTCTACCTTCTTGCTTCCGTTCCCTCCCCCCTCTCTATTGCCCGGCTCCCCAATTTGGGTAACCGCTGGGAGACCCGGGCCAGGACTGTCATGAAAAAACCTACTGTATCTTTGTGTTCCACAAGGACCTAGGATCATCAGAGACATCCAGGATCCGGGCATCCCAATTTTTGAAAATGGTTTCTTTCGATAGGATGGGATAGGGGCGATGTCCAATGACCATCGGATCAGTTTTGGGAAAAATATGGCGCGCAATGTGGCAAAAACCCTGCGAGACCACTCCCTGGCTCATGGGGGAAAAAGAGATAGGGTGGTAAAAAATGTTCCCCCAACTACGAAAACAGATGCCGAAGGGGCAAGAAATACGAGCCCCGAAAGTCCAGGAAAACACAGGTTTTTTGCCTTGATCGGGCAAGCCAAAGCCATCTCCAAGAACAAATTCGGTTTGATAAAAAAAAGGCCCCACGACACACCAATTTATAATTTCGCCAAGAGAGGAAATATGGCCTGAAGATATCAGTGTCCTCAAATTTACAAGGGTAATTTATCATCACTCCCCGAAACAGAATCCTATGAAGTACTGCAGAAGGTGAACTACCTCGAATCACCACTTTTTTCCCAGGCAAAAACCCATAGAGTGGTAAAAAAACGGCTACTAATGAGCAAAATCACTAGCTACCTCTCGAAGCAATCAAAGTAACCAAAAACCCTAAAAAATAGCGGCTTAAAACCAAGAAGGACGGCAACTTACCAACGAGGCAGGTCATGATCTAACTTAGAGAACCTCCCCCATTTCAACGGCTCTGGGGTGAGGGGAAAATACCGGGTTTAGAACGTAAAACCAAAACCCTTTGAGGTGCTTCAGGTGCCGGGTACGCCCCTCGGGCCCCCTGTAGTTGGGGGAAAAATTGCGGTTTGGGGGGAAAGGGGTCTCCCCCGTCCAAAGATGCTTGGGTAAAAATAGGTGTCTGAACTGAAAAAAGAAGCATCACCCCTGGAACTTGCACTCCCAAAAGAGGTTCCGCCGTCAGGACAACTGAAAAACCTGATTGGCCCCTCCAACAACTTTAGAGCCATCATACTGAGCGCAGCTTGTTCAGAGGGGGGCTAAGTATCACGGTGTCTACGGCCACTTCCCCGGCCACAGCGAAAAGGGGGGAAGCCGAGGGGAAAATCAACGACAGGGGGACTCCCACCGAAACAGGCCCATGCTGCGGGACAAACTACCCCCAACCATCAACCTAGCACTACAACAGTCACCAAAGAAAAGCCTGTAGCCAAAAAGAACAGAGGAAACCATCCCTATTTCCCCCGAGCCATCAAAGATATCGACAATGAGTTTCTTCATGATGTGTACGCGACCCTGAAAAGACAGAAGAAAAAAAAAAAACATTCGGTTATTGTGAAGCCTTCTTGAGTTAGTATATGGACAAAGCGAGTCAATGCGTTTATTTGCAAATGTACCCCGGCCTTCCAATACAAGGACCCGAGAACCGGTGGCCTGGTGGTAAATTTACTGCGAAAGTAAAAGTTATGGAGCGTAACTCACAGAGATACAGGGAAGACCCTGTACAGCCAAGATCAGTGATTTAGATCATCTACTTTCAGGTAAATACGTTAACTATCAACCTCAGATTCTCAAAGTATCTTCTTCGGTCCTAAAAAGGGATCTTTGGATTAAGATTTTTTCAGGAATTTTTCCCAAAGAATAAACAAAACGAACCAAAAACTTCGTGCTTTTGTGTGACTGTTAATGACTCAGTGGGACTGAAACTCTTCTAAGTTTCCCTTTTTCCCTTTCCCAAATGCGGGTTATTTGTTTTTTGATTCAATCCTGTATTTTGCCTTTTTTTCTTTGGGAAATGGAGTTCCCAAATTTTCAGAAGTAGGAATATATGTTTGGAGGGGAGTTTTAGAAATTTGTTTTTAAAAATTTGAAAGTTTTTGCGAAAAAATTTTTAGTAAAAATGTCTAAGACAGGAACAGTCTTGGATAGTACACAGAAAAAAATGCAGATCCCTTACGATTTTTTGTTAATCGATAAAAAGGTGCTTTATCAAAGACTTATTGAAGGTGCTGATCACATGGTGATCTGCTGCCTCATCTTAAATCTTTTTTGAATAAAAAGCTACTCAGCAGTTTTTGCACCCCTCATATTATGTCCGTCTCGTTGGTGGTTCCTCCTCTTAGACTCTTGCTTGGTTCCTGTTTCCCCTGAGAATACCTCCTAAAAAACGTTTTTTCAGCTCCTCGCAGAGTTTCTGGTCTTTCTTTGAGTTCTATCCTTTCATCTTCAGCCTGGTTCCCGGTCCTTTACTGTGTCCTTTGATGTGATTGTTTTGAAACGGGTTCAGTTTGGCTTTACATGGTATGTCATTCACAGATTATCGTTCAGATTTTGTCCTTATCGAGCGATTCATTTCTGACTTTCTGCTTATTCCATTTCTTCTTGTCTTCCTGCTTTCAAACATTTTTGCATGTTTTTGCGCTCTTAAATTTGCCCATCTGCACCTCTGGGTTACTGGTTCACTCGTTTTGCTAAAGTTTTTTCTGTTTGGCTTGAATTTCTTCAATACCTCCCAATGCTTTTCGTTACATCCTCCATTTTTCTTCATTGTCTTTCCCCAAGTACTTAAATTTTGTGTAGGTGAACATATCCTCTTTGGGAAGTCAGGGTCCTTCCCTTTCCCGCACTGTTGGGGTGTGTATACCAATTGTGGTTTCAGGGTCGAGTCACAGCTCTTGGCCCCCGCTTCACTAGTCGTTAAAAGGTGCTCTTTCTGCTCCCTGGCCTTGTGTGTGTTTGTGTTGTGGGTGTGTGGTGTGGTGTGTGTGTGTGTGTGTTGTACTCACCAATTGTACTCACTTTGTGGTTGCAGGGGTCGGCTCAGCTCCTGGTCCGCCTTTATGTCGTACTGGTCCTCTCCCCCTCGTCCCCGAGCTTTGTCATCCTTTCTTAAACTAGTAGGTTCCCCCCCATACTTCACTTGCCGGCTATTCCCTTCCGACGACTTATGACTGAAGAAATATTCCAAACGCCCCCGTGGCTGTCTGAGTTTTCAGTTCCAATTGGGACCCCCTTTTTTCTGTGTCAATCTCTGGAAACATCCTGTCTCTGTCCACCTTGCCTATTCCCCGCAGTATCTTGTATGTCGTTATCATGTCTCCCCTGACCCTTCTGTCCTCCAGTGTCGTCAGTCCGATTTCCCTCAACCTTTCCTCGTACGACATTCCCCTGAGCTCTGGAACTAGCCTTGTTGCAAACCTTTGTACTTTCTCTAACTTCTTGACGTGCTTGACCAGGTGTGGGTTCCAGACTGGTGCTGCATACTCCAATATGGGCCTACCATACACAGTGTACAGCGTCTTGAACGATTCCTTATTAAAGTATCGGAACGCTATTCTCAGGTTAGCCAGACGCCAGTATGCTGCAGCAGTTATTTGGTTGATGTGTGCCTCCGGTGACGGGCTCGGTGTTATGGTCACCCCAAGACCTTTCTCCCTGAGTGAGGTCTGTAGTCTTTGTCCCCTAGCCTATACTCTGTCTGCCGTCTTCTTTGCCCCTCCCCAATCTTCATGACTTTGCATTTGGCAGGATTGAATTCGAGAAGCCAGTTTCTGGACCACGTGCCCAGCCTGTCCAGGTCTCTTTGCAGTCCTGCCTCATCCTCATCTGATTTAATTCTTCTCATCAGCTTCATATCATCTGCGAATAGGGACACTTCAGAGTCTATTGCTTCCATCATGTCGTTTGCATATATCAAAAATAGCACTGGTCCTAGAACTGACCCCTGTGGGACCCCGCTCGTCACAGGCGCCCACTGTGATACCTCTTCACGTACCATGACTCGTTGTTGCCTCCCTGTCAGGTATTCCCTGATCCATTGCAGTGAACTCTCTGTTATATGCGCCTGATCCTCCAGCTTCTGTACTAATCTCTTGTGAGGAACTGTGTCAAATGCCTTCCTGCAGTCTAGGAAAATGCAATCAACCCACCCCTCTCTCTCGTGTCTTACTTCTGTTACCTTGTCATAAAACTCCAGAAGGTTTGTGACGCAGGATTTGCCTTCCATGAACCCATGCTGGTTTTCATTTATAATCTTGTTCCGTTCCAGGTGTTCCACCACTCTCCTCCTGATAATCTTCTCCATGACTTTGCATACTATACATGTCAGAGACACAGGTCTGTAGTTTAGTGCCTCGTTTCTGTTTCCTTTCTTAAATACGGGGACTATATTTGCTGTCTTCCATTTCTCAGGTAGTTGCCCAGTTTCAAGGGATGTGTTGAAGATTGTGGTTAGGGGCACGCACAGCATCTCTGCTCCTTCTCTAAGGACCCACGGGGAGATGTTGTCCGGTCCCATCGCCTTTGAGGTATCTAGGTCACTTAGCAGCTTCTGCACCTCCTCCTCGGTTGTTCGTATGTCATCCAACACTTGTTGGTATATTCCCTCTTGATGTTCCCTTCTGTGCTGTCTTCCCAGAGCCCTTTCTGTCTCTACTGTAAAAACTTCCTTAAATCTCCTGTTTAGCTCCTCACATATCTACCTGATCATTTCTTGATGAGTTCTCTCCACCTTCTGTCCTCAGTCTGATCACCTGGTCTTTGACTGTTGTCTTCCTCCTGATGTGGCTATACAACAGTTTCGGGTCAGTCTTGACTTTCGATGCTATGTTATTTTCATACTGTCGCTGGGGCTCCCTCCTTACCTGTGCATACTCGTTCCTGGCTCTGTGACTGATCTCCCTATTTTCATGTGTTCTCTGCCTTCTGTACTTTTCCATTCTCTATTGCACTTTGTTTTTGCCTCCTTATACCGTCGGGTAAACCAGGGGCTCGTTCTGGTCTTCCCATTGTTTCTGTTGCCTTTGTGAATAAACCTTTCCACTGCCTTCTTGCATTTTGTTGTTACATATTTCATCATTTCATTTACTGGCTTTCCTGCCAGTTCTCTGTCCCACGGAACCTCCTGCAGGAAGTTCCTCAAACCTACGTAGTCCCCTCTTTTATAGTCTGGCTTTTCCCATTCAACTCCTGTTACTTTGTCTACTTGCAACTCTACGTATTCAAAGCACAGAACTACGTGGTCACTAGCTCCTAGGAGACTCTCATATGTGATGTCCTCAATGGCTGAACTGCCCATGGTGAACACAAGGTCCAGTCTTGCTGGTTCATCCTCCCCTCTCACTCTGGTAGTGTCCTTAACATGTTGGTGCATGAGGTTTTCCAGCACCATGTTTTCCAGCACCACATCCAACATCTTGGCTCTCCATGTTTCGGGACCCCCATGTGGCTCCAGGTTTTCCCAGTCAATCTCCCTGTGGTTGAAATCACCCATAGCCAGCAACTTTGCTCTGCTGGAGTGAGCTCTTCTTGCCACCTCAGCAAGGGTGTCCACCATTGCTCTGTTGCTCTCTTCATATTCCTCTCTTGGCCTCCTGCAGTTCTGTGGTGGATTATACATCACTGCAATGACCACCTTGTGCTCCCCAGACTGAAGTGTACCTACTATGTAGTCCCTTTCTCCTGTCTCGTCTATGCCTCCTATTTTCTCGAATTTCCATCGGTTTTTTACGAGCAGAGCAACCCCTCCTCCTCCTCCTCTGTCCCTTCTATCTTTCCTCATGATCTGATATCCTGGTGGGAAGATTGCATCTGTTATTGTCTCCGTGAGTTTTGTTTCTGTAACAGCTATGATGTCTTGGGACTTCTCATTGATTCTTTCTTGCCATTCCTCATATTTATTCGTTAATCCATCCGTATTTGTGTACCAAACCTTCAACTTCTGTTCTAATACTGTAACTGTGGTCCTGGGGGAATACTGGGGTTGGGGAGCAGGAGCCCTGGTGGGGGCCTGTGGGGGCTGCAGTGGAGGTGGAGGAAGAGCTCCCATAGGGGGTTGCTCTAGGGGTAGGGTTCGTGGTGCGGGGTGTGGGAACAGAGGGATCGGTGTGTGATGGTTGGTTTGGATTGTTCAGTTGCCTTGGGGGTATCGTGGTTGGAGTCCTTCTGCAGGTGTTTCTGGGGGGTGTGCTTGCCCTTCCACCTGTGCCTGGGTTATTCTGTGTGTGTGTGTGTGTGTGTGTGTGTACTCACCTAATTGTACTCACCTAATTGTGGTTGCAGGGGTCGAGACTCAGCTCCTGGCCCCGCCTCTTCACTGATCGCTACTGGATCCTCTCTCTCTCTGCTTCCTGAGCTTTGTCATACCTCTTCTTAAAACTATGTATGGTTCCTGCCTCCACTACTTCACTTGCTAGGCTATTCCACTTGCTGACAACTCTATGACTGAAGAAATACTTCCTAACGTCCCTGTGACTCGTCTGAGTCTTCAGCTTCCAGTTGTGACCCCTTGTCCCTGTGTCCCCTCTCTGGACATCCTATCTCGGTCCACCTTATCTATTCCCCGCAGTATCTTGTATGTCTTTTATCATGTCCCCCCTGACCCTTCTGTCCTCCAGTGTCGTCAGTCCGTTTTCCCCTTAACCTTTCCTCGTACGACATTCCCTTGAGCTCTGGGACTAGCTTGTTGCAAACCTTTGTACTTTCTCTAACTTCTTGACGTGCTTGCCCCAGGTGTGGGTTCCAGACTGGTGCTGCATACCCAGTTGGGCCTAACATACACAGTGTACGTGTCTTGAACGATTCCTTATTGAGGTATCGGAACGCTATTCTCAGGTTTTGCCGGGGCCCCCCTTTTATGCTGCAGGGGTTTATTTGGTTGGGTTGTGTCCCCCCCCGGGGTGTTGTACCCCGGTTTTTTGGGCCCCCCCCAAAAGGTCTTTCCCCCCTGAGTGAGGCTGTTTTCTTTGTCCCCCTAGCCTATATTCTGTCTGCGGTTTTTTCTTTTCCCCCTCCCCAATCTTAATGATTTTGGCATTTGGCTGGATTGAATTCGAGGAGCCATTTTACTGGACCACTTTTTCCAGCCCCCCAAAGGTCTCTTTGCAGTCCTGCCTCCCCCTCGCCCGATTTAATTCTTTCATAAACCCTTCACGTATCTGGAACAGGGACCCCTTCAGAGTCTTTCCCTTTTCCTCATGTCGGTTCACTTTTTATAAAAAAATTTAGAAGGGCCCTAAAAATTCCCCCTGTGGGCCCCGTTTCGTAACAGGCGCCCCACTGGGATCCCTTTTTCCGTCCCCAAATGACCCCGTTGCTGCCCCCCGGTAGGTTTTCCCCTTTAACCCCATTGCGTCCCTTTCCCTTTTATGTGGGGGCCGGGATCCCCCAGTTTCTCCCAAAAAATTTCTCTTGGGGGGAACTGTGTCAAAGGCCCTTCCGGGCCAGTCTAGGAAACGAAAAATCTACCCAACCCTCTCTTGTGTTTTTCTTCTGTTCCCTTTTTCAAAAAAACTCCGGGGGTTTTGGTGATAAAAGATTTTGCCTTCCATGAACCCCATGCGGGTTTTTTCATTTAAATCTTGTTCCTTTCCCGGTGTTCGAACCCACTCTCCTCCTGATAACCCTTTCCATGCCCTTTGACAAAAATAAATGTCAGAGACCAGGGTCTGTAGTTTAGTGCCTCTTTTCCCGGGTTTCCTTTCTTAAATAGGGGGGCAAAATTTTTCCCTTTTCCTTCCTTTTTCTCAGGTTAGGGCCCAGTTTCAAGGGATGTGTTGGAAGTTGTGGTTAGGGCACACACACCCATTCCTTTTTCCCCCTCAAAGGGAAACCCTTGGGGAGTTTTTTGTCCGGCCCCCGTTTTGGGAGGTGTAAAAGGCCCTTTAAAAGGTTTCTTCACCCCCTTTCCTCAGTTGTTTCTTTATTGTCATCCAATCTTGGGGGTTGGGTATTTCCCTCTTGATTTTCCCCTTCTGTGCTGTCTTCCCAAAACCCCTTCCTGTTATTTTTAAAAAAATTTCCTTTTAAATTTCCCCGGGTTTCGCTCCTCATTTACCCCCCTGATAATTTCGTGTGGGGTTCCCTCCACCTTCGTCCTTAATCGGGATCCCCTGGTCTTTGACGGGTTGTTTTCCCTTCCCCGATGTGGTTTTAAAACAAACATTTTTGGGGCCCGTTTTGGATTTCATGCTATGTTTTTTTTACTGCCCGGGGGGGCCCTCCCTCCTTCCCTGTGCGAAATCTTTTCCGGGTTTGGGCAAAATGATTTCCTTTTTTCCCGTGTGTTCTCTGACCTTCTGTATTTTTTTCCATTCTCAAATTGCACTTTGTTTTTGCCTCCTTACCCCGTGGGGTTTAAAACCCCAAGGGGCTTTTTCTGGTTTCCCCGGGTTTTTTAAGTTCCCCTTTGGGGGAAATAAACCCTTTTCCCACTGCCCCCTTTGCATTTTGTTGCTACATATTCCAATCTTTTAAATTTACGGTTTTCCTGCCAGTTCTCTGTCCCATTTGGCCTCCCGCATGAAGTTCTTAAACCCCTATGAAAGTCCCCTTTTTATGGGCGGGTTTTTTCCCTTTCTACCCCTTTGTTATTCCTCCATTGGGCCCCCATTTCTATGTATTAAAAAGACCAAAAACCACTTTGGTCGTTGCTCCTGGGGGACCCTCTTATTTAAAATATCCTCAATTTCTGAGCTCCCACGGGGTGCCTCCGGTAATCTTGCGGGTTCATTCCCCCTCTCACTCGGGTTTTCCCTTTAAACCCATGTTGGTGCATGAGGTTTTTCCAGCCCCAGGGCCCCAAACTTCCTGGCTCTCCATGTTTCGGGCCCCCCCAGTGGCCCCGGGTTTTTTCCCGTCAATCTCCCTGGGGGTTAAATTTCCCCTAACCAAAAAATTTTTGCTTGATGGGGGTGAGCTCTTCTTGCCCCCGAAAAATTGTGTCCCCATTCCCTCTGTTGCTTCTTCATATTCCTCCCCTTGGCCCCCTGAAAGTTCTGGGGGTGGATTATCTCACTGCAATGACCACTTTGTGTTCCCGAGGAAGTTACCTGTTTATGTGGGTCTCTTTTTCCGGTCTAATTTTATTCCTTCCTTTTTCTCAAATTTTTCCCATCTTTTTTCCCGGCAGAGCCCCCCAAACCTCCCCCCCCCCCCTTTTTATTTTTCCTCTGATCGGGGATTTGGGGGAAAAATTGGGCTTTCTGTTATTGTTTCCATGAGTTTTGTTTCTTTTAACTCCCTTTGTTGTTGGGGATTTTCTCATTGTTTCCCTTTTTTGGGCCATTTTTTCATGTTTTTTCCCGTTTATCCTTTCTGCATTTGTTTTTTCCCCAAAACCTTAAAACCTTTGTTCAAATTTACTGTAACTGTGGTGCGGGGGGGGTGGAAAACAGAGGGAAAATTCGGTGTTGGGGATTTTTGGTTTGGAAGTTCGGGTTGCCTTGGGGGTTTTCGTGGTGGAGCCCTTTCTGCAGGTTTTTTCCTGGGGGGTGCGCGTGTCCTTCCTTTTGATCCGGGGTTTAATTCTGTCTCCTTTTTCTTTCCCCCCTTTTTTCCCCTTTTCGTTTTTGAACTCTTCTTTCTGTTTTCCCTTTCGGCCCCTTTGGGTGTTTGTCTCGGCCCCGAGGGTTCCCACCCCCGGGAAACTCCTGTTGCCCTCAGCCGTGTTTCTCCTGAAGGATCATGGTTGGGGTTTGATTCTCCCTTAAAAAAATTACTTTGGGAGGCCGATTCCTTTTCTTTTTTGCCACCCAAATTCCCCGAAAATTGCCCCGGGGTCATGTCCCCCCGCCTATCCCTTCAGATGTCTTCAAATCGCTTTTTTCCCCTGCTTTTTTTCATCATGTTTCCCCTTTACTTGTTAGCCCTAGACAAAACACGGATCTCCCCTTTTCCCCCCCACTGTCCCCCTTTGCTTTCCTCTGATTGGTTTTAGTTCCTTCCCGTGGAGGTTCCTTCCTTCACCCCTTCCTCTTAGGGCCCCCTATGCTTTTTGGGTTTACCCTTTCCTGTATTGCTCCTGGCCCCCCGGTTCTGTAAGGCCTTGCCTGTCCTAGTTCCAAAATGCTTCCAACCTCTCTTTCTGCCCCTAGAGTGCCCCTGTTTTTGTTTTGGCCCCAGTGGGTTTGCGGGCCCTCTGATACAGTTTTTTTCCCAAAGCCCTTCGGACCTGTTGTTGTTTTCGATGTGCCATTGCCGATGCTACTTTGAATATTTTTGTTCTGTGCTTTTCAGGGGCTCAGCTCCTCTTTCTAATCTTCTATCTTGATTTTCGCTCTGTGGCCTGTTCTTTCCCCCTCTCATTCTGCTGCCTAACCTTTTTCCATCTTCCTTTCCAGCTCATCTAGTCCCTTCCCCAGCCCCTTTCCCCCTTTTTTTGAGCTCTTCCCCTTTCCCCTCCCTCTCAGTTTCGTCCTTGGCCCCCCTTTTCCCTCTCCGGGTTTTAGGGGGGGGGGAAAAATAGACGGTTAGGGGGGGGATGGTGGTTGGGGGGGAGGGGGGGATGGTTTTTGGGAGGGGCGGGGGGAGATAGTTGGGGGGGGAGTTAGATGGTTTGGGGGAGGGAGTTAGATGGTTTGGGGAGAGAGGGGATGGATGGTTATGGGGGAGGGGGAGGATGGTTATTGGAGGGAGGGGGGTTTGTTGGGCGGGGTTAGACGGTTTGGGGAGGGGTTAGGTGGTTTGGGGGGGAGGGGTAGGGGGCTAAGGCTAAGGTTGTAAAGTGGCGGAGGGTGTGTGTGTGTGTGTGTTTTGTGTGTGTGTGTGTGTGTGTGGTGTGTTGTGTGTGGGTGTGTGTGTATGTGTGTGTGTGTGAATGTGTGTGTGTGAATGTGTGTGTGTGTGTGTGTGGTGGTGGTGTGTGTGTGTGTGTGTGTGTGTGTGGTGTGTGTGTGTGTGTGTGTGTGTGTGTGTGTGTGTTGAGAGTCTTGTGCGGTTGTAATGACTGGCCGCAACTTTTTTGTGACCTGACCTAAACCCTCCTGGGACCCCCTAGCACCGTCTTATGTGTGTGTGTATGTGTGTGTGTGTGTGTGTGTGTGTGTGTGTGTGTGTGTTGTGTGTGTTTGTGTGTGTGTGTGTGTGTGTGTGTGTGTGTGTGTGTGTGTGTGTGTGTGTGTGTGTGTGTGTGTGTGTGTGTGTGTGTGTGTGTGTGTGTGATTTCGCAATAATAAAACAACAGGTGTAAGATATATCAGTGACCAACACACATCATTGCAGTGGCCTTCACCTCACCACTGCAAACACTGTCGTACCAGTTCCTGGGTGCCACTCCCGACCACTGGTGCCAGGTGACACCCCTGCTGGAGGCTAACTGGACCCACCAGCAGATCCTAGACCTCGCTATTCCCTTCAGGTGAGTTACTTTTTCCTTCAAGTCAGTTATTCTTCCCTTTAGGTGCGTTGATTGCACTTCAGGTAAGTGGTTATCTCCTTCATATGAGTCGTTTTCTCCTTCAGGTGAGTTGCTGTGCTCTTCAGCTGAGTCACTGTCCTCCTTAGGTGATTCTTTCTATACCCTGGTATCTCCTTCAGACGAGTCTCTCTACCTTGGTATCTCCTTCAGACGAGTCTCTCTACCTTGGTATCTCCTTCAGATGAGTCCCTCTACCTTGGTATCTCCTTCAGATGAGTCTCTCTATCCTGGTATCTCCTTCAGACGAGTCTCTCTACCCTGGTATCTCCTTCAGATGAGTCTCTCTACCTTGGTATCTCCTTCAGATGAGTCCCTCTACCTTGGTATCTCCTTCAGATGAGTCCTTCTACCTTGGTATCTTCTTCAGATGACTTCTCTACCTTGGTATCTCCTTCAGATGAGTGCCCTCTACCTTGGTATCTCCTTCAGATGAGTCCCTCTACCTTGGTATCCCCTTCAGATGAGTCCCTCTACCTTGGTATCTCCTCAGATGAGTCTCTCTACCCTGGTGATTCTTTCTATACCCTGGTATCTCCTTCAGACGAGTCTCTCTACCTTGGTATCTCCTTCAGACGAGTCTCTCTACCTTGGTATCTCCTTCAGATGAGTCCCTCTACCTTGGTATCTCCTTCAGACGAGTCTCTATCCTGGTATCTCCTTCAGACGAGTCTCTCTACCCTGGTATCTCCTTCAGATGAGTCTCTCTACCTTGGTATCTCCTTCAGATGAGTCCCTCTACCTTGGTATCTCCTTCAGATGAGTTCTTCTACCTTGGTATCTTCTTCAGATGACTTCTCTACCTTGGTATCTCCTTCAGATGAGTCTCTCTACCTTGGTATCTCCTTCAGATGAGTCCCTCTACCTTGGTATCCCCTTCAGATGAGTCTCTCTACCTTGGTATCTCCTCAGATGAGTCTCTCTACCCTGGTATCTCCTTCAGATGAGTCCCTCTACCTTGGTATCACCTTCAGATGGGTCTCTCTACCCTGGTATCTCCTTCAGATGAGTCCCTCTACCTTGGTATCTCCTTCAGATGAGTCCCTCTACTTTCGTATCTCCTTCAGATGAGTCCCTCTACCCTGGTATCTCCTTCAGATGAGTCCCTCTACCTTGGTATCTCCTTCAGATGAGTCCCTCTACCTTCGTATCTCCTTCAGATGGGTCTCTCTACCCTGGTATCTCCTTCAGATGAGTCCCTCTACCTTGGTATCTCCTTCAGATGAGTCCCTCTACCTTCGTATCTCCTTCAGATGAGTCTCTATCCCTTGGTATTCCTTCAGATGAGTCCCTTTTAACCTTGGTATCTCCTTCAGATGAGTCCCTCTACCTTCGTATCTCCTTCAGATGAGTCTCTATACCTTGGTATCTCCTTCAGATGAGTCCCTCTACCTTGGTATCTCCTTCAGGTGATAATTATTATGTTATTACATTCATTATGATTTTAAAAGTGTGGTGACCCTCGCGACGAAGGGGATGGATTGACTCTATTTCTCCTGAGAATCACTAAAACTTATGCCGGTCTTGACGACCAACTCTGTATGTGTGTCAGCGATGCTTCGTTACCAATATTGTGGTCTTGACGACCAACTCTGTATGTGTGTCAGCGATGCTTGGCTACCAGTCTTTTGGTCTTGACGACCAAGTCTGCATTTACGTCAGTGATGCTTGGCTACCAGTATTGTCAAAATGTCTGGTATTTTCTTTTCTTTAATTTAGTGTTTCGACTTTTCGAAAGCTAATATGATCCTCAACAGTGAAGTAATTTTTACGTATCTGCAGTATTTGGTGATGATGACATCGGTCTGTATAACTCAGGCCCGTATTTCTCAGTGATGCCAGTCCACCAATGTGATCTTAACAACCTCTGATGCTGATCCACCAGTGTGATCTTAACAACCAGTGAGGCCGGTCCACCAGTGTGATCTTAACAACCCATGATGCTGGTCCACCAGTGTGATCTTAACAACCAGTGATGCTATTCCACCAGTGTGATCTTAACAATCAGATCTCTATATCTGTGATGTATTTTCTTTCATCTCCTCCTTTCTTACACGTGGAGCAGCAACTCTACAGGGAAGCCAGAGAACTGTTACATGAGGGACTACGACTACACTGCAGCGGCGGCTCTGGGCTACCAGACCACAATGAAGGACCCGTCAGCGGTGCTGCGTAACTCGTCCTCCCTCATCCAGTGCTCCGTCAGAGAGTTTAACCTCTCCCAGTACATCTCTACCGTCGTCACTGAGGTAACCTCTCCTAGCACCTGCATTGTTGCACCATATGTATGTGTGGAAAGTATTTACAGTATGTGTGTGTGTGTGTGTGTGTGTGTGTGTGTGTGTGTGTGTGTGTGTGTGTGTGTGTGTGCATTACACTCAATAGTCAAAAAATATTAAGTTATTTTACTGTATGTAGCAGTTGGATTATTCTTAATTATTTATGGGAGTGTGACCTTAACTCTATTAACATGACCTTACTGTGTGTGACCTTACTCTGTATGTGACCCTACTGTGCATAATGAGACCTTACTCTCAAAGTGTGACCCTACTCTGTATGTGACCTTACTGTGCATAATGAGACCTTACTCTCAAAGTGTGACCTTACTCTGTATGTGACCTTACTGAGCATAGTGGAACCTTACAGAGTGTGACCTTACTCTGTGTATGCGACTTTGTTCTATGTGTGTGACCTTACTGTGAATAAGAGTGTAGTCTCAGAGTGTGATCTTAATTCTCTGAACGTGATTTTACTGAGTGACCTTATTTCGTGTGACCTTAATATAAATTAATCCTCACTTTTACAGTGTCACTTTATTTTGTGTATGTAACCTTACTCTGTGCTGTGGCCTTACTGTAAATGGGACCTTATTCTCAGAGCGTGACCATTCTTTGTAGGGGTGACTTTTATCTGTGGCTATGATGCGACTGTTGATGTGACCTTCATGTGTGGGTGTGAACTCACTGTGGACATGGCCTTACTCTGTGAATCTGACCTTATACTGAGTACTTCCTTATGCTGTGAGTATGGCTCTTATCGATATGACCTTACCCAGTGGACGAGTTCTTAGTCTGTGGTCATGACCTTATTCAAGGAGTATTTACTTTACGTCTGGATCAGACTTCAACCAAATTATGCTGAAATATATCAGTCGTTAGACGATCTTCCAGTTAAAATAGTGTTCCTGTGTCTACACTGGGGAAGGTGGGGGCGGTGACCCCCGAAACCCTCTCCAGGTAAACTCCAGGGTGACCACGGTGGCCTGGTGGCAAAAGCTCTAGCTTCACGTGGTGAGGGTTCGGGTTCGATTCCCGGCGAAGGGGTGGAAACATCAGAAGTGTTTCCTTACACCGGTTATCAATGTTCACCCAACAGTAAAATGGGTACCTGGGTGTTAGTCGGTTGGTGTGGGTCGCATCCTGGGACAAAACTGACCTAATTTGCCCGAAATGCTCTGCATAACTAGCGACTTTCTATATAGTAGTATGTCATTGATGTCAGCTTGGACTGTATACCTTGTACATGTACTTGTAGTAAATAAAGATATTACCTTATTGTTTGAAAATTATCTTACTTAGTTGGCATGACCTTACTCTGTGAACTTCACCTTATTTTTTTGTTAATTACTTTGTGAACACGATGTCTTCTTGCTGGACTGGTACACTGGTGTGGGCATGATCTTACCCTGCTGGATCGGTACACTGATGTGGGCTACTACAGTGGGACCTGGTGTGTGAGAGGCGGGTGCTGTATTCAACCACACAGGCAGTCATGCAGGGTGGCAAACTCTTCGGCTTCGTTCTCTTCGCCTACCTCGTTGATGCGTAAGTCCTGATACTCGTGCGTGTCATTTAGCAGCGATGGTAGGTTACTTATCATTTAGCAGTGATGGCAGTGTGGAAAATACTGTATATATTTTCCAGAAATACAGTACTTATATGTAAATAGATGGCCATGCTGTATTTAATAAAAATTGTTATAAAAAATGGGAAATTGCGCCTGCGCAGAAGAGACTCGCCATGTTTGAACAAGTCAACACAAACTTTAGTGAATAAGGGGAATTTTCGTGCTCTAGGAGTAAAATTGGGCTGACACCTCTTCAAATATGAAATCGTTGATGTGCATTCCTGCATAATTAGATATCAAGCGACTGAAATAATTCCAGAATCCTCATGATAAGCTTTATTTTAAACTCTGGCATGTTATTTGCATGATACACAGTGAGGTTTTTTTGAGTATGATACCACATTAATCTCCAGTCATAATTGGTGAGTATATTAAGTATATATTCTCCTTCTGTTATGTAAATTGATTATATATATAAATCATTTTTCAATTTAATTACATACACAAATTTATATATTTACCACGAATTTCATGGTGTAGTAACATTTCATTATGTAATTAATAGGTTTAGAGCAACTTGTGGATATGACAGTGTAGGTATCGATAGGGGACATTTTTTGTCGACTAGGTGTCCAAATTCATTGTATGGTAACTTTGATACAATAATAATTATCATGTTATCATTTATGTACATAATGAGTTACATTCAGATAAATGCAATTTTCCACATTTAAGTTACAAAATCATTTAGCAGTGATGGTAGGCTACAGATCATTTAGCAGTGATGGTAGGCTGCAAGATCATTTAGCAGTGATGGTAGGCTACAGATCATTTAGCAGTGATGGTAGGATACAGATCATTTAGCAGTGATGGTAGGCTACAAGATCATTTAGCAGTGATGGTAGGCTACAGATCATTTAGAAGTGATGGTAGGCTACAGATCATTTAGCAGTGATGGTAGGCTACAGACCATTTAGCAGTATGGTAGGCTACAAGATCATTTAGCAGTGATGTTAGGCTACAAGATCATTTAGCAGTGATGGTAGGCTACAGATCATTTAGCAGTGATGGTAGCTACAGATCATTTAGCAGTGATGGTAGGCTGCAAGATCATTTAGCAGTGATGGTAGGCTACAGATCATTTAGCAGTGATGGTAGGCTACAGATCATTTAGCAGTGATGGTAGGCTACAAGATCATTTAGCCGTATGGTAGGCTATGGATCATTTAGAAGTATGGAAGGCTACAAGATCATTTAGCAGTATGGTTGGCTACAGATCATTTGGCAGTATGGTAGGCTACAGATCATTTAGCAGTATGGTAGGCTACAGATAATTTAGCAGTGATGGTAGGTTTCAGATCATTTAGCAGTATGGTAGGCTACAAGATCGTTTAGCAGTGATGGTAGGCTACACATCATTTAGCAGTGATATTAGGCTGCAGATCATTCAGCAGTGATGGTGGGTTACAGATCATTTAGCAGTGATGGTAAGCTACAGATCATTTAGCAGTGATGGTAGGCTGCAGATCATTTAGCAGTGATGGTAGGCTACAGATCATTTAGCAGTGATGGTAGGCTACAGATCATTTAGCAGTGATGGTAGGCTACACATCATTTAGCAGTGATGGTAGGTTACAGATCATTTAGCAGTGATGGTAGGTTACAGATCATTTAGCAGTGATGGTAGGCTACAGATCATTTAGCAGTGATGGTAGGTTACAGATGATTTAGCAGTGATGGTAGGTTACAGATCATTTAGCAGTGATGGTAGGCTACAAGATCATTTAGCCGTATGGTAGGCTATGGATCATTTAGAAGTATGGAAGGCTACAAGATCATTTAGCAGTGATGATAGGCTACAGATCATTTAGCAGTGATGGTAGGCTACAGATCATTTAGCAGTATGGTAGGCTACAGATCGTTTAGCAGTGATGGTAGGCTACAGATCATTTAGCAGTATGGTAGGCTACAGATCATTTAGCAGTATGGTAGGCTACAGATCATTTAGCAGTATGGTAGGCTACGGATCATTTAGCTGTATGCTAGGCTACAGATCATTTAGCAGTGATGGTAGGGGACGATCATTTAGCAGTATGGTAGGCTACAGATCATTTAGCAGTGATGGCAGGCTACAGATCATTTAGCAGTATGGTAGGCTACAAGATCATTTAGCAGTGGTGATAGGCTACAGATCATTTAGCAGTATGGTAGACTAAAAGATCATTTAGCAGTATGGTAGGCTACGGATCATTTAGCTGTATGGTAGGCTACAGATCATTTAGCAGTGATGGTAGGCGACGGATCATTTAGCAGTATGGTAGACTACAAGATCATTTAGCAGTGATGGTAGGCTACAGATCATTTAGCAGTATGGTAGGCTACAGATCATTTAGCAGTATGGTAGGCTACAAGATCATTTAGCAGATGGTAGCTAGTCGATTAGGTGATGGTAGGCTACAGATCATTTAGCAGTGATGGTAGGCTACAGATCATTTAGCAGTGATGGTGGGCTACAGATCATTTAGCAGTGATGATAGGTTACAGATCATTTAGCAGTATGGTAGACTACAAGATCATTTAGCAGTATGGTAGACTACGGATCATTTAGCATGATGGTAGGCTACAGATCATTTAGCAGGATCATTAGGTTTACTGATCATTTAGCAGTGATGGTAGGTTATCAAGATCATTTAGCAGTGATGGTAAGCTACAGATCATTTAGCAGTGATGGTAGGCTGCAGATCATTTAGCAGTGATGGTAGGATACAGATCATTTAGCAGTGATGGTAGGTTACAGATCATTTAGCAGTGATGGTAGGCTACAGATCATTTAGCAGTGATGGTAGGCTACAGATCATTTAGCAGTGATGGTAGGCTACAGATCATTTAGCAGTATTGGTAGGCTACAAGATCATTTAGCAGTGATGGTAGGCTACAGATCATTTAGCAGTGATGGTAAGCTACTGATCATTTAGCAGTGATGATAGGCTACATATCATTTAGCAGTGATGGTAGGCTACAGATCATTTAGCAGTATGGTTGACTGCAAGATCATTTAGCAGTGATGGTAGGCTACAGATCATTTAGCAGTATGGTAGGCTACAGATCGTTTAGCAGTGATGGTAGGCTACAAGATCATTTAGCAGTGATGGTAGGCTACAGATCATTTAGCAGTATGGTAGGCTACAGATCATTTAGCAGTATGGTAGGCTACAGATCATTTAGCAGTGATGGTAGGCTACAGATCATTTAGCAGTGATGGTAGGCTACAGATCATTTAGCAGTATGGTAGGCTACAAGTTCATTTAGCAGTGATGGTAGGCTACAGATCATTTAGCAGTGATGGTAGGCTACAGATCATTTAGCAGTGATGGTAGGCTACAAGATCATTTAGCCGTATGGTAGGCTATGGATCATTTAGAGGTATGGAAGGCTACAAGATCATTTAGCAGTATGGTAGGCTACAGATCATTTAGCAGTATGGTAGGCTACAGATCATTTAGCAGTATGGTAGGCTACAGATATTTACAGTTTGATGGTAGGCGACGGATCATTTAGCAGTATGGTAGACTACAGATCATTTAGCAGTATGGTAGGCTACAGATCATTTAGCAGTATGGTAGGCTACAGATCATTTAGCTGTATGCTAGGCTACAGATCATTTAGCAGTGATGGTAGGGGACGGATCATTTAGCAGTATGGTAGACTACAAGATCATTTAGCAGTGATGGTAGGCTACAGATCATTTAGCAGTGATGGTAGGCTACAGATCATTTAGCAGTGATGGTAGACTACAGATCATTTAGCAGTATGGTAGGCTACAAGATCATTTAGCAGTGATGGTAGGCTACAGATCATTAGCAGTTTGGTAGGCTACAGATTCATTTAGCAGTGATGGTAAGCTACAGATCATTTAGCAGTGATGGTAGGCTACAGATCATTTAGCAGTATGGTAGGCTACAAGATCATTTAGCAGTATGGTAGGCTACAGATCATTTAGCAGTATGGTAGGCTACAGATCATTTAGCAGTGATGGTAGGCTACAGATCATTTAGCAGTATGGTAGGCTACAAGATCATTTAGCGGTGATGGTAGGCAACATCATTTAGCAGTGATGGTAGGCTGACAGATCATTCAGCAGTATGGTGGTACGGATCATTTAGCATGATGGTAAGGCTACAGATTATTTAGCAGTATGGTAGGCTACAGATCATTAGCAGTATGTAGGTATGATCTTTAGCTGTATGGTAGGCTGCAGATCATTTAGCAGTATAGTAGATACAAATCATTTAGCAGTAGGTTAGGCTACAGATCATTTGCTGTATGGTAGGCTACAGATCATTTAGCAGTATGGTAGGCTACAATATCATTTAGCAGTATTGTAGGCTACAGATAATTTAGCAGTGATGGTAGGCTACAGATCATTTAGCAGTGATGGTAGGCTACAGATCATTTAGCAGTTATGTTAGGCTACAAGATCATTTAGCAGTAATGGTAGGCTACAGATCATTTAGCAGTATGGTAGGCTACAAGATCATTTAGCAGTGATGGTAGGCTACAGATCATTTAGCAGTGATGGTAGGCTACAAGATCATTTAGCAGTGATGGTAGGCTACAGATCATTTAGCAGTGATGGTAGGCTACAGATCAATTAGCAGTATGGTAGGCTACAAGATCATTTAGCAGTGATGATAGGTTACAGATCATTTAGCTTTATGGTAGACTACAAGATCATTTAGCAGTATGGTAGACTACAGATCATTTAGCTGTATGGTAGACTACAAGATCATTTAGCAGTGATGGTAGGTTACAGATCATTTAGCAGTGATGTTAGGCTACAGATCATTTAGCAGTGATGGTAGGCTACAGATCATTTAGCAGTATGGTAGGCTACAAAATCATTTAGCAGTGGATGATAGGCTACAGATCATTTAGCAGTATGGTAGACTACAAGATCATTTAGCAGTATGGTAGGCTACGGATCATTTAGCTGTATGGTAGGCTACAGATCATTTAGCAGTATGGTAGGCTACAAGATCATTTAGCAGTATGGTAGGCTACGGATCATTTAGCTGTATGGTAGGCTACGGATCATTTAGCAGTGATGGTAGGTTACAGATCATTTAGCAGTATGGTAGGCTACGGATCATTTAGCAGTATGGTAGACTACAAGATCATTTAGCAGTATGGTAGGCTACAGATCATTTAGCAGTATGGCAGGCTACAAGATCGTTTAGCAGTGATGGTAGGCTACAGATCATTTAGCAGTGATGGTAGGCTACAGATCATTTAGCAGTATGGTAGGCTACAAATCATTTAGCAGTGATGGTAGGCTACAGATCATTTAGCAGTGATGGTAGGCTACAGATCATTTAGCAGTGATGGTAGGCTACAAGATCATTTAGCAGTGATGGTAGGCTACAGATCATTTAGCAGTATGGTAGGCTACAAGATCATTTAGCAGTGTGGAAGGCTACAAGATCATTTAGCAGTATGGTAGGCTACAGATCATTTAGCAGTATGGTAGATCATTTAGCAGTATGGTAGATCATTTAGCAGTATGGTAGGCTACAGAAAATTTAGCAGTGATGGTAGGCTACAGATCATTTAGCAGTATGGTAGGCTACAGATCGTTTAGCAGTATGGTAGGCTACAGATCATTTAGCAGTGATGGTAGGCTACAAGATCATTTAGCAGTGATAGTAGGCTACAGATCATTTAGCAGTGATGGTAGGTTACAAGATCATTTAGCAGTATTGTAGGCTATGGATCATTTAGCAGTATGGAAGGCTACAAGATCATTTAGCAGTATGGTAGGCATCAGATCATTTAGCAGTATGGTAGGCTACAGATAATTTAACAGTGATGGTAGGCTACAAGATAATTTAGCAGAGATGGTAGGTTACAGATCATTAAGCAGTATGGTAGGCTACAGATCATTTAACAGTGATGGTAGGCTACAAGATCATTTAGCAGTGATGGTAGGTTACAGATCATTAAGCAGTATGGTAGGCTACAGATTGTTATTAGGTGTTTGCAGGCATGTATTATTATTATTATTATTATTATTATTATTATTATTATTATTATTATTATTATTATTATCATTATTATTATTAAAATCTTTTAGCACATTGCCCGTCTACCAACAACATAAAATAACCCAGAAAAGATAACACATTCACCATCATTTACTTAGTAGCTATCTTAAAAAATATATACAATTCTAATGACCTAAGAATCATAACATTTCCCCCCCCCCTCCTTAAGTGTACAGGCATTGTACTCTATGTCTAAGTGGTTTCCCTAAATATTAACTTTTTCACACTCCAACAGCATATTAAAGTACTAGTCACTTATCTCTACTGCATTCTTACTTACTCTCAAACTCCCGTTGGATCATCAAACTTACACACCCTCCCTCCAACCCTTGCTGGAATAACTAAACCCATTTTTCTTTCCACCCTGAATTTTTACACTCTGTAATTCTTTTTCTGCTCCATCCTTCCTAAATAGCTAAATTATTTTTAGATTATCGATCTTTCATATGGTAAATGGTAACGAACAGCATTGTGTCAGTCACCAGAGCTATTACGGCTTTGTGAACCAAGAGATAAGAACCTACCCGAAGTGGAAATATACTGGACTTGATCCTCGGGAACAATGAAGAACTATTCAGAGCCATAATAATCTCAAGTACAATATATTGCTATTACAACTTCAGACAGAACCTAAGAAATAGCCATCGTAAAAGAACGTTCAGTAAATTTAACTTCAACAATCGGAGAACTGACTAGGACCAAATAAAGAACTGTCACTCCCTGTGATACAATTCTGAGAACCTTAACAACATACATGAAAAAACTGAATCTATAAGCCTACATATTTTATGCATATTTTGTACCAAAAACTTTATATAAAATATGTTCTACCGAGAAATCCTACAAGATCAAATAATGAAAGTAAATCTAGAATAATGTAACGAAGAGGAGAAAAAAGTTGAAGAATTAGACGCATGTACAACATCTGGGTATCTTTATTTGTAGACGTTTCACCAACCAGTGGCTTTATTAGTACAATACAAGGATATAATGTGAAGAAATATACACAAAAGATAAGATAATCAGTCCCTAAGCTTTGGAGTTAGTGAAGAGCACTGTAGTGTTGAAGGAACTGAAGCAGAGTTTAGTTTGGTGGTTATACACCGGCGACAGATGATGGACGCGCAGCAGACAAAGGCATTGTCACTGGTAGGCTGGATTCACCAGTGGAAATAGGTTATACCCAAGAAATGACCAATAGTAAGCAAAAAGGTTGTGTAGATGTCCTCTGTACGATACCCAGATGTTGCACATGTGTCTAAAATCTTCGTCTTGTCGGTATTGTATACCATTTATGTGCAACGAAAAAAATATTACTAAACTGCTTATCTTAAAACGAGAATGTCACAAAGTAGAGATAATCTACACGTAGAGTTTACGATTTCGTGGATAAGCGACACATTCACACTGGACAGAGAAAGTGCAGAATGAATAAAAAGCCTTTCAGGAAATAGCAAAACACCGTAAATAGCTTTGTACGCAATGAACATACAAATAAAAAAACTACGTTTAGATCTCATCCATTGTTCTCGGGAGGTTTATGTACTCATGACGGCTAAGAAATAAGAGAAATCTGGAAAAACTGATATAAATGCTCAGCAATCCACTAGACGGCAGCAGAGATGCAGATCCAGATAGTTTTTTTTCTTTTGCCCATCCTAGACATCATGTACCTAACAAAAGCACAAATTCCTTATAATTCAAAAATTAAATATAAAATTTGCCCTCATTCGCAGCATCTGAGCCTGATTCATGAAACTCTTTACGAAGAAGTGCAAACTACCATTAGCACGAGTACGCAAATTTTACAAAGAGGTGAAATCCCAGAGTCCTTAAAATGTGTAGAGAAAACTCCTCGTCACAAAGGACGCAGTAGAGCTCTGACATGCTACAGACCGGTACCAATACCCATCATATGATGTCTTTACAAGGACGGTGAAAAACTAAATTACGAATTGTATGGCTATGATATAAAATACTGACGGGATGATAATTATAGCACATGTGCAACAGTTGGGTGTCTTTATTGTTGAAACGTGTCAAATACACAGTAGACTTGTTCAGTCATATACAGAGGCAGCAGGTGTAATAGTAATGTGGAAAATTACATTTATCTGGATGTAACTCATAATGCACATACCAGTAAATAACAAAGATAATTATTATTTATCAAAGTTACATAGACAAGTAGGAATTTGGGACACCTAGGTCACAAAAAATGTCCCCCTTCGATACCTACCACTGTCATATCCACAAGTTGCTCTAGACCTATAATTACAAATGAAATGTACATGCACCAGGAATTCTGGTAAATATATAAATTTGTGGACTCTATATTAAATTAATAAAGGATTATATATATACACGTTTACATAACAGAAAGAGAATATATCTTAATATCACTCACCAATTTGACTGGAGATTAAGGTGTATCATACTCAGAAAACCTCACTGTCTATCCATGAAAATAACACTGGCCAGAGTTAAACATAAACAGACTTATCTGAGGTTCCTGGAGCTGTTTTGTCCAGTCGCCTGATATCTCAAGTTATGCAGGAATGCACATCCAACAATTTCTGCTCCTATTTGAGAGGTGTCAGCCCAATTTTAACCTCTAGAGCACGAAAATTCTTCCCATTATTCACTAACGTTTGTGTTGACTTGTTCAAACATGGCGAGTCTCTTCTGCGCAGGCGCAATTTCCCATTTTTTATAACATAATTTTTATTAAATACAGTATGGCCATCTATTTACATATAAGTATTGTATTTCTGGAAAATATATACAGCATTTTCCACAAGTGAAATAAAGATGATGTATCTGAGGTGGTCAGTCTCTCAGTCTTTAGAAGTGTTCAGCTCTGACCACCTCAAATATTTTTATTTCTCCAAGGTTGTTAGACTGATGACATCATCTTTATTTCACTACTACACTTAGTGCCTCTGTATTTGACTTAAGAAGTCTACTGTGTAGGCAAAACGTTTCAACAATAATGATACCCAACTGTTGTGTATGCATCTTAATCATCATAACCTAAGTCAATTTGGAATTAGAGCAGGAAGATTATACTTGTCACAACTGCTAGATTATTATGACAGGATTAGGGAGGTTTTAGAAGAAAACCATAGGGCAGATGTGGCTTACATGGACTTCGCTAAGCATTTAACAAATGTGATCATGGAATGAGACCCCATTAAAATAAGGACAATAAGTATAATAGGAAAAACAGGAAAATGAATATTTCTGTGGAAAATATTGTATATTATCCGGAAATACGGTTATTTATAGGTAAATAGATGCCCTATATTGTATTTAATAAAAGTGTATTTCTAAAAAGAGAACAGTCACCATTGTTAATTTGAATTGGATACAAAGTTAGTATAATGGGAAGGAATTTTCGTGCTCTAGAGGTTAAAATTGGGCTGATACCTCTCAAATAGGAGGCGAAATTGTTGGATGTGCATTCCTGCATAACTTGAGATATCAGGCGACTGGAAAGGACAAATCCAGGAACCTCAGATAAGTCTGTTATGTTATAACTCTGGCCAGTTGTTATTTTCATGTATAAACAGTGAGGTTTTCTGAGTATGATACAACTTAATGTCCAGTTAAATTGGTGAGTGATATTAAGATATATTCTCCTTCTGTTATGTATATGTGTATCTATAATCATTTATTATTTTTAATATACAGTCCACAAATTTATATATTTAACAGTATTCCTGGAGATGTATAATTCATTTAATTAATAGGTCCAGAGCAACTTGTGGATATGACAGTGGTAGGTATCGAAGGGGGACATTTTTTGCGACCTAGGTGTCCCAAATTCCTACTTGTCTAACTGATAAATAATAATTATCTTTGTTCATTTACTGTTATGTACATAATGATACATTCAGATAAATGCAATTTTCCACATTTAATTTGCCCGTTGGTCCTTCGAACCGGAGGTAATTAGTGAAGTCATTAATTAGTTAATTACTTAATAATTATATGTGAAATGACAGAAGGAGGTGGATGTGAAGTTCACAAATTTACTTAATGTGTAGTGGATTATAATTATTACAATATTAATTTGGATAAGTCAAGTGTAGTTAAAGATTATATTAATGTGTATAAGTGTATGTGTAATTGATAAGCCAAGTGTAGCTAATTATATTAATGTGTATATTAATTTTGCAAAGCCAAAGTGGCTAGGATTTATATTAATGTATTTGTATAATATTAATTTGATAAGACAATTCTGGCCAAGATTTAAATCAGTGTATGTGTAATTGATAAGCCAAGTGTAAGTAATTACATTAATGTGTATAATACTAATTTGCTATGGCAAATTCTGGCAAGGATTTATATTAATTTGTATAATAATTTTGATAAGCCAAGGCTGGCTAAAGGTTTGTATTAATGTACATTTGAAGTTTATATTATTTTCTTTCATGTAATTGCTAAGCTCAGGTAGCTAGGATTTATTCAAAGGTAAGTTGTACTATTTACCTTTATAAAGTGCATAATTTAGTACATAATCGGTGTTATTAAGTTGAATTTAATATATTGCATCATGGCTGAAAATGAGGAAATTAATATAGAAGACAAACATATGGAATATAGAGTAAAGAAAGCATCAATACAGGCTAGAAAACTTCATGTAACCAAGGCATATAATAAGTGTTTGGAATTAATGAATCAAGAAACTGTGAATACTGATGATTTAAAATTGTATTTAGATGCTTTAGGGAATAGATATGATTCATACAAATTATATTACAACAAATATGAAGGAGATTTATTAGTAAACTGTGTAGATGAGACTGAAATAGATCTCATGATTAATCAGTATTATGAATTAGAGGAAAAGATTCTTTCTTGTAAAAGTCAGGCCTTGAATAAATTAAAATGTGAAAAACCCAGGCAGTTAAACGTCAGTCTGCTCCAACAAATAATATGTCTTTGCCAAAACTCCCAGAACTATGTTTACCTGTGTTTAATCCTGGTGAAAATTGGGAGGAATTTTGGTCAATTTTTAAAGCAGCTGTGCATGACAGGAGTGACCTAGCCTGTGTAACTAAATTATTTTACCTCAAAGGACAGGTAAGAGGAGATGCTCACATACTTATACAAGCCTTTCCTAATGTAGATGACTCTTACAAGGAAGCAGTTGACTTGTTGAAGGTCACTTATGGTAATATAGAACAAAGTAGGTTGGATCTAGTGAATATCATTGTTAATTTAAAATCTCCAGATCACACTTACAAAGGTTTACAGCAGTTTAGAGTTAAACCGGAGAGCACTCTCAAAACTTTAAGTAATAAATATAATCTGAAGGAATCAGACTGGTTATTGAGTGCCATGGTACAGAATAAATTAAGCTGTAAAACACTTGAATGACTCTCGAACAAATATCACAAAGGTTATTTTGGTCTGGAGGAAATAAGACTAGGTCTACAAGAATTAATTGTGCAGTTGCAGACCAGCCAACTAACTCATTTTAAAGATGCAACACATAATAACTCTGAGGTATCTGTCAAGTTTCACAAGGGGAAAAATTATCCCAATGTTAATAATCAAAATTCATTTTCTAAAAAGAGTTGCATAGGTGCATATCAAGTAGCAGGAATCAGGAATAATGATTCTCCACAAGGTAAGAAGAATAAGTACCCTCCTAAGAGTAGCCCAGTTAATAAGAAACCAGTCAAAGAAAAGAGAGATTGTCTTTTCTTCAAGGGTACTCATTTTTCTAAGAATTGCAATGTATGCAAAACATGGAATGATAAAGTTGAAAGATTGGAGGAACTTGACAGATGTATCAGGTGTTTAAGTAATCACAATGTAAAGGATTGTCATGCTAAATTAAACAACTGTTATTAGTGTCACAAAGGAAGACACCATATAGTTATGTGTAAAGGTCTATATGATAATGTTGACAATAATGATAATGTTGACAATCCTGACACAACAGTGGCTAATGTAAAAATTGCTGCTAATGTTAATAATGATAGTTTTGCTGAAGTAGCCTTACCTGTGTTACAGGTAAAAATTGATGATAAAAGACATAAATCAAAAAATGTAAATGCATTATTGGACCAGGGATCCCAGTGTACTTTCATAAAACGTAAATGTCTTGATGGTATGAAAGTACAGATGGGAGATCCCACAACTTTAAAATTATCTGGTTTTCTCTCGGATAAAAGGGCTCAATTGTATAACACTGTTTATGTAACTGTCGGGTTGGATGAGAAAAAACGTGTTAATGCAGTAATTGTAGATAGACTTCCAGAGAAATTATCTACAGTAGGGCTTAGTAAAGCTACAGAAAGACTTTCACATAATGTAAATTTAGCACCTTCTGGTGTAAGTGATGATTCTGTAGGCCCAATAAATATTTTGATAGGTAGTGACTATTATGCCTCCTTTGTAAAGGGTATGGTAAAGAAATGTGGTGTCACCCTTTTGAAGACTGCAGGAGGCCATGTAATGTATGGTAGGATTCCTCGTAATAATAATTCATGACTAGAGGAAACTACAAATACCATAACTGTGTGTCTTACTCATGAAATCGTGCCACAGTATAATTCTTCCATAGAGGATGGTGTTGAGCCAGTGCATAAGTTATGGGAATTAGACAGCATTGGAATAAATGTAAATGAAGAAAGTCCAGACGATTCTTTTACTCTGGAGCAATACCTGAGAGATGTAAAATTTGAATCTGGACAATACTGGGTACGACTTCCGTGGAGATTGAACCATCCAGAAAATGCCCACTAATTACAGAATGGCATATGGACAATTAAAGGCTCAGCTCCGCGAACTGAGTAAGACACCAGAATTGTTAACTGCCTATAATGATATAATTGCTAAACAGTTAATTAATAAATTTATAGAAGAGGTACCTCCTGAGCAAGCCAAAATTTATGGTCACTATTTGCCCCATCACGGAGTGAAGAAGGATTCTAAGACCACTCCTTTGAGGATTGTGTTTAATTGTAGTGCCAGGAGTAACAAAACTGTACCTAGTCTAAATGACTGTTTGATGACAGGGCCGTCGTTGACGGAAAAATTAGGAGATATCTTATTAAATTTCAGGGTGAAGAATTATGCCTTTACGGCTGACATAAGTAAAGCTTTCCTAAGAGTGGGTTTAGAAGAGGCTGACCGGGATTGTACCCGCTTCTTATGTCCTGAGAATCCTAGTGACCCACTTAGCCCTCTGAAAATCTTTCTCTTTAGGAGTGTATTATTTGGTGCTACATCCAGTCCGTTCCTACTTCAAGCGACGATAAATGCATACCTTAAACGTAAGGGAAGTCCATTGAATAAAGTAATGTGCAAACAATTTTATGTAGACAATTTCCTGGGTGTGACGTCAACTGAAGAGGAACTGTTAATGACTTATGGATAGGCTAATAAAATAATGCAAAGTGCAAATATGCCTCTGAGGGAATGGAATAGTAATTCGTCCAAATTAAAGGACAAAATAAGTAAAGATTTCCCTGGAGATGAAGTGCCAAAATGTAGTAATGTATTGGGTTTAACTTGGGGATGCTGAGAGAGATTTGTTTAATGTTAAAACCAATAATTGCAGTATGCCAATAAATTAACTAAGAGAGTTTGCTTGCTGAAGTTTCCAATGTTTTGATCCACTAGGTTTAGTGTCACCCCTTACTATAAGAGGGAAATTATTAATACAGGAAGCATGGAAACTTAAATGTGCTTGGGATGAAATTCTACCTGAGGAATTCATTAACAGGTGGGATGAATTAATTGGTGATTTTTGAGAAAATTCTAATGTTGGAGTTCCCACTCCAGGTGGCCAATCCAAATGGGAAAAAATGTACTCCACATTTTTTGTGATGCTTCAAAATTGGCATATGGAGCAGTTGCTTACCTTCAATGTAATAGTGTTATTTCTCTTGTTATATCTAAGGCTAAAGTGTCTCCAATTAAATCACGTACCTTGCCTCAGTTGGAATTAACAGCCATTTATGTAGGTGTCAAATTAGCTAATTATATGAGAAATAAGTTGCAGGAAATAAATATTAGCGACACTGTAATTTGGTCTGATGATGAGGTATCCTTACAATGGATTCATAATGGAAACAGTAAAATTGTATATGTATAAAACAGAGTCGCTGAAATTAATCAGATGCAAGAGAAGTATAATAGTTTGGGTCAGCATATGTTAACATTTAATCATATACCAGGTGAGGAGAATCCAGCTGATTTCTTGTCTCGAGGTTTACCTTATGCTAAATTTGTAAATGCTGTATCATGGTTTAAAGGACCGAGCTGGTTGGTAAATAAAGCTAATTGGCCTGTACAAAAGGCGTATATTGCTCCTGTTGAAATTACTGTGACCACCGCTCCAATAGTTTGTCCTCCCTTAGCTATTGATATAAATAGGTATTCTTCTTTACCCAAACTAATCAGTGTAACTAAGTTGGTGTTTAAATTTCTAAACAAGATGAATATATCATGTAAGTTTTCACATCCTCTTGAGTATTATTGGATAAAGAGGGTACAGGAGGAAATCTATGGAAATGAGATTAAATTGATGATGGAAAGAAAAATTGTGAAAGGTTCCATAATAGAGAAATTGGGCTGTATTTAGAGAACAGCGTAATTAGGTGCAGAGGTAGGTTACAAAATGCTGAATTGGGTGATTATGCTAAACACCCTATCTTACTGCCCAAAACTCATCATCTAACAAATTTGATTGTTCTAAATGCCCATAAAAATGTAATGCATGGTGGGGTACAAGATACCTTAAATTGTATTAAGGAAACTTTCTGGATTCCACAAGGACGGCAAAGTGTAAAAAGGGTGATTAAATCTTGTGTAATATGTCGCCGTGTGGATGCCAGATCCTATATGTACCCAGGTCCTCCACCATTGCTAAAGGAGCGTGTACAATTAGTGAAACCATTTGATGTAACAGGTGTAGACTATAGTGGTCCAATAATTTTAACAGGTACTTCAGATGGTGTTCCACTGAAAGTGTATGTTTGTTTGTTCACCTGTACTGCTACTAGGGCAGTTCATTTAGAAGTGGCACAGGACTTGTCTGCAGAACAGTTTATACAGCTGTTTCGAAAATTTGCAGCTAGGAGATCCTGTCCGAGATTGATGATTTCGGATATTGCCACAAATTTTGTAGCAGGTGCTCAACATTTGATAGAATTAAATAATAGTAACGATGTTCAATCTCTGTTAACCCAACGAGGGTGTACCTGGAAATATATTACTCCTAGACCCCCTTGGCAAGGGGGAATGTACGAAAGACTGATAGGCACAGTGAAGAGGTGTCTCCGTAAAGTACTACACCGGAAGAGAATTAATTTGGAAGAATTCCGTGCAGTGTTAGTGGAGACGGAAAATCGTATAAATAATAGGCCTCTCTCGTACATGAGTGATACACCTGATGCAGATGTATTAACACCTTCTCACCTAATATGTGGAAGGAAATTGGAAGCTGCCCCTGTCTATAGAGATAATCCGGAAGAAAGTGATGAAGATTACAATAATGCGGCAGTGTTGTGTAATAAATTTAGAATGTTAAATAAAGTAATTGATCATTGGTCTAATGTGTGGCATAAGGAATATCTTCTTACACTACGTGAACACTTTTATGGTGCGACAGAGGCAGTAAATCGACAGAACATTCAACCAGGTGACATTGTGTTAATTGACACTGAAAAACATCGAACATTGTGGCCTCTGGGCAAAGTATTGACATTGTACCCAGATGCACAAGGTGTCTGTCTGGAATGTCAAAGTGTTGTGTCGTGGCCAGGAAAGTTTACGCACAGTTAATAAATTGATTCCCTTGGAATTAGGTGTTCAATCAAACGTAAATGAAAATCTGTGGGAGAGTGACACGAGTGATATGGAAGATAACGCTGACCAAGTGATGCCGGAAGATGAAATCGTAGTAAGAAAACAGCCACTCAAGCCAGAACCGGCTGGAATCGTCTCCTAAAGGAAGGAGTAATTTGAGTCGTTTAGCAACGAACTCCGCCTGGCCGCAGTGTGGAAAATACTGTATATTTTCCGGAAATACGGTAATTTATAGGTAAATAGATGCCCTATATTGTATTTAATAAAAGTGTATTTTTAAATAGAGGACAGTCGCCATTGTTAATTTGAATTGGATACAACGTTAGTGTAATGGGAAGGAATTTTCGTGCTCTAGAGGTTAAAATTGGGCTGACACCTCTCAAATAGGAGGCGAAATTGTTGGATGTGCATTCCTGCATAACTTGAGATATCAGGCGACTGGACAGGACAACTCCAGGAACCTCAGATAAGTCTGTTATGTTATAACTCTGGCCAGTTGTTATTTTCATGTATAGACAGTGAGGTTTTCTGAGTATGATACAACTTAATGTCCAATTAAATTGGTGAGTGATATTAAGATATATTCTCCTTCTGTAATGTATATGTGTATCTATAATCATTTATTATTTTTAATATACAGTCCACAAATTTATATATTTAACAGTATTCCTGGATATGTATAATTCATTTAATTAATAGGTCCAGAGCAACTTGTGGATATGACAGTGGTAGGTATCGAAGGGGGACATTTTTTGCGACCTAGGTGTCCCAAATTCCTACTTGTCTAACTGGTAAATAATAATTATCTTTGTTCATTTACTGTTATGTACATAATGATACATTCAGATAAATGTAATTTTCCACAATTTCATTTTCTAAAGAGGAAAACAAAAATAATTAGAAGAATCAACACAAAATCATCGGGTAAATAAAAAAATGACTAGTCCAAGGTTAGGTCCTAGCATCTTACTGTCTCTCAGCCTCACAGGAAACACACACATTCACTAGCCATGACTTCGCTACCGAAATAAGCATGAAAGACACGTCAGTAGAAGACATGGAAACAATTGCAAGCGTTTAACACAATAATCTACCAGTAGTCGAGAGAAAATAATGAATTAAAAATTGGAAAGATTAAATAACGTAGAAGGTACACTGGGTGCAAAATGCAGGACTGTCTCATAGAACGAAGAAACGCTTAATAGATTTGGGTATAACAATGTTACGTGATCTATTATATAAAATGACAGTGGATAAAGTCTGTAATAATGTTGGTAAAATTACTGACGATTTGTTAGCTAAAAGTACACAAGTACAGCTAATGTGACATTTTATTGTGGCAACGTTTCGCTCTCCAGAAACCGTTACAAACAATACAGGAACAAAGAGTGGGTATATACCCCTGTGTTTACCTGGAGAGGGTTTCGGGGCTCAACGCCCCCGCGGCTCGGTCTGAGACCTACTGTGTCCAGGTATTGTTCGTATCAGCTTGATAAATCTCCTGGAGAGCGAAACGTTGCCACAATAAAGTGTCACATTAGTTGCACTTGTGTCATTTTACCTAACATTAAATCTGTCAATACATGGCTGTAAACTCTCTGCTGAAAATACCAAATTAAATTTCGGCTTCTCAGTACAACATCATCTCAGCTTAACCCCCAGAAAAATACATTCATCCATATCATCCTCATTATTTACCAATAAAATAAGTCACTAAAAACGTATAATATCTCCTCAACATTGTTCTTACATCAGTAATATTTCAACTCTTATTTTTATTCCACTGCTTATCTTTTTTATGTAATTTTTTAATAGAAAACTATCTTCCATTGATTTCATTATATTATAATATTTAATAATAATAATAATTATTATTATTATTATTATTATTAAATATAATAATAATTATTATCATTATCATTTATTGTATTAATTATTATTATATTTAATTATTATTATTATTACCAGTAGTAGTACCGGAAGTAGTAGTAGTAGTAATAGTAGCAGTAGTAGTAGTAGTAGTAGTAGTAGTAGTAGTAGTAGTAGTCGTAACAGTAGCAGTATTCATGGGGAAGCGCTAAAGCCGTATGAGTGATACACTCCTGGGGAAAGGAAGAGTAGGAAGGGGTAATTAGGTTTCAACCAAAGAAAAATAAGGAAGCTTCAGTTCCTTGGATGAAGATCATTTCTCCAGCATCAAATCACTAATGAAGGACCGCCACCCATCTATATATGTGTGTTGGCAGACTGCTAATATGTTGGCAAGAAGACACATTGCAATTACTGGCAGATCTCCAGGCCGCTGATGTTGGCAGGCTTGGCAGACATATTTAAGAGCAGCGCAAAAGTATTTTGTGTGTACCCAACTAATTGTACATGTCTGTGGTTGCAGGGTTCGATTCAAAGCTCCTGGTCCAGCCTCTTCGCTAGTCACTACTAGGTCCATTCTCTCCCTACTCCAAGAGATTTATCGTACCTCTTCTTAAAGCTGTGTATGAATTCTGCCTCCACTACCTCACTCTCCAGATTGCTCTACTTCCTGACAACTCTTTGACTGAATAAATACTTCCTAACATCCCTGTGACTCATCTGAGTCTTCAGCCTCCAACTGTGACTCCTTGCTGATGTGTCCCATCTCTGAAACACCCTGTCCCTATCCACTTTGTCAATTCCTCTCAGTATTTTATATGTCGTTAACATGTTACCCTATCCCTCCTGTCCTCCATTGTCGTTATGTCGATTTCCCTTAACCTATTCTCGTAGGACATATCCCTTAGCTACGGGACTAGTCTTGTTGCAAACCTTTGCACTTTCTCTTGTCTTGACGTGCTTGGGTCTGACATACACGGTATACATGTCTTGAACGATTCCTTACTAAAGTGTCGGAACGCTATTCTTAGATTTGCCAAGCACCCATATACTGCAGCAGTTATCTGGTTGATATGCACACCAGGAGATATGCTCGGTATTATACTCACCCCAAGATCCTTTCCCTTGATTGAGATTTGCGATCTTTGGCCCCCTAGCCTGTACTCTGTCTTCTTTGCCCTTCTCCGAGCTTCATGACTTTACACTTGGTGGGGTTAAACTCCAGGAGCCAGTTGCTGGATAAGGCTTGCAGTTCTCCAGATCCTCTTGTAGTCCTGCCTGATCATCATCTGATTGAATACTCCTCATTAGCTTCACATCATCTGCAAACAGGGACATTTCTGTGTGTGTGTGTGTGTGTGTGTGTGTACTCACCTATTTGTGGTTGCTGGGGTCGATTCATAGCTCCTGGCCTCGCCACTTCACTGGTCGCTACTAGGTCCTCTCTCTCCCTGCTCCATGAGCTTTTATCAAACCTCGACTTAAAACTACGTATGAATCCTGCCTCCACTGTCACTTTCCAGATTATTCCACTTCCTGACAACTCTGTGACTAAAGAAATACTTCCTAACATTCTTTGACTCATCTGAGTCTTCATCTTTCAATTGTGACCCCTTGTTTCTGTGTCCCATCTCTGGAACATCCTGTCTCTATCCATTTTGTCAATTCCTCGCAGTATTTTATATGTCGATATTATGTCTTCCCTTACCCTTCTGTCCTCCAGTGTCGTCTGGCCGATTGCCCTTAACCTTTCTTCGTAGAACATTCCCCTTAGCTCTGGGATTAGTCTTGTTGCAAACCTTTGCATTTTGTCTAACTTCTTGACGTGCTTGACCAGGTGTGGATTCCAATCTGTGTGTGAATATGGGTCTGACGTACACAGTGTACAGTCTCGAACGATTCCTTGCTGATGTGTCGGAACGCTATTCTTAGGTTTGCCAAGCACCCATATGCTGGAACGGTTATCTGGTTGATGCACGCCTCAAGAGATGTGCTCGGTATTATACTCACACCACGATCCTTTTCCTTGAGTGAGCTTTGCAGTCTTTGGCTCCATAGCCTGTACTCTGCCGTCTACTTTGCCCTTCCCCAATCTTCATGACTTTGCATTTTGTGGTGTTAAACTCCAGAAGTCAGTTGCTGGACCAGGCTTGCACCCTGTCCAGATCCTTTTGTAGTCCTTCCCGATCCTCATTCATATGAATTCGTATTAGTTTCACATCGTCTGAATCTATCTCTTCGCAGAGAGATGGATGCATCTTGTATTAGGCGATGAAGTGGAGAAAACATCTTTGGCTTCCTTCCTCTCTCCAGGCAACACACTTTCTGTGACTAACGCTGGCCACCATTTATAACAATTAAAATGGAAGCTATGAAAGTGGCTCTTCGGAGGCGTCGTGTAGGTTTATTGGTTCCTCTACACTGGTAGTTTGTTGTGGTGGCCCAGGCCCGGACGGCCATGCCCGCAAGAGAGTGACAGAGTAAACACTTGTTGTCTGAGTAACGTCGGCTGCCAGAGTGAGGTAGAGGTAAGCAAGGGGTGGGTGAACTGGGTAGGCCTACAGATGACAGCACCATAGTGTCACGAAATATGAAACCAATTGGGCATACACTTCTTTGCCATTCCCCGATCTTCATGACTTTGCACTTGGTGTGGTTGAACTCAAGGAGCCAGTTGCTGGACCAGGCTTGCAGCCTGTCCAGATTCCTCTGTAGTCCTTCCTTATTCTCCTCCGACTGAATTCTCCTCATTAACTTCATGTCATCTGTATGCAGGGACACTTCTGAGTCTATTCCTTATGTCATGTCATTCCCATATACCAGAAACAGCACTTGTTCTAGGACTGACCCCTGTGGAAATCCTCTCGTCACAGGCACCCACTCTGACACCTCATCATGTACCATGATTTGCTGATGCCTTCCTGTCAGGTATTCTCTGATCCATTCATTGCAGTGCCTTCCCCATTAGACCTGCCTGGTCCTCCAGCTTTCGCACTAATCTCTTGTGTAGAACTGTGTCATAAGCCTTCTTACAGTCCAAGAAAATGCAGTCTACCTATCCCTCTCTTGACTCAAGAAATCGTAATGACACGATTGCAAACAAACCATACCCCCGGCCGGGATTGAACCCGCGGTCATAGAGTCTCAAAACTCCAGCCCGTCGCGTTAGCCACTAGACCAGCTAGCCACAATAAGATTCATCCAACTAGGTATATTTCTACACCATAGGAAGGTTAGCACAGGCACCTCTGTGACCACAAATGCAAGTTTTTACAGACGAATCTCCAGCTAGCGTGGCCGTGACGAACTCTAGCTCAAGTCCCTTCACTGCCGTCAACATGACTCAAGAAATCGTAATGACACGATTGCAAACAAACCATACCCCCGGCCGGGATTGAACCCGCGGGCTGGAGTTTTGAGACTCTATGACCGCGGGTTCAATCCCGGCCGGGGGTATGGTTTATCCCTCTCTTGTCTTACTGGTGTCATCTTGTCAAAGAACTCTATTACGTTTGTGACAATATTTCTCTTCTCTGAATCCTTGCTGGTTGTCGATTATAAGCTCATTTCTTCCTAGATTGTCACCACTATTCTCCTGATGATCTCCTCTATGACAGTGCATACATGTCAGTGACATGGGTCTGTAGTTTAATGCTGTTTGCCTGTCTCCCTTTTTAAAAACTGAGACCACATCTTCTGTCTTCCATATCTCAAGTAGTCATCCTGTTTCGATAGATGTGTTGAAGATTGTTGTTAGTGGTATACAGAGGGCCTCTCAGGACCCATGGAGAGATGTTATCTGGCCCCATCGCCTTTGAGATATCTAGTTCACTTAGAAGCCTCTTCACCTCCTCCTCGGTTGTATATATTGTGTCCAGTACTTGTTGGTGTATCCCACCTCTCTCTTTCCAGAGTCCTTTCTGTCTCCACTCTGAATATTTCTGTGTGTGTGTGTGTGTGTGTGTGTGTGTGTGGTGTGTGTGTGTGGGGTGTGTGTGGTGTGTGTGTGTGGGGTGTGTGTGTGTGTTGTGTGTGTGTGTGTGTGTGTGTATGTGTGTGTGTGTGTGTGTGTGTGTGTGTGTGTGTGTGTGTGTGTGTGTATGTGTGTGTGTGTATGTGTGTGTGTGTGTGTGTGTGTGCGTGTGTGTGTGTGTGTGTGTGTGTGTATGTGTGTGTGTGTGTGTGTACTCACCTAGTTGTACTCACCTAGTTGAGGTTGCGGGGGTCGAGTCCGAGCTCCTGGCCCCGCCTCTTCACTGATCGCTACTAGGTCACTCTCCCTGAGCCGTGAGCTTTATCATACCTCTGCTTAAAGCTATGTATGGATCCTGCCTCCACTACATCGCTTCCCAAACTATTCCACTTACTGACTACTCTGTGGCTGAAAAAATACTTCCTAACATCCCTGTGATTTATCTGTGTCTTCAGCTTCCAACTGTGTCCCCTTGTTACTGTGTTTCAATCTCTGGAACATCCTGTCTTTGTCCACCTTGTCAATTCCTCTCAGTATTTTGTATGTCGTTATCATGTCCCCCCTATCTCTCCTGTCCTCCAGTGTCGTCAGGTTGATTTCCCTTAACCTCTCCTCGTAGGACATACCTCTTAGCTCTGGGACTAGTCTTGTTGCAAACCTTTGCACTTTCTCTAGTTTCTTTACGTGCTTGGCTAGGTGTGGGTTCCAAACTGGTGCCGCATACTCCAATATGGGCCTAACGTATACGGTGTACAGGGTCCTGAACGATTCCTTATTAAGATGTCGGAATGCTGTTGAGGTTTGCTAGGCGCCCATATGCTGCAGCAGTTATTTGGTTGATGTGCACTTCAGGAGATGTGTCTGGTACTCACCTAATTGTACTCACCTAATTGTGGTTGCAGGGGTCGAGACTCAGCTCCTGGCCCCGCCTCTTCACTGATCGCTACTGGATCCTCTCTCTCTCTCTGCTTCCTGAGCTTTGTCATACCTCTTCTTAAAACTATGTATGGTTCTTGCCTCCACTACTTCACTTGCTAGGCTATTCCACTTGCTGACAACTCTATGACTGAAGAAATACTTCCTAACGTCCCTGTGACTCGTCTGAGTCTTCAGCTTCCAGTTGTGACCCCTTGTCCCTGTGTCCCCTCTTTGGTGTGTGTGTGTGTGTGTGTGTGTGTGTGTGTGTGTGTACTCACCTAGTTGTACTCACCTAGTTGAGGTTGCGGGGGTCGAGTCCGAGCTCCTGGCCCCGCCCCTTCACTGATCGCTACTAGGTCACTCTCCCCGAGCCGTGAGCTTTATCATACCTCTGCTTAAAGCTATGTATGGATCCTGCCTCCACTACATCGCTTCCCAAACTATTCCACTTACTGACTACTCTGTGGCTGAAGAAATACTTCCTAACATCCCTGTGATTCATCTGTGTCCTTCAGCTTCCAACTGTGTCCCCTTGTTACTGTGTCCAATCTCTGGAACATCCTGTCTTTGTCCACCTTGTCAATTCCCCTCAGTATTTTGTATGTCGTTACCATGTCCCCCCTATCTCTCCTGTCCTCCAGTGTCGTCAGGTTGATTTCCCTTAACTCTCTCCTCGTAGGACATACCTCTTAGCTCTGGGACTAGTCTTGTTGCAAACCTTTGCACTTTCTCTAGTTTTCTTTACGTGCTTGGCTAGGTGTGGGTTCCAAACTGGTGCCGCATACTCCAATATGGGCCTAACGTATACTGTGTACAGGGTCCTGAACGATTCCTTATTAAGATGTCGGAATGCTGTTCTGAGGTTTGCTAGGCGCCCATATGCTGCAGCAGTTTATTGGTTGATGTCGCCTTCAGGAGATGTGCCTGGTGTTATACTCACCCCAAGATCTTTTTCCTTGAGTGAGGTTTGTAGTCTCTGACCCCCTAGACTGTACTCCGTCTGCGGCCTTCTTTGCCCTTCCCCAATCTTCATGACTTTGCACTTGGTGGATTGAACTCCAGGAGCCAATTGCTGGACCAGGTCTGCAGCCTGTCCAATCCCTTTGTAGTTCTGCCTGGTCTTCGATCGAGTGTATTCTTCTCATCAACTTCACGTCATCTGCAAACAGGGACACCTCAGAGTCTATTCCTTCCGTCATGTCGTTCACAAATACCAGAAACAGCACTGGTCCTAGGACTGACCCCTGCGGGACCCCGCTGGTCACAGGTGCCCACTCTGACACCTCGCCACGTACCATGACTCGCTGCTGTCTTCCTGACAAGTATTCCCTGATCCATTGTAGTGCCTTCCCTGTTATCCCTGCTTGGTCCTCCAGTTTTTGCACCAATCTCTTGTGTGGAACTGTGTCAAACGCCTTCTTGCAGTCCAAGAAAATGCAATCCACCCCACCCCTCTCTCTCTTGTCTTACTGCTGTCACCATGTCATAGAACTCCAGTAGGTTTGTGACACAGGTTTTCCCGTCCCTGAAACCATGCTGGCTGCTGTTGATGAGATCATTCCTTTCTAGGTGTTCCACCACTCTTCTCCTGATAATCTTCTCCATGATTTTGCATACTATACATGTCAGTGACACTGGTCTGTAGTTTAATGCTTCATGTCTGTCTCCTTTTTTAAAGATTGGGACTACATTTGCTGTCTTCCATGCCTCAGGCAATCTCCCTGTTTCGATAGATGTATTGAATATTGTTGTTAGGGTACACATAGTGCCTCTGCTCCCTCTCTCAATACCCATGGGAAGATTTATCTGGCCCCATTGCCTTTGAGGATCTAGCTCACTCAGAAGCCTCTTCAACTTCTTCCTCGGTTGTGTGCACTGTGTCCAGCACTTGGTGGTGTGCCTCACCTTCTCCGTCTTTCTGGAGTCCCTTCTGTCTCCTCTGTGAACACTTTTTTGAATCTCTTGTTGAGTTCTTCACATACTTCACGGTCATTTCCTGTTGTCTCTCCTCCTCCTTCCTAGCCTGATTACCTGGTCCTTGACTTGTTTTCCTCCTAAATGTGGCTGTAAAAACAGTTTTCGGGTCAGATTTGGCTTTCGCTGCTATGTCATTTTCATTTTGTTTTTGGGGCCTCCCTTTTTATCTGTGCATATTCTTTTTCTGGCTCTACGACTGTTCTCCTTATTCTCCTGTCCTTTGCCTTCTATATTTCTTCCATTCCCTAGCACACTTGGTTTTTGCCTCCCTGCACCTTTGGGTAAACCATGGGCTCATCCTGGCTTTTAAATTACTCCTGTTACCCTTGGTAAAAAAACCTCTCCTCAGCCTCCTTGCATTTTGTTGCTACATATTCCATCATCTCATTAACTGCTTCCCTGCCAGTTCTCTTCCCACTGAACCCCGTTCAGGTAGTTCCTCATTCCTGTGTAGTCCCCTTTCTTGTAGTTTGGCTTCATTCGTCCTGGCCTTCCTGCTTCTCCCTCCACTTGTAGCTCTACTGTGTATTCGAAGCTTAAAACCACATGGTCCCTGGCCCCAAGGGGTCTTTCATATGTGATGTCCTCGATGTCTGCACTACTGAAGGTGAATACTAAGTCCAGCCTTGCTGGTTCATCCTCCCTCCCCTCTCTTGTAGTGCCCCTTACGTTTGGTACATGAATTTCCCTCCAGTACCACCTCCATCATCTTAGCCCTCCATTTTATTTTGGGGCCCCCATGTGGGTCCAAGTTCTCCCAATCGATCTCCTTGTGGTTAAAGTCACCCATGATCAGGATTTTTGCCCTGCATGCATGAGCTCTTCTGGCCACTCTACCATGTGTCAACCATCGCTCTATTGCTCTCGTCGTACTCTTGCCTTGGCCTCCTGCTGTTCGGGGTGGGTTATAACATCCTGCTATTACCACCTTGGGACCTCCAGAGTGAAGTTTCCCACTATGTAATCACTTTCTTCTCCGCTATCTCCTCTCTCCAGCTCATCAAAATTTCCAGCGATTTTTGATCAGCAACGCCACTACCTCCACCCCCCCCTGTTCCCTCTGTCTTTCCCTCAGGATTTGGGATCCCGTTGGAAAGTGGATCTGTTATCATACCTGTAAGCTTGGTTTTTTGTAAGAGCTATGATGTCCGGTGATGCTTTCTTTGACTCTTTCGTGCCACTCCTCCCACTTATTTGTTATTCCATCAGCGTTTGTGTACCATACCTTCAGTTTCCTTTCCAACACTGTGGTTTGGGGGCCTGTGGGGGTGGGAGAAACCCGGTGGCATACTGTGGGATTCTATAGCTCGATGTTGGGTGGAGGCTGTGGGTATGGAATGTAGTGTGTTGGGATGGGTGATAGGTTGTATGTTCTGAGAGTAGTTGTGTGTGTGCTTGCCCTTGCTGTTCTGTCCGCTCTGACGAAACCCCTGCTGATCCCCCTTTTCTCCTTTTCCTAGCTCCTTTTGTTTTTTTTTTTCCTCTCCCTCAGCTGCTGTCGTTCTGATTTTGTTCTGTCCCCTGTCTAGGAACACCCTCTTGTACTCTTCCGAGTATTTCAAATCGTGGTTTCTCTTGGAGGATCCTGTTTTCCCCACTGTTTCCGTCCTGAGAATCAGCTTGATTTGGTCGGTTTCTCCCCTTCGAGTACCCCCCTATTCTCTGAAAATTTACAATCTCGTCCATCCCCTCACCTATTTCCGTGATGATTTTCTCAATCTCCTTTCTTCTTCCTGCTTCCTTTCAGTGTGTTCCTTTCCTCTCTCTCCTGTGTGGGGTTGTGTGTGTGTGTGTGTGTGTGTGTGTGGGGAGTGTGTGTTCATCTCACCTAATTGTACTCACCTCTTTGTGATTGCAGTGGTCGATCCATTGCTCCTGGCCCTGCTTTTTTTACTAGTCGCTACTAGGTTCACTATCCTTTCTCCTTGCGATTAATCGTACCTCATCTTAAAGCTATGTATGAATCCTGCCTCCACTATTTCACGGTCCAGATTGTTCCACTCTACTTCCTAACAACTCTAAAGCTGAAGAAATACTTCCTAACATCTCTATGTCTCATCAAAGTTTTTAACTTTGAGCTGTGACCTCTTGCAGTTGTGTCTCATCTCTGAAACATTCTGTCCCTATCCACCTTGTCTATTTCTCAGTATTTTATACGTCATTATATGTCCCTTCTATCCCTCCTATCTTCCAGTGTCGTCAGGTTGAGTTCCCTTAACCTCTCCTCACAGGACATATCCTTTAGCTCTGGGACTAGTCGTGTGGCATACCTTTGCACTCTGTCTAATTTCTTGACGTGCTTAACCAGGTGTGAGTTTGACCAGATGTGGTTTTCATATTGGTGCTGCATTTTCCAATATAAGCCTGACGTACACGGTGGATAGTGTCGTGAATGACTCCTTACTTAGATCTTGAAATGCTATTCTTAAGTTTGTCAGCAGTTATTTGATTGATGTGCGCCTCAGCAGATGTGATTGATATGATGCTTACCCTAAGAACCTTTTCCTTGGGTGAGTTTTGAAGCCTTTCATCTCCTAGCCTGTACTCCATCTGCGGTCTTCTTTGTTCTTCCCAAAGTTTCATGACATTGCACTCGGACCAGGCTTGCAACCTGTCCAGATGCCATTTTTGTCTTACTTGACCCTCATAAAATTGTATTTTACTCATTAGCTTCACATCTTCTGCGAAGAGCGACACCTCTGAATCTATTCCTTCCATCATATCATCACATTTACAAGAAACAGCACAGGACCTAGGAATGGCCCTTGTGGAGAGCAAGTCGGAGCTGGTCGCTACTAATTCCACTTTCTCCTTACTGCACGAGCTTTATCGTATCTCTTCCTAAAGCTATGTATGGATCCTGCCTCCACCACATCACTCTCCAGATTGTTCCACTTCCTGACAACTCTGTGACTGAAGAAATACTTCCTAACATCCCTGTGGCTCATCTGAGTCTTCAACTTCTAGTTGTGACCCCTTATTACTGTGTCCCATCACTGAAACATCCGGTCCCTATCCATCTTGTTAATTTCTCTCAGTATTTTAGCTTTGAGTGGCCTTTCATACGTGATGTCCTCAACGTCCGAACTACTCAAGGTGAATATGAGGTCCAGTCTTGCTAGTTCATCCTCTTCTCTCTCTCTCTCTCTCTCTCTCTCTCTCTCTCTCTCTCTCTCTCTCTCTCTCTCTGGTAGTGACCCCGACATGTTGACGAATAAGGTTTACCAGTACCACCTCCATCATCTTAGCCCTCCACGTTTATAGTCCCCCATGTGGCTCTAGGATTTCCCAGTCAACCTCCTTGTCACTAAAATCACCCATAACAAATATCTTTGCCCTGTCCATGTGAGCCCTTCTAGCCACCTCCACTAATGTGTCTACCATTGATTTGTTGTTCTCATCATATTATTGTGTTGGTCTCCTGCTCTTTTGTGGGCAGTGGGTTGTACATCACTGCAACCACCACCTTGGGACCCCGAGTCTGAAGTGTTCCTACTATGTAGAGTGTAGACCCTTAATTTCCTTCTGTTCCCTCCTTCCAACTCCTCAAAATTCCACTGGGTTTTGATGAGCAGTGCAACTCCTCCACCCCTCAATTTTTCCTCAGGATCTGATATCTGGTTGGAAAGATCATTACCGTTAGCTTGGTTTCTGTGAATGCTATAATGTCTGGGAATGCCTCCTTGATTCTTTTGTACCAATCTTGTCATTTTTATGCCACTTCTTATTCCAACTACAGTGGTGTACCATGCATTCAGTTTCTTTGCCAAAAGTGTATTCTGGGGGGGTTGGGTTGGGCTAGTTGGAAACCTGGCAGGGAATGTTCTGAGGATGCTGTGAAGGTGGGGTTTGTGCTTGGGGGTGAGGCCTGTGAGTATGAAGTGTTGTTTGTTTTGGGTTATTTTGTTTGATTGTGGGGGTTCTGTGGGTAGTTGTATTTTCTGCTCCTCCCAACTCTCTCTTTCTTGCCCCTTGCATCTTTGTATCCTCTCACTCAGTTTCTGTCATTCTGTTCTCATTCTGTAGAAGTCTAGGTACACCCACTGGTATTTTGCTGTTTCCTTTAGTTGTGGTTTCTGCTGCAGAATCCTGTTTTGCACTTTTTCTGTTCAGAAAATCAATGGCCAATTTCTTTCCCTCGAGTATCCCCCTTTTCTCTGAAAATTATCTGCTCAGTCATGTCCTCCTCTCCCGTCTGTTTGATGATATTTTCACAATATCTTTTTTCTCTCCTTGTCCTTTTTCTTCATGTGTCTTCCCTCCTGTCTCCTGAAGCCTATGAATAAAAACTGACATTTTCATTCTCCTCTTCCACTGCTTTACCCCCCTCTGCATCTCTGGGTCCCATTTAAACATAGCCATTGCTGCTTCCCTTATCATTTCCTGGATCTCCCAGTGACCTGATAGCACCTCTGCAGGAGGCCATCACCTTCTTTACTTACAAACCCCTCTCTTACTACTGTTCATGTGCCCAACAGCATGTCATTTTCGTTCCCTGACATTTCCTGGCCCTCCTTTTAGCCTGATAGGGCCTCTACATAGGACTTAACTCCTTCCTTTCCTTCGGTTAACTCGTTGGATATTAGTGAACCTGCTCCTGATGCCATGCCCCTTTTGTTCTTTTGTTGTATATACTGCCTTTGCATTTTTAATTCATTTTCTAGGAACTGTATCCTGGACTCTACAGCTTCAGCTTGCAACTCCCACTTCTTGCTCTGGAAATCCATCCATCCATATTGTTAATTTTTTTTTGTTAGCTATATGTTGGGAAGAAAAGGAGAGTAGTATGTCTCTCAGAGATTTTACCATAATCCATATTTTAGTGATTAAAGTATTCTTGACTGATAGTGAACTGGTGATATGTAGTCTTAAATGATCTTTTAAGTATTCGACAGGCTTAAAGTCTAATTAAGCATTAAATATACTTAATTAGGCTTATTAGGCTTCAAGCCTGTCGATGAGACCGAACAAAAGCCATGTTTACTAATGCCTTTCTCTGATAGTCAAACAAAAACTGTTTACTAATGTGTTTGTGTATGGTTAGGTTGGGTCGTCGACCCGTAGTGTTGGTGTGTTCCGCCATCTCCATCATTGCTGGCTTCCTGGCAGCCGCCTCTCCTAACATAGAGTTCTACATAGTGTTAAAGTTCATAATTGCTGCCGTGGATGCTGGCCAGTACCTCGGCATCTTTGTATTCGGTGAGTCCTCCTCAAGATTTTTTTGCAGTTGAAGAGCCTCGGTCTTATGACCAAAACCTTCAATGATTCATCATACAACTGAGATTGAGGTCAAAATAATTCTTTTATAATAAAATGAATTCTAGATGAATTCGAGTGTTAATGTGTGTTTGACTCTCTAGGAACTAAGACCAGTATTTGTCTAGTGATGGTAAAGAGACTTGAATAATCCCGAAGACAGACGGACACACAAACACACACACACACGCACGCACACACACACACACACACAAACACACACACACAAACACACACACACACACACACACACACACACACACACACACACACACACACACACACACACACACACACACACACACACACACACACACACCACACACACACACACACACACACAGGAGCTGAGCCTCGACCCCTGCAACTACAATTAGGTGAGTACACACACACACACACACACTCCCCTTTCTATCTTTCTCTCCCCCATCTCTCTCGTTCTCTCTATCTCTCTCCCCCTCCCTCTATCTACCAACCAATCTATCTTCCTCTCTCTTCCTCTCCACCTTCCATCCATCTTCCTTTCCTCCTACTCTTTCCCCCTGGCTTTTCCCTCTTCCCTCTCACCCCTAGCCTAGCCTTCCCCTCACTTACCCCTCTTCCCTCTCATCCCTAGCCTCTTCCCTCACCCCCCCCCACACACACACTCTGAAAATACATAAGTTTGTTTCTGGGTTGAATTATGTAAGCTTTCTGTGGTAAAAAAAAATGGGTTATCCAAGAGGGCGGAGACCCAGGGGTCTGGTGGACTAACCCGGGAGGGAAAATTGGGAGTTAGAGCCCAGTAAAATGGAGGAAGAGTGGGGAAGGAAGCTAGCAGAGTTTGGAAAGAAAATGGAGGAGAGGATAGCTGAAGAGAGCAGGAAGTGGGGACTACAAGTTTTAGCAGCAGAAGATAAGATAAAGTGCTTAGAGGAGGAACTAAAAAACCTGAAACAGATTAGAGAGACAAATGACAGTCACAGACAAGGGGACTGTAGGGATCTAGGAAAAGATGAGCACACTAAGATCAAATGAGAGGCCTGAAGACAATGAAGGAGCTATTACATATGCAGAGACTCCAACAGACAATTACAGTGGCAAGGAACAGCTGAGCAGAAAAGACAGTCCACTGAGCATAGGGGCTGCAGCAAGGGCAGGGATTGAAGGCAGGAACGTTTTGATGGAAGGAACTAAAACACCTTAGAAGAAACAAAAGGAGATACAGTGAGAGGAGGAGAGGGAGAGGTCAGTGTTTGTTTACGGGCTCCAAGAAGTCGAAGGGGAAACCTATGATGAAAGAAATCAGGGGAAGAAGAAACCGATCGAAGGTATCATGAAAGCAATAGATGAGGGAGATATGACCCAGGTGACAAATTTTTGGAGAATTGGGTGGTTAGCGAGTGGAAGGAAACAGCCTGTCAAAGTAATTTTCAAGGCAGAATTAGCTCAAACCAGGATCCTGCAGGATCCTGGTTCGAGAGACAAACCGAAGTACTGGAGAGCGTACCTCGATCGCGACAGAACACAAGAAGACAGGACAATACTGAGGGAGAAGGTGCAAAGACAAAAGGAGGAACGAGATGCATTGATGAAGATGAGCAGAACCCGGACTCAGGTGGAAGGGCAAACACACCCAGCAGAAACATCCTGCAGAAGGACTCCAATCACAACAACCCCAAAGCAACTGAACAATCTAAACTAAAACCCACACACTGTTCCCTCTGCCCCCACCCCCCACATCACAAATCCCACCCTTACAGCAGCCCCCTATGGGCACTCTGCCCCCACTCTCCCATTACAAATGCCACCCACACCACGACAACCCCAATGCAACTGAGCAATCTAAACCAAAACTCACACACTGTTCCCTCTGCCCCCACCCCCTACATCACAAACCCCACCACTACAGCAGCTCCCTATGGGCACTCTGTTCTCACCCCCATCAGAAACCCCACCCACACCACAAGCCCCCATAGGCCCCCTCCAGGGCTCCCACTCTCCCAACCCCAATATTCTCCCAGGACCACCGTGATAGATAAGAAGCTGAAGGTGTGGTACATGAAGGCAGATGGAATAACAAATGAGAAGTCCCCAGACATCATAGCAGTCACAGAAACGAAACTCGCTGAGACAATAACAGATGCAGTTTTCCCACCAGGATATCAGATCCTGAGGAAAGATAGGAGCAGAGGGGAAGGAAGGGTTGCACTGCTCATAAAAAACCGATGGGGTTTTGAGGAAATGGAAGGCATAGACGAGATTGGTACAATTCAGTCTGGGGGACATAAGGTAGTCATTGCAGTGATGTATAACCCACCACAAAACTGCAGGAAGCCATGAGAGGAATATGAAGAGAACAACAGAGCGATGGTGGACACACTGGCTGAGGTTACATGAAGAAGCTCAATCGTGCGGAGCAAAATTACTGGTTATGGTGATTTCACCCACAGAGAGATTGATTGGGAAAACCTGGAGCCTCATGCGGGTCCTGAAACATGGAGAGCCAAGATGATGGATGTAGTACTGGAAAACCTCATGCATCAACACGTCAGGGACACTACCAGAGATAGAGAGGGGAGGATGAACCAGCAAGACTGGACCTTGTGTTCACCCTGAGCAGTTCAGACATTGAGGACATCACATATGAGAGGCCACTTTGACCTAGTGATTACGTGGTTCTGATTTTTTATTAGATAGTAGAGTTACAAGCGGAGAGGGTAACACGAGTCGAATGGGAAAAGCCATACTATAAAAGGGGAGACTACACAGGTATGAGGAACTTCAAGCAGGAGGTTCTGTGGAGAGAGAACTGGTAGGATAGTCAGCAAACGAAATGATGGAGTATGTAACAACAAAATGCAAGGAGACAGAGGAAAGGTTTGTTCCCAAGGGCACCAGAAATAATGGGAAGACCAAAGCAAGTCCTTGGTTTACCCAAAGGTGTAGGGAGGCAAAAACTAAGTGCATTAGAGAAGGGAAGAGGTACAGAAGGCAAAAGACTCAGGAAAATAAGGAGATCAGTCGAAGTGCCAGAAACGAGTATGCACAGATCAGGAGGGAGGCCCAGCGACAGTTGGAAAACAACACAGCACCGAAAGTCAAATCTGACCCAAAACTGCTGTATAGCCACATTAGGAGAAAGAAAAGTCAAAGACCAGGTGATCAGGCTGAGGAAAGAAGGTGGGGAACTCACAAGAAATGATCAAGAGGTATGTGAGGAGCTCAACACGAGATTTAAGGAAGTATTCACAGTGGAGACAGGAAGGACTCTGGGAAGACAGGACAGAGGGGGACACCAATAGGGAATACACCAACAAGTGCTGGATGACATACACACAACTGAGGAGGAGGTGAAGAAGCTGCTAAGTGACCTTGATACCTCAAAGGCAATGGGACCAGACAACATCTCCCGATGGGTCCTTAGAGAGGTAGCAGAAATGCTGTGTGTGCCATTAACCACAGTCTTCAACACATCCATTGAAACTGGGCAACTACCTGAAGTATAGAAGACGGCAAATGTAGTTCCCATTTTTAAAAAAGGAGACAGAAAAGAGGCACTAAACTATAGACAAGTGTCACTGCTTTGTACAGTATGCAAAGTCATAGAGAAGATTATCAGGAGGAAAGTGGTAGAGCACCTAGAACAGAACAAGAGTATAAACGACAACCAGCATGGCTTCATGGAAGGCAAATCCTGTGTCACAAACCTTCTGGGGGTTTATGATAAAGTAACAAAAATAAGATACGAGAGAGAAGGGTGGGTTAATTGCATTTTCTTGGACTGCAAGAAGGCCTTCGACACAGTTCCTCTCAAGAGATTAGTGCAGAAACTAGAGGATAAGGCTAAGGTCAGTGGTCAGTACGCTGAGGTCAGTGGTCATGTGTCATCATACCTGCCTAAGCTCTTGGGAGTTAGCGTGGGATTAGTTTGGGAGTGAATGTGAGTAGGATTTAGCTGGTAAGGAGGAAATGGTCACCAGCAGTGATGGTGGCAGCCGCTTTAAGTGGGAAGTAGTTTACAGTTCAGGAAGAAGGAAGATGAGGAGAGTTCATAGAGAAGATGTGAAGGTAGGAAATCGATTCTCTGTTCTCCAAGATGAGTGTACTTCAGTGGTTAGTGAAGTTGAAGGTACCACTGATTCCCTTGCTAATCAAGGTAATTATATTTTGATAGTAGGTGATTCTCAGGTAAGATATATGGACCGTGCATTTTGTAACAGAGATAGAAAGGTCAGACAGAGAGTGTGCCTTCCTGGAGCTGGTGTTGGTGACATAGTCAGCAGGTTGGATAATATTATGGCAGGTAATGGGAACAAGCCCATTATCTGTCTTAGTGCTGGGGGTAATGACATTGGGAAGGGCAGGAGAGAGGAGCTGCTGGATAAGTACAGGTCAGCCATAGAAGTAGTTAGGTCTAAGGGAGGGATCCCAGTCATATGTAGCATCTTGTCTAGAAATAGAGTGGGCAATGAATGGATGTCTAGGGCAATTGGTATAAATTGCTGGCTAGACAGGTACAGCAAGGAACTTGCAATCCTATTCATTGATAACTGGGACCTATTCTTTGGGAAACGTGATATGTATGCAAGGGATGAGGTTCATCTCTCTGGGGATGGAGTGGTTGCATTTGCCAATTCGATTGAGAGGGTAATTGATGACTTGTCTAGGAATTTAAACTGATAGATTATAGAGGTACGGGTGTTTGTGGGAAACAATCAGGCTGCAGCATTAGGGTTAAAAACAGCAGTTATTACCGGGATACCTCAGGGATATGTTTAAAAGACAATATTCAAAATAAAGTTGCTAGTAATGGCAAATCAATTGATCAACAAACAAAGAGAGATAGTAGAGGGCAACGAGTGACTAGCTCCTTTAAGGTTTATTATACAAATAGTAGGAGTCTAAGAAATAAGATAGATGAGCTAAGATTACTTGCAAGTGTAGGTAATATAGATATTATTGGTATAACAGAGACCTGGTTCAACCTGAAAGATAGAGAAATGCGTTCTGAATGCAACATACAGGGTTATAAACTATTCCACACTGATAGGGTCAACAGGAAGGGTGGTGGTGTAGCGATGTATGTCAGAGAAAATTTAAATTGTTGTCTTAGATATGATATAAGATTAGAAACATCGAACACAGAATCTGTTTGGCTACAGTTTCTCGAGGGACATGACAAATTAATTTTGGGTGTGATTTATAGGCCCCCAAACCGTGATAGGGAGGGCAGTAAGCTGTTATGGGACGAAATTCATAAGGCATCTGGATATGAAAATGTTGTGATAATGGGAGATTTTTGGTTTAGACAAATTGATTGGAACAATATGACAGGAAATCTTGAGTCTAGCGACTTTCTTGATGCGGTTCAGGATTGCTTTTTAGAACAGGTTGTGACAGAACCAACTAGAGGAAACAATCTGCTTGACTTGGTTCTTGCCAACAAAGATTCACTAATTAATAATCTTGAGGTTAATGATGAACTTGGGGAAAGTGATCACAAATCACTTAGTTTCAATATATCATGGAAATACCCAGATAACTGCAATCAAATCTCTGTCCCAGATTTTCGCATGGCCGACTTCATGGGACTGAAAAATTACCTGGGTGGGCTAAATTGGGATGTCCTGACTAGGGGTCAGGTAGGTGATCTGGGTTGCCAATATGACGTTTTTCAGAGCATAGTTTTAGCTGCCCATACAACTTTTGTTCCGAGTAGGGAAATTAATCTAACAAAAATTATCCCAAATGGATGAACAATAGATTAAAACACCTCATTGGTCAAAAGAGAGGCATATATAGGTGTATCAAAAGAGGGGATGGGCAGTTAAGAAATCAATATATTCAATTAAAGAGAGGTATGAAGAAAGGAATAAGAAAAGCAAAAGGGATTATGAGGCTAAGGTCGCAAGGGATTCAAAGACTAACCCAAAAGGGTTCTTTCAGGTATACAGAAGTAAGATTAGGGATAAGATTGGCGACATAAGCAAATTTGCTGATGACACCAAAATAGGCCGTCCAATTCATTCTAATTAGGACACTAGAGCACTCCAGGATGATTTGAATAGACTGACACAATGGTCGGAGAAGTGGCAGATGCAGTTTAATATTGACAAATGCATAGTTCTAAATGTTGGACAGGTAAACAGCCATGCCACACATAAACTAAATAATGTAGATCTTAATACTACGATTGCGAAAAGGATTTAGGAGTTCTGGTTAGCAGTAATCTAAAACCAAGACAACAGTGCATTAGTGTTGGCAATAAAGCTAACAGAATTCTTGGCTTCATATCTAGAAGTATAAATAATAGAAGTCCTCAGGTTGTTCTTCAACTCTATATATCCTTGGTGGTGACCTGTACTTAACACTGTGAAGTGTCTTGTGTGCTCCCGTGGACTGAACCAAGATGCCCTCCATCGAGCAACTTTACCAGCAGCTTAAAGGCTTCAAAAAACTGCTTCAAAAAACAATCCTGAATTACTTCTAAGAAGTCGTTTGATTCTAAATTCCCAGTCAAGAAATTCCAATCAATATGACTAAAGTTAAAGTCTCCTAGAATTACTACGTTATCGTGCCTAGTGGCCTTAACAATTTCCTCCCATAGTAGTCTCCCTTGGTCCCTATCTAAGTTTGGGGGATGGTATATTACACCTAAAATCAATTTTTCACGCCCCTCTGAAAATTCTATCCAAACAGACTGTATGTGTTACTTCAGACTTAATACCCGTTTTTATGCAACAGTTCAAGCTATCTCGGACATACTTGAAACAATTTAAAACCCTGAATATGACATTCTGCAGGCATGTCCCGACTTTTTGAATTAAACCACGTCTCAGTTATGGCAAATACATCAATGTTACCTGCACTAGCAACTATTCTCAACTCGTCCATCTTATTCCTAGCACTACGGGAATTAGCATAATGTATATTTAAAGACCCTCCTTTTTCTTTACCCTTCCTGCTCATTTCTGTTTTTCCACTAAACCTATTACTGTCCTTGTCGCCTAGTGTCACTAGTTTTCCAATATCTACCTCATTTTGCCTGTTACTAATTTGAATCCATTACACACACACACACACACACACACACACACACACACACACACACACACACACACACACACACAACACACACACACACACACACACACACACAGGCTAGGTGGCCAAAGACTGCAAACCTCACTCAAGGAGAAAGATCTTGGGGTGAGTATAACACCGAGCATGTCTCCGGAAGCACACATCAATCAGATAACTGCTGCAGCATATGGGCGCCTGGCAAACCTGAGAACAGCATTCCGATACCTTAGTAAGGAATCATTCAAGACACTGTACACCGTGTATGTCAGGCCCATACTGGAGTATGCAGCACCTGTTTGGAACCCGCACTTGACAAAGCACGTCAAGAAACTAGAGAAAGTACAAAGGTTTGCGACAAGGTTAGTTCCAGAGCTAAGGGGAATGTCCTATGAAGAAAGATTAAGGGAAATCGGCCTGACGACACTGGAGGACAGGAGGGTCAGGGGAGACATGATAACGACATATAAAATACTGCGTGGAATAGACAAGGTGGACAAAGACAGGATGTTCCAGGAAGGGGACACAGAAACAAGAGGCCACAATTGGAAGTTGAAGACACAAATGAGTCAGAGAAGTGTAGGAAGTATTTCTTCAGTCATAGAGTTGTAAAGCAGTGGAATAGCCAAGAAAATGACGTAGTGGAGGCAGGAACCATACACAGTTTTAAGACGAGGTTTGATAAAGCTCATGGAGCGGGGAGAGAGAGAGGGCCTAGTAGCAACCGGTGAAGAGGCTGGGCCAGGAGCTAGGACTCGACTCCTGCAACACCAAATAGGTGAGTACAAATAGGTGAGTACACACACACACACACACACACACACACACACACACACACACACACACACACACACACACACACACACACACACACACACACACACATATATATATATATATATATATATATATATATATATATATATATATATTATATATATATATTTATTTATTTATTTATTTATTTATTTATTTATTTATGACAGTGATGGAGACGTGTGCTAGCAAGTACCGTGCAGGTGCTGGTACACTGATAGTCATCCCGTGGGCAGTAGGGTACATGGTAGTCCCGGGCATCGCCTATGTCATCCGACCATGGAAGCTGCTGCAAGTGGCCTACACTGTGCCCGCCCTCTACACCATCATATATTTCTGGTGGGTATTGTGTGTCCCCCTTCCCTTCCTCTATTGTTGTACTACACTGATTTTTTTCTGCTGTAGTACACTGGTTTCTTTACTGATCCCTTAAACACCTTATTATCTTAGATAACGCAAAACACTTTATTCTCTTAGATAACATAAAACACCTTATTTTCTTTGATAACAAAAAAAACATATTTTCTTTGATAACACACAACAGCCTCAGACTCAAGATCGCTGTTGTTGTCTCCCCTTATTTATGGCCTTTTTTTAGCTGAACTATTTAAATTATACCTTTATTGTTCAAATAAAATCTGAAGCAAACATTAAGGCAAATTTATATAAAGCGAGTATTGTGTATGTCGATCTCACACTATGACTCACTTCAGAGAAATATTCTAACGGTACATGAGAGGTACAGTAGTAATTTGTACTAGGATCAAGTCACATGACCTACTGAAGGTGGTTAGGGTACAGGTGACCTTAGTGTTGTGGCAGTAGCTTACTGAAGGTTAAGGTCACATGACCTCCTGAAGGCGGTCAGAGAACAAGTGACCTTTGTGCTATGAAACTAACGCAAAGATCACGTCAACCTGAGGGTTGTCATGGAATAAGTGACCTCAGGACAAAGACAGTAATGATAGTTACATGACTTGATCCTTGTATAAATTACTTCCTGTTTCGTATCTTTTTTTGTGCTAAAAGCGGTCTCAATTGAGATCGAAATATAAATAAATATTTATCTGCCCTCTTTTGTGTCCATTTAGGCTCAGTTGTGTTGCTGATCAGTACCTTTAAAACTTTTCAAGCCTAGCTATACAAAATCATTCGTGCAGGTTATTGCCAGAGTCACCTCGCTGGCTCATAGATCAAGGACGCTACCAGGAGGCTTTTAAGGTCATAAGCTGGGTCGCTAAGGTCAACAGGAAGCCTTTACCCGCTGACCAGGTCGTCCTCGCCGCCATGGAGAACATTTACCACCAGGTCAGTGAGGGAAACACTTAGGTGCAGAATGGCCAAATTATTACTTTCAGCTCTGTTGTGGTACTGATATACATGTATATATATATATATATTATAATATATATATATATATATATATATATATATATTATATATATATATATATATATTTATAATATATATATATATTATTATATATATATATTGATAGAATAGATAGATAGGCAAAACAACCATTGTGAAAGAATAGTGAAATTCCAAGCGCTTCCGTGACTTCTCACATTATCAAGGTCCTCAGTAGTAGTTTCGAATCCTGCTGACTGCGATCTTTCTTTGTATCTACCCGTTTGTTTCTGTGTGGTGCATTGATATAAAAATCACTGGAGAGGTGAGAACATACAAGAGGAGATTGAAATAGCTTGAATCCATGCTTGAGGCTCACTGACGTACCCGGGCTGGAAAGAAATATGGCTTGTGAATCAGGCTGCCCAGTCTATGTGGCATTTGTGTGGCCGAGTGGACTAGAGCGCTGCCTGGGAGTCTTGACCGTCCCCCGTAGCAGTTTCGAATCCTGCTGACTGCGATCTTTCTTTGTATATACCCACTTGTTTCTGTGTGGTGCACTGACATGTATATATATGTTATATATGTATTTTATTAATAGACAGAATACACTGATAGAAAACACAAACATGAATACATTGGTACAATATATCAAAGGTTATGAATCTCCTCCAGCTCCTCCGAAGCCGGACGCAAGCCCGGTATGCAGCATGCATTTCCCCTCTGGATGACCACGCTGAGGCGCTGGAACATGAAAGTGGCTGCCCTTGGATCTCTGGTGGTGTCGATGAGTCTGGAACCCAGTTCTTTAAGGAAACGTGTGGCATGTTTTCCCCCATGATCCCAAGGTCTCTGATCCCAGTGGGACAAATTGATACTGTTGGCTGATCTTGTACTCCTCCCTGTGGTTAGCAGCTCCTCCCTTTCGCCCGATACTGTGATGGATATAGATGTCAGCCAGTGTGGACACACAGGTATAGTCCTATGCTAAGAGCTTGCCATTCTTCCAAGGATAGATGGTGATCCCATTGGGGCGGTTTGCTTGGTTGTGAGTATTGTTGGCTGCTAGTGATCGGGGCTCCCTCTCGGCTGGGCATCCAGCTGTAGCAAGGGTTCTCTTTACGATGTCGTTGACCTCATTGTGTTTTGCATGCCAGCCCTTGGTTTTGGAACAGTTAAGACCATGGAGACCATATTGGTCAGCTTGTGCTTCCCCGCAAATATGCAAATACACATATATTCCGTGTGAACTGGGCAGCAAGGCGCAGAGCCATTACAATACGGAGGGTCTTAGGGTCGAGGCGCGTTCCCATTGCCGACATGGGAACTGTTTGTAGGAAGTCCCCGGAGTGATGTGTGCTCACACACACACACACATACACACACATACACACACATACACACACACACACACACACACACACACACACACACAACACACACACACACACACACACACGCACACACATACACACACATACACACACATATCACAACACATCCACACACATACACACACACATACAACACACACACACACATATATTTATATAATATATTTATATATATATATATATATATATATATATTTATATTATATTAAATATATATATATATTATATTATATATATATATAATTATATAATATATATATATATATATATTATAAATATATATAAAGGGTCCAGACTACTCCTCACCATCACATCCCACAACAAAGCAACACCTGACGCGTCACGACACCCGACTCCGTGAAACCCACCTAATACTCTTCCCAAGAATTAAGATTTATTACTTGTTTAATGTATCATTAAATTCTTCCCAAATTTTATTAATTATAAATGAATGTAATTTATATAAACCAATGGAAATATTCATATTATTTTCAAAGCTGCTTTTTATGAAACAAGATTCAATTATATTCCTGTCGACCATGGACTTGCTTGATACTACTTTCTCAACTTTTTGAAAATCAGTTGGATGGTTAAAATCTCTCACATGAATAAATAGAACATTGGAATCTTGTCCAGTTCTAATGCTATATTTATGTTTTTAATCTTAGTTCGGATTTTTTACCAGTTTGACCTAATAACTTTACGCAAATTGTTGAAGGAATTTTATAGACCATCCGTCTGCAATTTTCGCATGAACCTTTTTCAAGTTTTTTTACCCCGTATTAAGCAAATTAACATATATTCATTAATTGTAAAGGTCTAGAAGCATAATACAGGTTTAGTTCATGGTGGGTCCATGCCGAACATGTTTTGTTGAATAAGGTGATTGACCTTTTTGTTGCAAAATATTCAGCAAATTAAAAAAATTTATCAATCACGTTTCTGGTATATCAGATCACAAGCTATTCATAAATTGAAATATTCCAAATCGACATACACAATACGTAAAGCTCTCAAAAACATTGAGAAAACAAACACTAACTATTTATTAATAATAATAGTTAATAGAACATTATTTGTAGATTTTTTTTAATTTTAAATATTGAATATATTATTACCCTTATAATAATTATTTTCCTATAACTCAACAGTAAAGTTTATAAAGGGCTAGACTATTTACTTTACAAGAAATCGGTTTATAGCACATTCTTGGCATAAGACAAAATATCATCACTAACAACCATTTAGCTTATTCCAGGAGGATTAGTTATTAAGCAATTTAATGTTTCATAAAATTCTGCTATAGGTTACTAAGAACAGGTGAAAAGGAATTTTAAACCAATGTAATATCCAAATTCTGAGTAAAAACTTTTTAAATATAAAATTTCCATCAACAATGCAAAGTTTAATAAATTAATAAGTTTGGAACTGGCAATGGTAATCATGATTAACAAGTTCTTCAGAATAAACTAATAAATCATCACCTGAAACTTTCGTTTAAAGAATTAGTATATCAAAACTAACTGTAAATTTTTACAGTTAAGTCGAGAGCAATTTATAAATTAAATCTATGTTTTTTAACATACATTTAAAATTTTTGCAATCTTTAGGAAAGTTTTTTTCGATAAGCCATTTAGATAATTTATTATAATAAACTAAGAGCTAAGGATTGACCGATTTATGTAAGGTTTGGATCTTTTTAATTAATGCATAATAGGTAAGATGGATTTGGAAGTTATTTTTTTAAATTAATTAAATTTTTCTTTTATAAAGTATTATTATTTAGTTGTTGGTTTAAGGTTTCTAAGGGATTTCTATCTTAGTATGTTGTCTGAGTATACATCTAAAGATTCTTAAATCTTGTGGAAACAATTTACTTTCCTATTAGTATATATTGTCTGAATTATTTTATTTAGTGATTTTAAGTTAAGTTTTACGCAAATAATTCACCATCATTCAGGATGTATTGTAAGGGATATGAAATAGGATAATATTTAATTACACCAAGCAAAGTTACAAATTAAAATATCAGCTTGGGAAGTTTATGTCAATATTCCATATGGAATAAGATTTATGTCTGACTTACGAGAGCTTAAGAAAATTGGTCAAAAATTATGTAGGTTATACAAATCAAAGTATGTTCCCATTGCAGAAAGCTCAGGGAAAAAAGTTACATAGCGCCACGAAGAATGTACCTAACACGCAGTTTAAAATTACTGAAGCAACTGACTGCATTGCTTAATTTCTGAACTTAGAGTCAGAACCATTATTTGTTCTTGTTGATTCTCGGCATTATGGTTAATTATGGCATAACCCCCTCAATCCTACCACCTAGGTAGGCCACCAACCTCAGTAGGACTATCTTTCAGTCAACCAAACTAGGTAACCTAAATTTAGATTTAACCACCAACCTCAGAGGTCACAACCAATAGGTAAGTCTCCTCCGTAACGATCTTATGTAAATTCATATTTGCTATGATTACCTTGTTTGCCTTTTTTTAATTAAGATACATAAGGTAATGGATTTATGAAGATCTTTATTATTCTTTTTGCCTGTAATAGGGGAATTCTTTCTTTTAATTCTGTTAACGTTTTTCTTCTTTTTCTAAAGGATATTCATTTGCATCTCTCAATTTGCCTTTATCTGTAATTTTTCTGCAATTAATCTGCATTTTTTTAGGATATTTACCAGTTTGTTTCATTTAAGACACGGTTGCACTGATCCGTGTTTGTTTTTGTTATGAAATTGATTTAAATGTACCCCATAAACGACATACATATTACTAGTTAATGCCCGTGCAAATTGTCTGTACCAATGAATATCATTTATGTTGAAGGTGAGATCCAGGTAATACTCAACATGATTGCTCTTTAATTTCAAATTTAGGCTAAATTGTGACAGAGTTTAAATAGCTCATGAGTGTGGAAGATTTCGAGCTGTCTCCTGGGTTATTTTGCTAAAACATTATTTGCTTCATTCCTTTCTGATTTAGGGTTTTAAGTTGAAATTCCTCCGAGTCATATTTTGGTACGGTAGTTTTTATGGACAGCTAGGCATATTCAAAAGTGGCCCTGGAAGTGTTCGGAGATTTTAGTTTGAATTCAATTTTACCGCCTCAATGACAAGTTTGTTTTCGATCTTTAAGTCTGTTCAAACTTAACACACTATTTTGGCTTTACGTAATTGGGAGAATTTTCGTCTCGTTAGATTTCCTCCTTTCTCCTTGTTGCCATTTACTCTGTACAACTGATTGAATTATAATCCTGGGATCCAATTCGTGTCAATCGTGTTTTTGTAGGTTTCTGTGAATTCCATTAATTGCATTTGACCCGTGAGCCCACTATGAATTGTTTTGTTGTATTGAATTTGTAAGACCTGTAAATTTGCAAAGATAACGTCGTTGTACCTGTGATAAGAGGGGCTTTGTTGCTGATCTATTTTGGTGTTTTCGGGTAGACCACTGGGACTTGTTTTCCGTTAAGCGAAGTTTTGAGTTGGGTATAATTCTGTCATTTCTTGCCTAATTCTGATGTGGTTGTGGCTACCTTGGTATGGTTATAAGTTAAAACTGGATTGTTATTCTAGTTTCCTGGGTGGTTTTAATATTAAACGGTTAAAATAATTTGGATGTTATAAGTTAAGACTTGGATTTATGAATTTAAAACTGTGGCTAAAAGTTTAAGGAACTTGATGGTTATGATGGTATACCTGAGTAAAAATTAAGTGTTTGATACTTATGGTTTTATAATTAAGCTGGATGGTTTAAGACTTCCTGGTTAGCAAATGAGACTTTGGTTAAAGGCAACCTCAGCAGTGGTGGTTATAGTAAGAAATGGATTAAAAATAAGGGACCAATTGGACAAAGTGGATGGTATTTAAGTACTGGATGCTTAAAAGGTTTCCAGATTAGCAATTTGACTCGGAGGATCATATGATTGATGGATGGTTTAAGTTTAGATGTTAGGACGTAATTTAAAGATGAATGGTTTAAGTTGAGACTGGATGTTATAGTAAGACTGGATGATTAAAGTAACACTGGCATGGTTTAAATTAAGACTGGATGTTTACGGGTTTTTTGGTCGTTCTTGATAGACCGGGATAATGTAAGGCTTCAGGGCTTCTTATTATTTGCGATTCAGGTGTAATGAAATTGTTTTTTGCCCAGGCCCCGAGGGGCATGCCCTGCGAGGATAAGGATTAGACAGGTGTTGATAGGTTGCCTGGTGTGAGTGAAATGGCGGGTGTGAGGCTTAAGTAGCATGCCCAGAGAGGTTTACCCTTGGTGGGTAAGCTATAGGATACGCATGAGCTTACAGCAACAGGATGCCTATAAGTTAAACTGGATGGTTATATTTAAGACTGAAATTTGAAGGAAACGAAATTTGCCAGGATAAGAACTTTAAAATATTTTCATTTAGTATGTTACCATGCATAATTGGAAATCGCTTCTTTTCTTCAAACTTCAGCTCTGTATATTGCTTGATACTAATTTCCTTGTAATAACTAGGGAATACCATTTCCAGTCGGCTTCAAACTCTCAGCATTGAAGTTCCAAGCGTAATGCAAAGTTCGGACTGGTGTTGGAATGTGCATGTTTCAGTTCGCTAATTTTAATGAAAAATTTTAATTCTTGATAAAGTCTTACATCAGTTTCAAACTTACAAAGCTGGTGTCTCATACGTAAACTTTTAGGGGATTTGTATGTCCCATTCTCTCAGTTTTATTTATGAAATTTTCTGATGTGATATTTAACCTTCTGGAGCAATAACAATAAACCATCTTAGTAAAAAAATTAGATGGTCCGACTTGGACCATTTACAAGTCGTGAGGCTGCCAGTATACTGGCTATTTTTAGTTTCTTAAGGAAGGAGTTAAATGTTTACGCGCGGAGTACGAAAATAAATCGAAAAATATTGAAAACGAGTTTCGTTGACAGAAAAATAGTTTAAAAATCTGGCAACATTTTAGTGAAAATCCCACTGTAATACGACGTTTCAAAGCAAATTATAGCTATTTTACCTACTTTTCTTTCTAATATACTAATTTTACCACTCAACTTCATGTACAGTGTAGGAGGAGCTTATTGTAGAGGTGGGAGGAGCTTATTGTAGAGGTGGGAAGAGCTTATTGTAGAGGTGGGAAGAGCTTATTGTAGAGGTGGGAGGAGCTTATTGTAGAGGTGGGAGGAGCTTATTGTAGAGGTAGAGGTGGGAGGAGCTTATTGTAGAGGTGGGAGGAGCTTATTGTAGAGGTTGGAGGAGCTTATTGCAGAGGTGTGGGAGAGTAGTGAGCTTATTGTAGAGGTGGAGGAGCTTATTGCAGAGGTGTGAGGAGCTTTGATTGGCTAGAGGTTGGAGGAGCTTATTGTAGAGGTGGGAGGAGCTTATTGTAGAGGTGGAGGAGCTTATTGCGATAGAGGTGGGAGGAGCTTATTGCAGAGGTGGGAGGAGCTTATTGTAGAGGTGGGAGGAGCTTATTGTAGAGGTGGGAGGAGCTTATTGTAGAGGTGGGAGGAGCTTATTGAGAGGTGGGAGGAGCTTATTGTAGAGGTGGGAGGAGCTTATTGAGAGGTGGGAGGAGCTTATTGTAGAGGTTGGAGGAGCTTATTGTAGAGGTGGGAGGAGCTTATGTAGAGGTGGGAGGAGCTTATTGCAGAGGTGGGAGGAGCTTATTGTAGAGGTGGGAGGAGCTTATTGCAGAGGTGGGAGGAGCTTATTGCAGAGGTGGGAGGAGCTTATTGTAGAGGTGGGAGGAGCTTATTGCAGAGGTGGGAGGAGCTTATTGTAGAGGTTGGAGGAGCTTATTGCAGAGGTGGGAGGAGCTTATTTGCTAGAGGTGGGAGGAGCTTATTGAGAGGTGGGAGGAGCTTATTGTAGAGGTGGGAGGAGCTTATTGTAGAGGTGGGAGGAGCTTATTGTAGAGGTGGGAGGAGCTTATTGTAGAGGTGGGAGGAGCTTATTGTAGAGGTGGGAGGAGCTTATTGTAGAGGTTGGAGGAGCTTATTGCAGAGGTGGGAGGAGCTTATTGTAGAGGTGGGAGGAGCTTATTGCAGAGGTGGGAGGAGCTTATTGTAGAGGTTGGAGGAGCTTTGCGAGGTGAGGGCTTATTGTAGAGGTGGGAGGAGCTTATTGTAGAGGTTGGAGGAGCTTATTGTAGAGGTGGGAGGAGCTTATTGTAGAGGTGGGAGGAGCTTATTGTAGAGGTGGGAGGAGCTTATTGTAGAGGTGGGAGGAGCTTATTGCAGAGGTGGGAGGAGCTTATTGCAGAGGTGGGAGGAGCTTATTGTAGAGGTGGGAGGAGCTTATTGCAAGTGGGAGGGCTTATGCAGAGGTGGGAGGAGCTTATTGTTAGAGGTGGGAGGAGCTTATTGCAGAGGTGGGAGGAGCTTATTGTAGAGGTGGGAGGAGCTTATTGCAGAGGTGGGAGGAGCTTATTGTAGAGGTGGTAGGAGCTTATTGCAGAGGTGGGAGGAGCTTATTTTAGAGGTGGGAGGAGCTTATTGTAGAGGTGGAAGGAGCTTTTTGTAGAGGTGGGAGGAGCTTTTAGAGGTGGAGGAGTTATTTAGAGGTGGGAGGAGCTTATTGCAGAGGTGGGAGGAGCTTATTGTAGTGGGAGGCTTATTGAGAGAGGAGAGCTTATTGCAGAGGTGGGAGGAGCTTATTGCAGAGGTGGGAGGAGCTTATTGTAGAGGTGGGAGGAGCTTATTGAGAGGTGGGAGAGCTTATTGCAGAGGTGGGAGGAGCTTATTGCGAGGTGGGAGGATTATTGCAGAGGTGGGAGGGCTTATTGTAGAGGTGGGAGGAGCTTATTCAGAGGTGGGAGGAAGCTTATTGCAGAGGTGGGAGGAGCTTATTGCAGAGGTGGGAGGAGCTTATTGTAGAGGTGGGAGGAGCTTATTGTAGAGGTGGGAGGAGCTTATTGCAGAGGTGGGAGGAGCTTATTGCAGAGGTGGGAGGAGCTTATTGCAGAGGTGGGAGAGCTTATTGTAGAGGTGGGAGGAGCTTATTGTAGAGGTGGGAGGAGCTTATTGCAGAGGTGGGAGGAGCTTATTGCAGAGGTGGGAGGAGCTTATTGTAGAGGTGGGAGGAGCTTATTGTAGAGGTGGGAGAAGCTTATTGCAGAGGTGGGAGGAGCTTATTGCAGAGGTGGGGAGATGGAAGCTTATTGTAGAGGTGGGAGGAGCTTATTGTAGAGGTGGGAGAAGCTTATTGCAGAGGTGGGAGGAGCTTATTGCAGAGGTGGGAGGAGCTTATTGCAGAGGTGGGAGGAGCTTATTGTAGAGGTGGGAGAGAGCTTATTGTAGAGGTGGGAGGAGCTTATTGCTAGAGGTGGAGGAGCTTATTGCAGAGGTGGAGGAGCTTATTGCAGAGGTGGGAGGAGCTTATTGTAGAGGTGGGAGGAGCTTATTGTAGAGGTGGGAGAAGCTTATTGCAGAGGTGGAGGAGCTTATTGCAGAGGTGGAGAGCTTATTGAGAGGTGGGAGAGCTTATTGTAGAGGTGGGAGGAGCTTATTGTAGAGGTGGGAGGAAGCTTATTGCAGAGGTGGAGAGCTATAGAGGATGGAGAGCTTATTGTAGAGGTGGGAGAAGCTTATTGCAGAGGTGGGAGGAGCTTATTGCAGAGGTGGGAGGAGCTTATTGTAGAGGTGGGAGGAGCTTATTGTAGAGGTGGGAGAAGCTTATTGCAGAGGTGGGAGGAGCTTATTGCAGAGGTGGGAGGAGCTTATTGCAGAGGTGGGAGGAGCTTATTGTAGAGATGGGAGGAGCTTATTGTAGAGGTGGCAGAAGCTTATTGCAGAGGTGGGAGGAGCTTATTGCAGAGGTGGGAGGAGCTTATTGCAGAGGTGGGAGGAGCTTATTGTAGAGGTGGGAGGAGCTTTTTGTAGAGGTGGGAGAAGCTTATTGCAGAGGTGGGAGGAGCTTATTGCAGAGGTGGGAGGAGCTTATTGTAGAGGTGGGAGGAGCTTATTGTAGAGGTGGCAGAAGCTTATTGTAGAGGTGGGAGGAGCTTATTGTAGAGTGGGAGGAGCTTATTTAGAGGTGGAGAAGCTTATTTCAGAGGTGGGAGGAGCTTATTGCAGAGGTGGGAGGAGCTTATTGCAGAGGTGGGAGGAGCTTATTGTAGAGGTGGGAGGAGCTTATTGAGAGGTGGAGGAGCTTATTGCAGAGGTGGGAGGAGCTTATTGCAGAGGTGGGAGAGAGCTTATATGAGAGTATGAGAGTTGGAGGAGCTTATTGTAGAGGTGGAGGAGCTTATTGCAGAGGTGGGAGGAGCTTATTGCAGAGGTGGGAGGAGCTAAGAGGGGGAGCTTATTGGAGAGGTGGGAACTTGTTTGACACCAGTTGGAGGACCCTTATTACTAAAAATTACTTTAACTGGGGAAGCATTATTACAATGCGACTTATGCTGGTGATGGAGCCATTTCAAGGTTGAGAAGTATTCAGAGTGAGAGATATAATATCATAGTAAAGCATAATTGAAGTGAGGAGGCTATCAGAGATGAACTAATTGAAGGTGTGTTATTGAGGTCGGAGATTATGCACAATGGAGAAACTTATTGTAACGTGTGCCAAAACAAAAGCTTACTTGCATGAAAGCTACAAGAGCGTAGGAGTTTTAGTCAGACTTGGAGGACCATAATTGAAATAACCTCATAATTGTAGAGGTTAATCTTACAATTAAGATGGGAAGAACTAATTGTCTGAGGAGAAGCTTAGCACAGTGAGCGTTTCGTAGAGGTGAACTTTTGTAATCAAATTTTGGGTGAGGAGCTATGCAGTAGTGGAGAGCAAAAGAGCTTGAGAGCCAAATTTCTGTAAGGTGGGAGTAGCATTTAATTGTATAGAGATGAGGAAGCTTATTGAGAGGTTGAATTATTGCAGATTGGAGGACTAGTTGTTCATCTGAAATGGAGGTTTTTCTATTGCAGAGCTTCTTTGTAAGTGGAAAACGCTTATTTAAGAGTGGGAAACAATATGCAGAATAGACTTATTGCATAGAAAGAAGCTATTCCAAAGTAGACGCTATTTTCAGTGCAGACTTATTGGAGTGAAGTTATTGAGAGGCTTGGAGAGCTTTCGGTGGCGAATGTTATCTGGGCAAAAGTATATGACTTTTGGCTTATTTACTTGGCAAACCTTCATTATTAGATGAAATGAAGATGATTACATCCAAAAGAACATAACACGAAATGCTTTGTGTTATATGGGAATCCAAAAAACTATATGGAATATTACAAATATTTTGTTAATCATATTTAGTCTTAGGTAAAAGATGCAAATTTGAATATTTACAATAAGCGTTCCAAATAGTACGCCATGAAATAAGCTATCTACACGTTCATTGATGTCTATTAAATCGGGTAGACATATTGTAGATGTGAGAGTACGCAGCCTGCTAGTACGCCAACTCGGAAGTACCTGTAGCCATATGTATATAATTGATTTGTTTATGTCATGTTCTGCGAAATTGTTTGTTAGCGATCTATTGTAACTTGTCTCACAATGTAAATACATGCTTTAAACGAAACCAAAAAGAATTAAAATTCCATACAAATAACGGAGTATTCCATGAAAATCATAACTTTTGACTTAATGTTGCGCTGTGAGTGAAAGTCTCGGACATTGCCAGAAATTTTCTTTCCTAGCTTACTTACTCTGTTAAGGTTATACATGGTTTGTTTTCCCACAGGATAATCTAAGCCACAGGTTGTTATTGAAAAGCTAAAAATTTTTTTAAACACGAAAAGGCGGGCAGAGGAAAAGCGTCAAAGTTACGCGCTGAAAATAGCATTTTTTGCTCAACACACCGTAACCAGACATATTAAGTGTATTAGCGCACATGCAAACCGTGAATGACGTACATATATTATATCCAATTTTTTTTTGTTAGTGAGCATTTAAAGTTTCCACATACCATTTTATACATAAGCACATGCATTACTAAAACAATCTATATTAATAAGCATCACACGTCCGAACGCCTACACGACACAACCAGGCAGTTTATTCTGCACTGATGCGGGATACTTTGAATGCCTTTTTTAATGGTTCTAAGAATTAATTTCTATGGTAGGAGGGAAATTTTTCTAGGATAGGCAGGGAAAAAAGATGATCCTGTGCTAGGCGGGAATTAATGTCTATGTAGGCAGGGAATACTGTCTACGGACATGGAAATTACACTTTGTGGGAGCAGGGAATTAGTGCCTATGGTACATAGATATTTATACTAGCCTATGTAGCGTATTAACATTTCATAAGACAGTAACGAAGCCCAAATAACGGCATTATCTGCTGAGCAGGGAACTATGCCTTTTTAATGGGTAGAGAATTAATTTCTATGGTAGGCAGGGAATTAATGTCTATGGTAGGCAGGGAATTAGTGTCTGTGCTAGGCGGGAATTTAAATTTATGGTAGCAGGAAAATTTTGTCTTGGTGGCAGGAAAATTAATGTTGTTAGGGAGGGAATTAATGCTGTGGTAGGCAGGGAATTAGTGTCTATGGTAGGCAGGGAATTAATGTCTATGGTAGGCAGGGGATTAATGTCTATGGTAGGCAGGGGATTAATGTCTATGGTAGGCAGGGAATTAATGTCCATGGAATAAGCAAGCAACTGCTACATGTACACACTGACATGCTTCCCGTCCATCCTCATGGCTTGTCTTTAGAAGTAATAATTTTCTTAAATCCTGAAGAAAGTGCAGTAGGGAGGTGTAATACAGTCAAGTAAAAAAATGCAACAATAAAACATGATATCTGTTCAGACTGTCTTACCTTTGAAGGTACTTTGGTAAGAGAGTTATAAGGTTCTTTCAGTCTTTAACTCAGAAATATTTTAGCCAAGGCAAGGGAGCATGAAATAAAATTTACATAAATGAATAATATAATTATTAAATTTTGACACATTTGTTAAACCGCAAATAGTTGAAATAAAACGATATTTGCACCTTAAAGTGTAAGAACTGAAAGAGACTTCGCCCCTTGACGATATGGCAATCAGTGCAGAAGTTAATTAACATACGATATTCACACACACACACACACACACACACACACACAAACACACACAGGAGGAGAGTGGTCGAACACCTGAAAAGGAACAAGATTATAAATGAAAATCAGCATGGGTTCATGGAAGGCAATCTTGTATCACAAACCTTTTGGAGTTTTATGACTAGGTAACAGAAGTAAGACACGAGAGAGAGAGGTGGGTAGATTGCGTTTTCCTAGACTGCAGGAAGGCCTTTGACACAGTTCCCCACAATAGATTAGTGCAGAAGCTGGAGGATCAGGCGCATGTAACAGGGAGGGCACTGCAATGGATCAGGGAATACCTGACAGGGAGGCAGCAACGAGTCATGGTACGTGAAGAGGTATCACAGTGGGCGCCTGTGACGAGCGGGGTCCCACAGGGGTCAGTTCTAGGACCAGTGCTATTTTTGATATATGTGAACGACATGATGGAAGGAATAGACTCTGAAGTGTCCCTATTCGCAGATGATGTGAAGTTGATGAGAAGAATTAAATCGAATGAGGATGAGGCAGGACTGCAAAGAGACCTGGACAGGCTGGACATGTGGTCCAGTAACTGGCTTCTCGAATTCAATCCAGCCAAATGCAAAGTCATGAAGATTGGGGAGGGGCAAAGAAGACCGCAGACAGAGTATAGGCTAGGTGGACAAAGACTACAGACCTCACTCAGGGAGAAAGACCTTGGGGTGACCATGACACCGAGCACATCACCGGAGGCACACATTAACCAAATAACTGCTGCAGCATACGGGCGCCTGGCAAACCTGAGAATAGCGTTCCGATACCTTAATAAGGAATCGTTAAAGACACTGTACACTGTGTATGTTAGGCCCATACTGGAGTATGCAGCACCAGTCTGGAACGCACACCTGGTCAAGCACGTCAAGAAGTTAGAGAAAGTACAAAGGTTTGCAACAAGGCTAGTCCCAGAGCTCAGGGGAATGTCGTACGAGGAAAGGTTGAGGGAGATAGGACTGACGACACTGGAGGACAGAAGGGTCAGGGGAGACATGATAACGACATACAAGATACTGCGGGGAATAGACAAGGTGGACAGAGATAGGATGTTCCAGAGAGGGGACACAGGGACAAGGGGTCACAACTGGAAGCTGAAGACTCAGACGAGTCACAGGGACGTTAGGAAGTATTTCTTCAGTCATAGAGTTGTCAGCAAGTGGAATAGCCTAGCAAGTGAAGTAGTGGAGGCAGGAACCATACATAGTTTTAAGAAGAGGTATGATACAGCTCAGGAAGCAGAGAGAGAGAGGACCTAGTAGCGATCAGTGAAGAGGCGGGGCCAGGAGCTGAGTCTCGACCCCTGCAACCACAATTAGGTGAGTACACACAAACACAACCTCCTTCGGAATCACGGCAACCCCATTGCAACCGATCAATCTAAGTCAAACCCCACACACTGTACCCTCTTCCCCCACCCCTTCATTACAAACCCCACCCCGACACCAACCCCCCATAGGACCCGCCAGGACTTCCGCTCCCCCAACCCCACCATTCTCCCCAGACCACAGTTTTAGAAAAGAGTTGAAGGTTTGGTATACGAACGTGGATGGAATAACAAATAAATGTGATGAGTGGCATGAAAGAAACAAGGACATCTTAGCAGTCACAGAAACGAAACTCACTAGGACGATAACAGACGCAATCTTCCCATCCTGATATCAGATCCTGAGGAAAGATAGGAGCACACCGGGAGGAGTTACACTGCTCATTAAACAGCGATGGGAATTAGAGGAAATGGAAGGAATGGACGAAAATGAAGAAAGGGATTACATAGTAGGTACAATTCAGTCTGGGGGACATAAAGAAGTCAGTCACTGCAGTGATGTATAACCCACCACATAACTGCAGGAGGCCAAGAGAGGAATATGAAGAAAGCAACAGAGCAATGGTGGACACAGTAGCTGAGGTGCCCAGAAGAGCTCACACGAGTAGAGCAAAGTTACTGGTTATGGGCGATTTCATCCACAAGGAGACTGATTGGGAAAACTTGGAGCCACATGGGGGTCTCGAAACATGGAGAGCCAAGATGATGGATGTGGTACTGGAATACCTCATGCATCAACATGTTAGGGACACTACGACAGAGAGGGGGAGGATGAACCAGTAAGACTGGACATCGTGTTCACCTCTTATATATATATATATATATATATATATATATATATATATATATATATATATTATATATATTATATATATATATATATATATATATATATATATATATTGTAAAAACATCTGAAGAATTTCTTTTTTTATCAAAAATAAATCAGTGTTTATCTTTAATGACTTTTCATAGGCGAAATGTACTTTTATATGCACATAACATCATGTGTACTCAAGAACACTGTAAAAAGAGTTTCAGTTAATCTTCATTAATACTGTCAGATATGTTTACTTTGTTAAACCATAATCGAGGATTTCCATGATATAATTCCTCATCGTCTCATCCAACTTTCTTCAACCTTCAATACTGATAACTTCATAATACATATTCTGAGCGATGTCGATCGAAATATGCTGATGCATTTTACGATGTTTGTTCCTATGAGATAAGTTCACGCTTCTTCATCTTGGCTTTATATCTGGTGTTTCTTAGAGGAAGTTTTGAATTACTTTTGGGCTGTGTTTATGCTAATTTGCCGTTTATTTTGAAGACGATTAGATAGTGTCCAATACGAAGGCCTCTTCTTATTCCCTGCACATCTTCAGTGCTAATACATAACCGCATTAGAAATTCAGGCAGCACTCTGCCTATTGTTGTTGCGTGTATTGTAGTACAGGGAGGCTGGGGTTATGCAATATGGGGATACGTTTCTCGGATCTCGCGACTACCAAAATACATCAAGTTATTTTATACGCAGCTGCCTTATAAAATTATGCTGTACTCAGTAATATTCCGTTTACTTGTACTGAGATATAAGGGCTGGGCTTATAAGTGATAAAGGGAATGGATACCTTTTCCGAATCATTGAAGTACATAATGCATTGGTCATGTGATGCAGAGGATACCTCTGGCGAATCAATGAAGTACAAGATGCTGGGGTTATGGGTATAGGAGATATCTTTCTCGGATCGCTCAAGTACAGTTCTGAAGAATCACTAACCAACTTCCTTTGCTCTCCTTCCAGCACTGATCCATATTTGTACATCTTTTTGGGTGGGTTGCTGGAGGTACCGTCCTACCTGCTGCTGTGGCCAGCTCTCATCTACATAGGACGGAAGAAGAGCCTTGTAGCACTCTATCTCTTCTGTGGCCTCTGTATCTTCAGTGTTATGGGCCTCATGCTGACTTATCCAGGAGGTAAGTCATGTTGTATTGGGGCCCTTAGACATAAAAAAAAAACTCGTGATAGTTGTATTAGCTTTTTAGATTTTGACATGGTTGTTGTACACGAATTTTGTTACATGACTTGTTGTTTCACAATTTGTTGTACTCAGGGTAATGTGAAAAATCGCAGTATCGTGAATTTAACAATACGAAATGAAAAAAAGTCATCTAGCATCGGCCTGACGTCGTGGGACAGGCATGCTGACCTCTATACACTTGCTTAAGTAATCTCAAACTTTATTTGTAAATGTTCTGATGTTTGTATACAGGGTGTTTTAAAATGATGGACTCAGTTTCAGAATATACTGCTTTGAAATTAGGTCCATAAATTTGAAACACTGTATAATCTAAATCACTTTTTTTCTAATCTGTTTCGTCAACAGAAGCTGAGGTGGCGAAAGTGTTCTTCTCCCAGATCGGCAAGATGGCGGTGACTGCGGCCTTCCAGCTGGCGTGGATGTACACAGCTGAACTTTTCCCCACTAAGTTCCGCTCCCTGGCCGTAGGTCAGGCCAGCTTCTGTGCTCGCATCGGCAGCACTTCTTCTCCTTACATCAATGATCTCTTGGTGAGTGGTAGTCTTTGTAGGTTGGAGCATGTGCAGCTCTGACTGTTGTCTTTGTTTCAGCTTTTCTACGTATGCTAGAAAAAACGCAATATAAGTTTTATCAGAACTGCAGCTACACTATGTATTTCGCTCTCTCATTATGTGTAGGCAATTATACAGTATTTTGTCATGAAAATTTTGTCATTACTTCGATACATACACTGTAGACTGTATTATTGACAGGGGCTTTGATGGTGACACACAATCACTATTTTCTATATCTCTAGCAAGATATATAATGCATAATGAATTTGAAGATGCATAATATATAATGAATTTGAAGATACATAGTGCATAATGAATTTGACAGAGAAATTTGTTAAAAAAACTTTCAAGATGACAGGAAAAAATTTCAAACTTCTGCTTGCATTCGATATACAGTTATCTTGTCTATCTTGGGTTTTCTGATAGTTCTTATTCCAGTATTATTTGCTCTGCAATTTAGGAGACCTGGTCTGAGACCGTGCCCTGAACCATAAACATATGACAAACTAGCGAATAGATCAAGTGTTCTATTCGCTAGTTTTGCCACTAGTGTCCTTATCAGTTTTAAGAACCGTATTTGATTAAGTCACCCGTGCCTTTATCAGATATAGTCCTTAAGACAGTTCTTAGGACTGTTCTGAACTGTACACAAAGTTCTTTTTCACAGCTCGTAACTGTCATTATATCATTTATAACTAGATGTAACAAGCAGCGCATTTTCTATAACGTAATAGTTATCTAACACAGTGGAAGATATGTAGAATACGATGTGTTGTCAGAGTCTGCGGACACTGAGCCACATGACAGTGTTGGGGAGAGTCCCTCTGACGCAGTCAGAGTTCTTTATTTGTATAACGTTTCACCCATCCTTGAGCTGGCTCGATTACATGATGTACTTGATTAAGGTTGGTGTAGAGTGAAACGTTGAGCAAGTAAAGGACTACTCTGCATTTATGTGTTTTTCCAACAGCTGTACGCTTATTGTCACTGTGTTCATTATTATTATAATCGTGGGGAAGAGCTAAACCCGTAGGGATTATACAGAGCCCTGGGGGGATGGAAGGTATTCAGGGTCAATTCAGGGAACTGGAACACAGATCCAGCAGAACTTTTCTTTCAGGGACCCTACACTGTGTGGGCGCCGTCAGCACTGTTTGGCTCGGTGTCGTTGGTCTCTGCCGCCCTGGCGGTCCTCCTGCCGGAGACCAGGCACTGCGATTTGCCGGAGTCCAACGATTTCTTCACTAAAACTAAGGAAGCAGGAGCAGAAGGGAGAGAGCAAGGTGTCGCTGACCAGGATGAAGGAGTTCTCAACCCATCCTTCGTATCAGAGGCAGGAGAGACGGGCAGCCAGATACATCCAAGGAAAAGTGATACACATTAACTATGTTAAGGGAAAAAACTATTCTTAAGCGACCAGAGGGAAACGAGGCTCCTTCAGCGTCATCACGAATATTTTTATACCATACCGAGGCGCTTAATGGCTGTTTTTAATAACTGGCAAAAAGAGAGGGAAGAAATTTGGAAGGCGTTATATAAAATTTCCTCCTACACCTGTCTTATTAGACGACCAGTTTTGTGCACATGTTGTCATGTGTACTGTGTCTTCCCTCGGCTGACCATTACATATACTATAAGTTTTGTTTTGCCGAAGATACAGAAGATGGCTGATGTAATCCCTATATTTAAATAAGGTTAAAAGGCAATCCCATCAACTTACCATCCAATAAGCATGATGTCTATAGTAGGCAAATTATTACAAACAATTATAACCGATATTATTAGATGCCACCTTGACGAGCATAATTTGAATGAGTCTTAGCCTGGATTCACGAGAGGTCGTTCCGGCTTAACAAATTTACTAACATTCTTTAATAAAGCATTTGATACAGTAGACAACGATAAAGAATATGACGTTGATTTGGATTTCAGTAAGGCCTTCGATAAAGTACCTCACAAAAGACTGTTAAAAAATTGGCAGCTCGTGGTAAAGGAGG
>NC_069422.1:21200453-21280453 GCF_026875155.1 Cherax quadricarinatus
TGCTTAAGCAGCTGGTTCACTCAACAGTAGTTGGTTGTTCAAGCAGCTGGTTCACTCAACAGTAGTGCGTTGTTTAAGCAGCTGGTTCACTCAACAGTAGTGGGTTGTTTAAGCAGCTGTTTCACTCAACAGTAGTGGGTTGTTTAAGCAGCTGGTTCAGTCAACAGTAGTGGATTGTTTAAGCAGCTGGTTCACTCAACGGTAGTGGGTTGTTTAAGCAGCTGCTTCACTCAACAGTAGTGGGTTGTTTAAGCAGCTGGTTCACTCAACAGTAGTTGGTTGTTCAAGCAGCTGGTTCACTCAACAGTAGTGCGTTGTTTAAGCAGCTGGTTCACTCAACAGTAGTGGGTTGTTTAAGCAGCTGTTTCACTCAACAGTAGTGGGTTGTTTAAGCAGCTGGTTCACTCAACAGTAGTGGGTTGTTTAAGCAGCTGGTTCACTCAACAGTAGTGGGTTGTTTAAGCAGCTGGTTCACTCAACAGTTAGTGGGTTGTTTAAGCAGCTGGTTCACTCAACAGTAGTGGGTTGTTTAAGCAGCTGGTTCACTCAACAGTAGTGGGTTGTTTAAGCAGCTGGTTCACTCAACAGTAGTTGGTTGTTCAAGCAGCTGGTTCACTCAACAGTTGTGCGTTGTTTAAGCAGCTGGTTCACTCAACAGTAGTGGGTTGTTTAAGCAGCTGGTTCACTCAACAGTAGTGGGTTGTTCAAGCAGCTGGTTCACTCAACAGTAGTGGGCTGTTTAAGCAGCTGGTTCACTCAACAGTAGTGCGTTGTTTAAGCAGCTGGTTCACTCAACAGTAGTGCGTTGTTTAAGCAGCTGGTTCACTCAACAGTAGTGGGTTGTTCAAGCAGCTGGTTCACTCAACAGTAGTGGGTTGTTTAAGCAGCTGGTTCACTTAACAGTAGTGGGTTGTTTAAGCAGCTGGTTAACTCAACAGTAGTTGGCTATTCTTGCAGCTGGTTCACTCAACAGTAGTGGGTTTTCAAGCAACTGGTTCATTCAACAATAGTGGATTGTTCAAGCAGCTGGTTCACTCAACAGTAGTGGGTTGTTCAAGCAGCTGGTTCACTCAACAGTAGTGAGTTGTTTAAGCAGCTGGTTCACTCAACAGTAGTGGGTTGCTTAAGCAGCTGGTTCACTCAACAGTAGTGGGTTGTTCAAGCAGCTGGTTCACTCAACTGTAGTGGGTTGTTCAAGCAGCTGGTTCACTCAACGGTAGTGGGTTGTTCAAGCAGCTGGTTCACTCAACAGTAGTGTGTTGTTCAAGCAGCTGGTTCACTCAACAGTAGTGGGTGGTTCAAGCAGCTGGTTCACTCAACAGTAGTGGGTTGTTCAAGCAGCTGGTTCCCTCAACAGTAGTGGGTTGTTCAAGCAGCTGGTTCACTCAACAGTAATGGGTTGTTCAAGCAGCTGGTTCACTCAACAATAGTGGGCTGTTCAAGCAGCTTGTTCACTAAACAGTAGTGGGTTGTTTAAGCAGCTGGTTCACTCAACAGTAGTGGGTTCAAGCAGCTTGTTCACTCAACAGTAGTGGGTTGTTTGGGCAGCTGGTTCACTCAACAGTAGTGGGTTGTTTAAGCAGCTGGTTCACTCAACAGTAGTGGGTTGTTTAAGCAGCTGGTTCACTCAACAGTACTGGGTTGTTTAAGCAGCTGGTTCACTCAACAGTAGTGGGTTGTTTAAGCAGCTGGTTCATTCAACAGTAGTGGGTTTTTCAAGCAGCTGGTTCACTCAACAGTAGTGGGTTGTTCAAGCAGCTGGTTCACTCAACAGTTGTGGGTTGTTCAAGCAGCTGGTTCATTCAACAGTAGTTGGTTGTTCAAGCAGCTGGTTCATTCAACAGTAGTGGGTTGTTCAAGCAGCTGGTTCACTCAACAGTAGTGGGTTGTTCAAGCAGCTGGTTCACTCAACAGTAGTGGGTTGTTCAAGCAGCTGGTTCACTCAACAGTAGTGGGTTGTTCAAGCAGCTGGTTCACTCAACAGTAGTGGGTTGTTCAAGCAGCTGGTTCACTCAACAGTAGTGGGTTGTTCAAGCAGCTGGTTCACTCAACAGCAGTGGGTTGTCTAAGCAGCTTGTTCACTCAACAGTAGAGGGTTGTTTAAGCAGCTGGTTCACTCAATAGTACTGGGTTGTTTAAGCAGCTGATTCACTCAACAGTAGTGGATTGTTTAAGCAGCTGGTTCACTCAACAGTAGTGGGTTGTTTAAGCAGCTGATTCACTCAACAGTAGTGGGTTGTTTAAGCAGCTGGTTCATTCAAGAGTAGTTGGTTGTTCAAGCAGCTGGTTCACTCAACAGTAGTGGGTTGTTCAAGCAGCTGGTTCACTCAACAGTATTGGGTTGTTCAAGCAGCTGGTTCACTCAACAGTAGTGGGTTGTTCAAGCAGCTAGTTCACTCAACAGTAGTGGGTTGTTCAAGCAGCTGGTTCACTCAACATTAGTGGGTTGTTCAAGCAGCTGGTTCACTCAACAGCAGTGGGTTGTTCAAGCAGCTGGTTCACTCAACAGTAGTGGGTTGTTTAAGCAGCTGGTTCACTCATCAGTAGTGGGTTGTTTAAGCAGCTGGTTCACTCAACGGTAGTGGGTTGTTTAAGCAGCTGGTTTACTCATCAGTAGTGGGTTGTTTAAGCAGCTGGTTCACTCAACAGTAGTGGGTTGCTCTAGCAGCTGGTTCACTCAACAGCAGTGGGTTGTTTCAGCAGCTGGTTCACTCAACAGTAGTGGGTTGTTTAAGCAGCTGGTTCACTCATCAGTAGTGGGTTGTTTAAGCAGCTGGTTCACTCAACGGTAGTGGGTTGTTTAAGCAGCTGGTTTACTCAACAGTAGTGGGTTGTTTAAGCAGCTGGTTCACTCAACAGTAGTGGGTTGTTTAAGCAGCTGGTTCATTCAACAGTAGTGGGTTGTTCAAGCAGCTGGTTCACTCAACAGTAGTCGGTTGTTCAAGCAGCTGGTTCACTCAACAGTAGTGGGTTGTTCAAGCAGCTGGTTCACTCAACAGTAGTGGGTTGTTCAAGCAGCTGGTTCACTCAACAGTAGTGGGTTGTTCAAGCAGCTATTTCACTCAACAGCAGTGGGTTGTTTAAGCAGCTGGTTCACTCAACTGTAGTGGGTTGTTTAAGCAGCTGGTTCACTCAACAGTACTGGGTTGTTTAAGCAGCTGGTTCACTCAACAATAGTGGGTTGTTTAAGCAGCTGGTTCACTCAACAGTAGTGGGTTGTTAAAGCAGCTGGTTCACTCAACAGTAGTGGGTTGTTCAAGCAGCTGATTCACTCAACAGTAGTGGGTTGTTCAAGCAGCTGGTTCATTCCATAGTAATTGGTTGTTCAAGCAGCTGGTTCACTCAACAGTAGTGGGTTGTTTAAGCAGCTGGTTCATTCAAGAGTAGTTGGTTGTTCAAGCAGCTGGTTCACTCAACAGTAGTGGGTTGTTCAAGCAGCTGGTTCACTCAACAGTATTGGGTTGTTCAAGCAGCTGGTTCACTCAACAGTAGTGGGTTGTTCAAGCAGCTAGTTTCACTCAACAGTAGTGGGTTGTTCAAGCAGCTGGTTCACTCAACATTATGTGGTTGTTCAAGCAGCTGGTTCACTCAACAGCAGTGGGTTGTTTAAGCAGCTGGTTCACTCAACAGTAGTGGGTTGTTTAAGCAGCTGGTTCACTCATCAGTAGTGGGTTGTTTAAGCAGCTGGTTCACTCAACGGTAGTGGGTTGTTTAAGCAGCTGGTTTACTCATCAGTAGTGGGTTGTTTAAGCAGCTGGTTCACTCAACAGTAGTGGGTTGCTCTAGCAGCTGGTTCACTCAACAGCAGTGGGTTGTTTCAGCAGCTGGTTCACTCAACAGTAGTGGGTTGTTTAAGCAGCTGGTTCACTCATCAGTAGTGGGTTGTTTAAGCAGCTGGTTCACTCAACGGTAGTGGGTTGTTTAAGCAGCTGGTTTACTCAACAGTAGTGGGTTGTTTAAGCAGCTGGTTCACTCAACAGTAGTGGGTTGTTTAAGCAGCTGGTTCATTCAACAGTAGTGGGTTGTTCAAGCAGCTGGTTCACTCAACAGTAGTCGGTTGTTCAAGCAGCTGGTTCACTCAACAGTAGTGGGTTGTTCAAGCAGCTGGTTCACTCAACAGTAGTGGGTTGTTCAAGCAGCTGGTTCACTCAACAGTAGTGGGTTGTTCAAGCAGCTGGTTCACTCAACATTGTGGGGTTGTTCAAGCAGCTGGTTCAACTCAACAGTAGTGGGTTGTTCAAGCAGCTGGTTCACTCAACAGTAGTGGGTTGTTCAAGCAGCTATTTCACTCAACGCAGTGGTGTTTGTTTAAGCAGCTGGTTCACTCAACTGTAGTGGGTTGTTTAAGCAGCTGGTTCACTCAACAGTACTGGGTTGTTTTAAGCAGCTGGTTCACTCAAATAGTGGGTTGTTTAAGCAGCTGGTTCACTCAACAGTAGTGGGTTGTTAAAGCAGCTGGTTCACTCAACAGTAGTGGGTTGTTCAAGCAGCTGATTCACTCAACAGTAGTGGGTTGTTCAAGCAGCTGGTTCATTCCATAGTAATTGGTTGTTCAAGCAGCTGGTTCACTCAACAGTAGTGGGTTGTTCAAGCAGCTGGTTCACTCAACAGTAGTGGGTTGTTCAAGCAGCTGGTTCACTCAACAGTAGTGGGTTGTTCAAGCAGCTGGTTCACTCAACTGTAGTGGGTTGTTCAAGCAGTTGGGTCACTCAACAGTAGTGGGTTGTTCAAGCAGCTGGTTCACTCAACATTAGTGGGTTGTTCAAGCAGCTGGTTCACTCAACAGTAGTGGGTTGTTCAAGCAGCTGGTTCACTCAACAGCAGTGGGTTGTTTAGGCAGCTGGCTCACTCAACAGTAGTGGGTTGTTTAAGCAGCTGGTTCACTCATCAGTAGTGGGTTGTTTAAGCAGCTGGTTCACTCAACGGTAGTGGGTTGTTTAATCAGCTGGTTCACTCATCAGTAGTGGGTTGTTTAAGCAGCTGGTTCACTCAACAGTAGTGGGTTGCTCTAGCAGCTGGTTCATTCAACAGTAGTGGGTTGTTTAAGCAGCTGGTTCACTCAACAGTAGTGGGTTGTTTAAACAGCTAGTTCACTTAACAGTAGTGGGTTGTTTAAGCAGCTGGTTCACTCAACAGTAGTGGGTTGTTTAAGCAGCTGGTTCACTCAACGGTAGTGGGTTGTTTAAGCAGCTGGTTTACTCAACAGTAGTGGGTTGTTTAAGCAGCTGGTTCACTCAACAGTAGTGGGTTGTTTAAGCAGCTGGTTCATTCAACAGTAGTGGGTTGTTCAAGCAGCTGGTTCACTCAACAGTAGTTGGTTGTTCAAGCAGCTGGTTCACTCAACAGTAGTGGGTTGTTCAAGCAGCTGGTTCACTCAACAGTAGTGGGTTGTTCAAGCAGCTGGTTCACTCAACAGTAGTGGGTTGTTCAAGCAGCTGGTTCACTCAACAGTAGTGGGTTGTTCAAGCAGCTGTTTCACTCAACAGTAGTGGGTTGTTCAAGCAGCTGGTTCACTCAACAGTAGTGGGTTGTTCAAGCAGCTATTTCACTCAACAGCAGTGGGTTGTTTAAGCAGCTGGTTCACTCAACTGTAGTGGGTTGTTTAAGCAGCTGGTTCACTCAACAGTACTGGGTTGTTTAAGCAGCTGGTTCACTCAACAATAGTGGGTTGTTTAAGCAGCTGGTTCACTCAACAGTAGTGGGTTGTTAAAGCAGCTGGTTCACTCAACAGTAGTGGGTTGTTCAAGCAGCTGATTCACTCAACAGTAGTGGGTTGTTCAAGCAGCTGGTTCATTCCATAGTAATTGGTTGTTCAAGCAGCTGGTTCACTCAACAGTAGTGGGTTGTTCAAGCAGCTGGTTCACTCAACAGTAGTGGGTTGTTCAAGCAGCTGGTTCACTCAACAGTAGTGGGTTGTTCAAGCAGCTGGTTCACATCAACTGTAGTGGGTTGTTCAAGCAGTTGGGATCACTCAACAGTAGTGGGTTGTTCAAGCAGCTGGTTCACTCAACATTAGTGGGTTGTTCAAGCAGCTGGTTCACTCAACAGTAGTGGGTTGTTCAAGCAGCTGGTTCACTCAACAGCAGTGGGTTGTTTAGGCAGCTGGCTCACTCAACAGTAGTGGGTTGTTTAAGCAGCTGGTTCACTCATCAGTAGTGGGTTGTTTAAGCAGCTGGTTCACTCAACGGTAGTGGGTTGTTTAATCAGCTGGTTCACTCATCAGTAGTGGGTTGTTTAAGCAACTGGTTCACTCAACAGTAGTGGGTTGCTCTAGCAGCTGGTTCATTCAACAGTAGTGGGTTGTTTAAGCAGCTGGTTCACTCAACAGTAGTGGGTTGTTTAAACAGCTAGTTCACTTAACAGTAGTGGGTTGTTTAAGCAGCTGGTTCACTCAACAGTAGTGGGTTGTTTAAGCAGCTGGTTCACTCAACAGTAGTGGGTTGTTCAAGCAGCTGGTTCACTCAACAGTAGTGGGTTGTTCAAGCAGCTGGTTCACTCAGCACTGTGTTGGGTTGTTCAAGCAGCTGGTTCACTCATCAGTAGCAGGTTGTTCAAGCAGCTGGTTCACTCATCAGTAGCATGTTGTTTAAGCAGCTGGTTCACTCAGCACAGTAGCAGGTTGTTCAAGCAGCTGGTTCACTCCACAGAGAGTGTTGGACCATTTTCCTAGCTAGTCTTTTACCCCCAAAGCGACGAACTCATTGCTTATTCCCAATGTTGAGAGTAACGCAAGACGATTCTCTGTTTCAGCAATTTTGAGACACGTCACCTTGACACAGTCAATTAAGAATGCTTTAATGCCTAATCTAACGTTAAAGTAAGTTCTGTATACCTCCTTTTTAGACGAGATGCGACCTACACAGATGACAGCAAAGAAATGAGTGAGATACTTAAGTCTCAATACCACTCATGTTCAGTCGACAATCTCAATGATCGAGATTCAAAATTTGGTCATTTCACAAATCTCTGATATTATTCTGACACCACAAGACTTCCAAAGGTAATTAATGACATGCTCATGCACTCTTCCCCAAGTCCAGGCTCGTGAAACTCCGTGTTCATCAAGAACTGCAAGAAGCCCCTATCACGTGCCTTCAGCATCCTTTGGAGAGGGAGCAGAGACACAGGGGTCATCCCACACTTACTAAAAACAACTGCCACAAAGGTGGCAGTAAAGTAACTGCAAAGAACTACAGAACGATAGCGCTAATATCCCATATCATAAAAATATTTAAAAGGGTTCTAAGAAGTAAGATCGCTAACCACCCAGAAACCCATTAGTTACACAACCCAGGGCAACAAGGGTTTAGAGCAGATCATTTCTGCCTGTCCCATCTACTGGACCACTATGATAAGGTCCTGGATGCTTTAGAGGGTAAACGAAATGCAGATGTAGTATACACAGACAGGAAATTTCAACAAGTGCGACCATGGTGTAATAGCGCACAAAATACGTGATAAAGGAATAACAGGAAAAGTTGGTAGATGGATCTAGAACTTCCTAACATATATAACACAATGAGTAATAGTAAACAGAGTAAAGTCTCAGGGGGCTTCAGTGAAAAGCTCTGTTCCACAAGGGACAGTACTCGCTCCCATCCTGTTCCTCATACTCATATCTGATATAGGACAGAGATGTAAGCCATAGCTCCGTGTCTTCCTTTGCGGATGAAACCCGGATTGCCATGACAGTGACCTCCATCGAAAACACTGCAAGACTCCCAGCGGACATTAACCAAATCTTTAAATGGGCCGCTGAAAACAATATGAAGTTCCATGAAGAGAAATTTAAACTACTCAGATATGGAAAACTTGAAGAAATTAAAACTGGATGAGGGTATAATACAAATTCTAACCACACAATAGAGTGAAAAACTAATGTGAAGACCTGGGAGTGATAATGTCAGAGGATCTCACCTTCAAACCTTCAAAGACCACAAATGTATCTACCTCAACTGCTAGAAAAATTATGGGATGGATAATGAGAACCTTCAAAACCAGGGAGGCTAATCCCATGATGATTCTCTTCGAATTGCTTGTTCTCTCTAGGCTGGAATACTGCTGTACACTAACTACCCCCTTCAATGCAGGCGAAATTGCTGACCTGGAGAATGTACAGAGATCTTTCACAACACACATAAGTTCGATAAGCACCTAAATTACTGGGAACAGTTCAAGTCCAATGATTTGTATTCCCGGCGTGCGGCTTACGTGCGGTTTACACGCGGCTAGTAGTAACAGCCTGGTTGATCAGACCCTGATCCACCACGAGGCCTGGTCTCTGACGGGGCCGAGGGGGCGCTGACCCCCAAAACTCTCTCCAGGTATATTCCAGATAAGTGTCTATCTGGTATCAGGACATGCACTTATTGATTTCTACTAAGCAATAACGGGAGTGCATGTGGGTATTTGCATATTAAGATTTTGTATTATTTGTATATATTTCGTCCCATATTTGTATATATTTCAAGTCCCATCGGGGATACGAATACCCACTAACTCCTCAAGAGGTTCCTTGATGCCGGTGATGGGCACTTGAGTCAAGTAACTGGCGATGTTTGCCCATTCCTTAGATCGAGCTACATTACTTTCCATTCCTATCGATTTAACGTTTCTCAGAATGCTTTCAGAGAGGTAATTCAGTGCTGACACACACAGGTAATGAGCTGTGCTGACACACACAGGTAATGAGCTGTGCTGACACACACAGGTAACGAGAAGTGCTGACACACACAGGTAATGATAGTAAGTATCTCACATTGCCTGTGTATACAGGCACATCACAATCATACACACAGTGATAAAGAAACTGACCATAAGAGTGGCCATTTGCTTTACATTTACTCTGATTATCATGTGTGTGTATAAGACAGTGGTAGAAGCGCTCACAACCAAGCCTTAGCCTGGCAACTACACCATTAGTCAATCTGTGTATATTGCAAGTCTCTCCGTAAATGTGCTCATCTACAATCATGTTATCATAGCGGGTTATAGACCAACACAGAATTCTAATTACATTAATGTAACATTCAAACCTCATTATTTTTTAGTGTTTCTTTCCACCTGTTGTCTATGTTCCCCATCAGTAAAATGGGTACCTGGGTATTAGTCGACTGGTGTGGGTCGCATCCTGGGACATTGACCTAATTTGCCCGAAATGCCTCCGGAGCATAACAAGGGACTTTCTATATAGTAGTATGTCATTGTTATCAGCTAGGACTGTATACCCTGTACATGTACTTGTAGTAAAATAAAGATATTATTATTATTATTATTATTATTATTATTATTATTATTATTATTATTATTTTTTATTATTATTATTATTATTATTTTATTATTAAATTTTATTATTATTATAAATTTTTTATTATTATTATTATTATTATTATTATTTCCTTTAAAAGTAAGTAAGTTTATTCAGGTATACACAAATGCAGTTACATAGATTATCATACACAGCAACACAACTGGAGAGAACCTGAGATAACCCAGAAAATTGACTGATTTCCATTGGAGTCCTTTAATAATATTTTTAATGCCTGACACAGTGAGACCAAAAGTTGTATACAACTTGTTACGTCAGGTTACTTTTCTGGTTAAATTATGAGTTGTATCACGCAGGAGTACAGGACAGTAAGTATCACGCAGGAGTACAGGACAGTAAGTATCACGCAGGAGTACAGGACAATAAGTATCACGCAGGAGTACAGGACAGTAAGTATCACGCAGGAGTACAGGACAGTAAGTATCACGTAGGAGTACAGGACAATAAGTATCACGTAGGAGTACAGGACAATAAGTATCACGTAGGAGTAACAGGACATAAGTATCACGCAAGGGGTACAGGACAATAAGTATCACGAGGAGAGTACAGGACAATAAGTATTCACGAGGAGTACAGGACAATAAATACACGCAGGACTACAGGACAGTAAGTATCACGTAGGATACAGGACAATAAGTAAAATCAAAAAAGTACGAGTACAGGACCCGTAAGTATCACGTAGGAGTACAGGACAATAAGTATCACGCAGGAGTACAAGGACATAAGTATCACGTAGGAGTACAGGACAATAAGTATCACGAGGAGTACAGGACAATAAGTATCACGCAAAGGGGTACAGGACATAAGTATCACGTAGGAGTAAGGACAGGAAAATATCACGCAGGATACAGGACAGTAAGTATCACGTAGGAGTACAGGACATAAGTATCACGAAGAGTACAGGACAAAAGTATCACGAGGAGTACAGGACAAAGTATCACGCAGGATACAGGACAGTAAGTATCACGAGGATACAGGACAATAAGTATCACGTAGGAGTACAGGACAAAGTATCACGAGGATACAGGACAAAATATCACGTAGGAGTACAGGACAATAATATCACGTAGGGGTACAGGACATAAGTATCACGCAGGAGTACGGACAGTAAGTATCACGTAGGAGTACAGGGCAGTAAGTATCACGCAAGGGGTACAGGACAATAAGTATCACCTGGGCAGGGAAGTTACCAGGACAAAAGTATCACGAGGATTTCAGGACAGAAGTATCAGCGGAGTACAGGACAATAAGTATACGTAGGAGTACAGACAATAAGTATCACGTAGGAGTACAGGACAGTAAGTATCACGTAGGAGTACAGGACAATAAGTATCACGTAGGAGTACAGGACAATAAGTATCACGTAGGAGTACAGGACAATAAGTATCACGAGGGGTACAGGACAATAAGTATCACGTAGGAGTACAGGACAATAAATATCACGAGGGGTACAGGACAGTAAGTATCACGAGGAGTACAGGACAGTAAGTTTTCACGTAGGGGTACAGGACAGTAAGTATCACGTAGGAGTACAGGACAATAAGTATCACGTAGGAGTACAGGACAATAAGTATCACGCAGGAGTACAGGACAGTAAGTATCACGTAGGAGTACAGGACAATAAGTATCACGTAGGAGTACAGGACAGTAAGTATCACGTAGGAGTACAGGACTAAGTACCACGCAGGAGTACAGGGGCAGTAAGTATCCAACGGCAGGAGTACAGGACAATAAGTATCACGTAGGAGTACAGGACATAAGTATCACGCAGGAGTACAGGACAGTAAGTATCACGCAGGAGTACAGGACAATAAGTATCCCCGAGGAGACAGGACAATAAGTATCACGCAGGAGTACAGGACAATAAGTATCACGTAGGAGTACAGGACAGTAAGTATCACGCAGGAGTACAGGACAGTAAGTATCACGCAGGAGTACAGGACAATAAGTATCACGCAGGAGTACAGGACAATAAGTATCACGCAGGAGTACAGGACAAATAGTATCACGTAGGAGTACAGGACAAAAAGTATCACGTAGGAGTACAGGACAAAAGTACAGCAGGAAAATACAGGACGGGAAATACGCAGGAGTACAGGACATAAAAATTCCTGGTCCTTTCCTGGGGAAAACCCTTTACAGTACCATCACGACCCTTTCACATACACCAGGTCCTTTAAAGTACCACAGACACTTCACGCTAACCACTCGACCCTTTTATAGTACCACAAGACACATCACAGTATATTTACCACACGGACCCTTTTACTGTACAACAAAGACCACTTTAGTACAAGACCCTTCACAGTACCACACAAACCTTCACAGTACCACCCACGTCCCTTAAAGTAACACAAGACCCTTAACAGTACTCACGACCCTTTACTGTACCACACGGTCCCTTCACAAGTACCACACGAACCCTTCACAGACTACACACGACCTGTAATGTACCACCAAGAACCCTTCACAATTCACATCGGTCCCTTTTCGTACCACTCGACCCTTCACAGGAACACGTCTTTTTACAGTACCCACGACCCTTACAGTACCACACGATCTTTTTTAAAGTCCTCAAAGACCCTTTCTCAGTAACACACGACCTTTTACTGTATACAACACAGACCCTTCTCAGTACCCCACGACCCTTTTAGATGTACCCACTCAGCACTTTATGCACCACCACACGACCCTTTAAAGTACCACACGACCACTTACAGTATCCACTCGACCCTTCACAGTACCACACGACCCTTTACAGTTTTCCTAACGCACCCTTCACAGTACCCACGACACCTTTATGTACCACCGACCTTTCCACTGTACCTCAACAACCCTTTAAAGTTCCACTAGACATTCACAGTACCACACGACCTTTACAGTACCACACGTCCCTTCAACAGTACCACACGACCCTTTACAGTTACCACACGACCTTCACAGTTCCTCACGACCCTTTACAGTACCCACACGAACTTTCACAGTACCACCCGACCTTGTCAGTTACAACTCGACCCTTACACAGTACCATCACGACCCTTTACAGTTTCCCACACGACATTTCACAGTCAACACGGAACCCTTTAATGTACCACAAGACCCTTACAGTTCCACACGGCCTTTTTTTTAAAACCCCCAGTACCACTAGTCCCTTCACAGTTCAACAACGACCAGTTTACTTACCACAAGACCTTTCCAGTATCCACTCGACCCTTTATATCGTACAACAAGACCCTTCACAGTACCACATCGTCCTTTTACAGTACCACACGACCTTCCGTACACACGACCTATTTAAAGTACCACAAGACCTTCACAGTATTCACTTGACCCTTTACAGTTCCACAAGGACCCTTTCACAGTACCACTAGATCCTTCTCAGTACCACAAAGACATTCCAGTACCACAATCCATTCAACAGTATCCTACAAGATCCTTCACAATACCACAAGACCCTTTACAGTAACTCTCGACCCTTCTCACAGTACCACGCGACCCTTCACAGTATACTCGTCCCTTCACAGTAACACATGACTTCACAATACCACCAAGACCTTTCACAGTACCACAAGTATCCCATCACATACCTCAAGACCCTTTACAGTACCGCACGACCCTTAAGTATACCACAAGGACCCATTCACAGTACCTAAGACCCTTCACTTTTACCACAAGACCCTTTCACAGTACACACAAGACCATTCACAGTACCACACTCGACCCCTTCACAATTCCACAAGGACCCTTCTCAGATAACAACACGACCCTTAACAGTACTCACGACCCTTCACAATACACACGACCCTTAAAAGTACTTAAAAGTCCCTTCACAGTACCACTCGTACCTTTACCAGTACCTCCTCGATCCTTTCCACAGTACACACGGGGACCACGTTACAGTCCAACCACAGAAACTTCTCAGTACCATCACGACACCTTTACGTACCCAACACGACCTTAATCATGTAAACCACAACGACCTTTAATTGTACCAAGGATACCCTTCCACAGTAATCACGGCCTTTTACAGTTCCCTCACGACCCTTCTCAGTACACACGTCCAATTTAAAGTTCCACAAGGACCCTTCACTGTATCACTAGAACTGTTCTGTTCCAAAAAAGAGCCTTACACAGGTACCACAAGATCTTCACGGTACCACTAAGACCATTCTACAGTACCACTTGTACTTAAGTACCACAAGATCCTTCAATATACACACAAGACCCTTTCTGTAACACACGACCCTTCACAGTACCACGCGACCCTTCACTGTAATTACACGACCCTTCACAGTACACATGACCTTCACCATTACCACATGAACCTCACAGTACACTAAGGACCCTTCACTTTACACAAATATACCTTCTTACAGTACCGCACGACCATTAAGTTAACTAGACCCCATCCCCCAGTACGGACAAGACCCTTCACAATAACCACATGACCCTTAACAGTACACACGACCTTCAAAGTACCACACCGCCCCCTTCACAATACCACACGACCCTTTAGAATGTACTACAAGACCCTTCACAGTACCACAAGACCTTTACTGTACACACGACCCTTCACAGTACCACACGGACCCTTCACAGTACCACACGACCCTCAACTGTTCAACTCGAACCCTTTAAAGTACCACCAAAGACCCCTTCACAGTTCCTCACGACCCTTTACATGGTTCCACACGAACATCACAGTACCCACGACCCTTTACAGTACCACACGACCCCTTTTTCACAGTACCACACGACCCTTTACAGTACCTCACGACCCTTCACAGTACCACACGACCCTTTACTGTTCCACACGACCCTTCTCAGTACCACACTTCCCTTTTACAGTACCACCGACATTTCACAGTACCACACGACACTTTAAAGTTCCTACATGACCCTTCACAATTACCACAGGCCGTTAAAAGTACCTCAAGACCACATCACTGTACCACACGACCCTTTACAGTACCAAACGACCATTTAAATTACAAGACCACTTTACAGTACCACATCTACCCTTCACAGTTACCACACGACCATTTAAAGTACCACATGACCCTTCACAGTACCTCACGACCCTTTACAGTACCCACGGACCTTCACAGTACCAACAACGACCCTTCACAGTACCACTCGATCCCTTTAATGTACCACAAGGACCCTTCACAATACCACACGTACCTTTTCAGTACACACGACATTCACAGTACCACACGACTTTTTACAGTTACACACGACCTTCACAGCGTACCAACGACTTTTTAAAGTACACAAAGACCCTTCACAGTTAACATCACGTCCACTTTTACAGTTACAAAACGACCCTTCACAGTACCACACGACCCTTTTTAAGTACTCAACGGACCTTTAATGCACCACACGACCCTTTAATGTACCACACGACCCTTCACAGTACCACACGACCTTTCACAGTACCACACGACCTTTACAGTACCACACGACCCTTCACAGTACCACACGACCCTTTACAGTACCACACGACCTTTCACAGTACCACACGACCCTTTAAAGTACCTCAAGGACCCTTACAGTACACTCACGCACCCTTTACAGTACCACACGACCCTTCACAGTTACCTCACGTACCTTTACAGTAACCTCACGACACTTCTCAGTACCTCTCGACCCTTTTACAGTACCACACGACCGTGAACGTACCACTCGACCCTTTTAAGTAAAGCACGGTCCTTCAAGTACCACACGACCCTTTTCAGTTTACCACACGACCTTTCACAGTACCACAACGACCACTTTAATGTACCGCAAGGACCCTTAACAGTACCACACGGCCTTTTACAGTACCACACGACCCTTCACAGTACCACACGACCCTTTAAAGTACCACAAGACCCTTCACAGTATCACTAGACCCTTTACAGTACCACAAGACCCTTCACAGTACCACAAGATCCTTTCACAGTACCACCAAGGACCGTTCACAGTACCACAAGACACGTTCACAGTACACAGATCTTCACAATACCACAAGGTACCTTTACACGTTATACCAACACGACCCTTCAACGTACCCGCGACCCTTCACAGTACTACACGACCCTTCACAGTACCACATGACCCTTCACAATACCACAAGACCCTTCACAGTACCACAAGACCCTTCACAATACCACAATACCCTTTACAGTACGCACGACCTTAAGATTACACACAGTCCCTTCACAGTTACATCAAGGACCCTTCACAATACCACCCATGACCCTTCTCAGTACCATACACGACCCCTTCAACTGTACCACACGACCCTTCACAATACACACGACCCTTTTAATAGTACTACAGACCCTTCACAGTACCACTACGACCTTTACAGGACCACTCGACCTTATCAGTACAACACGACCCTTCACAGTGACCACACGCCTTCACTGTACCAAACGACACTTTAAAGTACCACAAGACCCTTCACAGTTCCACACGACCCTTTACAGTACCACACGACCCTTCACAGTACCACACGACCCTTTACAGTACCACACGACCCTTCACAGTACCACACGACCCTTTACAGTACCACACGACCCTTCACAGTACCACACGACCCTTTACAGTACCACACGACCCTTCACAGTACCAACACTACCTTTACAGTACCACACAACGCCTTTCACCAGTTACCACAAGACCCTTAAATGTACAACAAGAACCTTCACAGTACACACGGCCCTTTACAGTTACCACCACGACCCTTCACTGTACCTCACGGACCTTTTTTAAAGTACCCCAAGACCTTTCACAGTTTCCACCTGACCCATTACAGTACCACAAAGACCATCATAGTAAACTATGACTATTCACAGTACTCAAGGGCCCTTCACAGTACCACAAGACCCTTCACAGTACCACAACGAACGTCTCTGTACCTACACGAAGCTTCACAGCTATCCACGGGTCCTTTTCTGTACCACACGTCCCTTTATCAGTAACAAACGACATTTACAGTACACAAGAACCTTTACAGTACAACAACAGACCCTTTTTAGTAGCACACGACCCTTCTCAGTACCAAACGTCCCTTTACAGTAACTCTCGACCTTCACAGTTCCACACGATCATTTACTGTACCACGCGTTCCTTTACAGTTACCTACACGACAAATTTTACAGTACCACACGGACCCTTCACTGTACCGACGAACTTTACAGTACCTCAGACCATTCACAGTACCACACGACCTTCACAGTACACTCTAACCCTTTCACAGTACCTCACGAACCATTAACGTACACTCGACCTTCTAAGTACGAAACGGGGACCCTTCGCAGTACCACACGACCCTTCACAGTACCACACGACCCTTTACAGTACCACACGACCCTTCACAGTACCACACGACCCTTTACAGTACCACACGACCCTTCACAGTACCACACGACCCTTTACAGTACCACACGACCCTTCACAAGTACCACACGACCCTTTATGTACCACAAGGACCCATCACATACATCACGGACCATTTACAGTACCACACGACCTTTAAAAGTAACAAGGACCCTTCACAGTACCACACGTCCCTTCACAGTTACACACACGATCTCTTTTAAAGTTCCTCTAGCCCCTTCACTGTACCACAGGACCCTTACAGTTCAACACGACCCTTAACAGTACCAAACAGACCTTCACAGTACCACACGACCTTTAAAGTACCACAGACCCTTAACATTACCTCACAAGTCCCTTTTCAGTTACCACACGGACCCTTCACAGTACCACTCGACCCTTTACAGTACCACACGATCCTTCACATGTTCCACACGTCTCTTTCTAAAGTCTCCACAAGGACCCTTACATACCACACGAACCTTTCAACTGTACAACTCGACCCTTCACTGTACCAAACGACCCTTTAATGTACCAACGGCTTTTTAAAGTACCACACGACCTTTTAAAGTACCACACAGACCCTTCACAGTTAATCACACCGACCCCTTCAACAGCTACCACACGACACTTTACAGTACCCACACGACCCTTCACCAGTAACACTCGACCATTTACAGTTCCATCGGACCGTTTCACAGTACCACACGACCTTTAAAGTACCTTTGAACCTTCACAGTACCAGCACGACCTTGACAGTACACACGGGTCACTTCTCAGGACCTCACGTCCCTTTTCAGTACCACACGAACCTTCACAGTACTCACGACTCTTTTCAGTACCACTCGTCCTTTCACACAGTTAACCACACGACCTTTACAGTTCAACACGACATTCAAAGTTACACACGATACTTTTTTTACTGTTCCACAAGACCTTTCACAGTACCTCACGTACCTTTTAAGGTCCACAAGACCCTTTTTCACATTACCACACGGCCTTGTACAGCTATACCACACGACCCTTCATCAGTACCACCACGACACTTTTAAAAGTACCACAAGTCCCTTCACAGTACCACTAGGACCTTTACTGTACCACAAGACCTTCACTGTTACACAAAGATCCTTCACAGTTCCACAAGACCCTTCACAGTTACACAATGGAACCCTTCACTGTTACCACAAGATCCTTACTGTACCACAAGACCTCACAGTTACCACAAGACCCTTCACAGTACCACAAGATCCTTCACAATACCACAAGACCTTTACAGTACCACACGACCCTTCACAGTACCACGCGACCCTTCAAAGTACTACACGACCATTCACAGTAACACATGATCCTTCACAATACCACAAGTCCCTTTACAGTACCACAAGGGACCATTCATCAATACCACATATTCCATTTTCGTACGCACGCCCTTTAAGAATACCTATCAACGAACCCTTCACAGTGCCACAAGACCGTCATCTATACACACAAGACCCTTCTCAGTTACACACGTCCCTTCACAGTAACAACACAACCCTTCAAAGTACTACACGACCCTTCACCAGTAACCACACGACCCTTCACTAGTACCACAAGACCTTCACAGTTCCACACGACCCTTCACAGTACCACACGACCTTCCACAGTACACACACCTTCACAGTAATACAAGACCCTTCACGAGTTCCACACGAACCTCACAGTACCACACGACCCTTCACAGTACCACACTACCCTTCACAGTACCACACGACCCTTCACAGTACCACACGACCCTTCACAGTACCACACGACCCTTCACAGCTACCACAAGTACACTTAACAGTACCACACGGACCCTTCACAGTACCACACGATCACCATCACGTACCTATTGAATCACATCTTCACGTACCACACAACCCTTTCACAGTACTACGACGACCCTCTCAGTACCACACGACCTCCACGTACACACGACCCTTACAGTAACCACACGACCATTCACAGTACCACCTACCCTTCACAGTATACACGATCCCTTTACAGTACCACTCGGACCCTAAACAGTTCCACACGACCCTTCACGTTACCACACGACCCTCCACTGTTCACTCGACCATTCACTGTAACCACACGACCCTTCACAGTACCCTATCCCTTACACAGAACTACACGACCCTTCACAGTACTACACGACCCTTCAAGTACCAACACTTCTACACAGTACCACACGATCCCTTCACAGTACCACACAATTCTTCACAGTACTACACGACCTTCACAGTACCACACGACCTCACTGTACCACACGACCCTTTCACAGTACATCACGACCTTCACAGTACCACACGGACCCTTCAAAGTACCACACGAACCTTAACAGTACTCCACACACCCTTCACAATATCAAGCTGGAACAATGCACATTAACCCGCACTCCGATACTTTCAACTTATCATGAGTTCACCCGTTCAGGTTCTTGGAACATTAACTATTCACTTGATAATGATTCATGGTGTGAATGAGAAATTCGCTTTATATTGCACTCCCTGTTGTGCGGGATTTAGGTGTTTTCTCCATAAGTTTTCCTAATACTTTGTTTCCCCAGTTATCTTCTTTATTGATCTAGTCTCATAAGCTTTAATAATCGGGTTAATTAAGAAAAGAAAATAAATGCGAGAATTAACAAGCTTTTAGTCTTAAATTTCTTTCCCCAATATAAATCTGCCATGATAAATTTTATTGGGGAAGCTTCATACTGATTCTAAATAAGAAGTCGGTTTACATTAGTTAACTTCAATGTTAAGGAAAATGGGGCTGGATGATTCTTGTGGGTTTTAGCGCTTAGTTATGATTATAATGAGAAGAAAATTGGGTTAATTTAGCATTTTCGAGGGTGGAAGAAATGATATAGTGGTGGTGTAGTGGTTGCAGTAGTAATAGTTAGTAGTGGTAGCAGCAGTAGTAGTAGTAGTTAGTGGTCAGTAGTAGTAGTAGTGGGTCGGTGGGGAGTAAGCAGTGGTGGTGATGGTTGTTGTTGTAGTTTGTAGTTAGTAGTCGTAGTGGTAGTTGTAGTAGTATAGTAGTAGATGTGGTAGTTTGTAGTAGTGCAGTAGTTAGTTGGGGTAGTAGTAGTAGTAGTAGTAGTCAGTAGTTAGTTGTAGTAGTATGGTAGTTGTAGTAGTAGTAGTAGTAGTGGCAGTGGTAGTAGTTGTTGTAGTTGTTATTATTAATAGTAGTTAGTGTAGTAGTTGTAGTAAGTGGTAGTTGTAGTAGTAGTAGTTGTTGTCGTAGTGTTTGTAGTAGTAGTGTAGTAGTTGGGTAGTAGTAGTAGTTAGTAGTTATAGTTGTAGTTGTGGTTGTAGTAGTTAGTAGTAGTATTTGTTGTAGTTAATGTAGTAGGTGTAGTAGTTATTGTTGTAGTTTAGTAAGTGGTAGTTGTAGTTGTAGTAGTAATTGTTGTAGTAGTAGTGTTAGTGTTGTAGTAGTTGCCAAACGGACCCTTCTCAGTACCACACGACCCTTCACAGTACCACACGACCCATCAACACGTACCACAACGACCCTTTACAGTACAACCACGACCTTTACAGTACACACGACCATTCTCAGTTACACACGACCCTTACTGTACCACACGTGCCCTTCACAGTACCAACGCGACCCTTCACTGTACACACGAACCTTTACAGTACACAGACCCTTCACTGTATCCACACGACATTACACTGTTTTCACACGCACCTCCTTCACAGACCACTCGACCCTTCACAGTACCTCACGACCCTTTAGAGTACCACCCGTCCCTTCACAGTTACCCACAAGACCTTCACAGTTCCCTCTCGACCTTCACAGGTAACACACGACCCTTCACAGTACCACACGACTTTTCACAGTACCACACGACCCTTCACAGTACCACACGACCCTTCACAGTACCACACGACCCTTCACATTGTACCACCACGACTTTACAGTACCACACGGACCCTTAACAGTACCCACGACCCTTCACAGTACACACCACGGACCCTTTACAGTACCACTCGACCATTTCACAGTCCACAACACGACCCTTCACACTACAACACTACCCTTCTCAGTAACTTACACGACCCTTTACAGTACCACACGACCCTTCATAGTACCACACGACCCTTCACAGTACCATACGACCCTTTACAGTACCACACGACCTTTCACATACCATCAGACCCTTCAACAGTACCCACACGGACCCTTCACCAGTACCACACGACCTTTACAGTTACCACACGACCATTTACAGTACCACACGACCATTTACAGTACACTGTAAGAGACATGAACTACACTTTACCGTACAACACGAATCTTTATTGTTATACACGACCCTTCCGTGCCCAACACGACCCTTTACAGTACCACACGACCCTTCACACTGCACCTTTACAACACGGACCCTTTCAGTACATCAAGTCCCATTTACAGTACCACACGACCCCTATATAGTACCACAAGACCCATCACAGTACCACACGACACTTTACAGCTACCATACGACCACCTTTAAAAGTTCAACAAGACCCTTCACAGTACCACACGGACAGTTTACAGTTACACACGTCATTCTCTGTTCCAACTCGACCCTTCACAGTTCACACGACCATTTAAGGATTACAACAAGACATTCACAGTACCACAAGCACCCTTTACAGTACACACGACCCTTCAGTTACTCCACACGAACACCTTTACAGTTACCGCAAGTCCCTTCACAGTTCCCACTCGTCCCTTTACTGTTCTCACACGACCCTTCACGTTCCACACGAACCTTTACAGTACAACAACCTTTCACAGTACCACACGACCCTTTTAAAGTACCACAAGACCCTTCACTGTACCAACGACCTTTGTCAGTACACACGACCCTTCACAGTACCACACTACCCTTTTACTGTATCCACACGACCTTACAGTCCACACGTCCATTTTTCAGTACCACACGGACACTTCCCAGTACCACACGACCAGTTTACACAGTACACACGAGCTTTCACTGTACCCAACACGACACTTTAAATTACCAAAGACCCTTCACAGTACTCACTACGGCCATTTACAAGGACCACCGACCCTTCACAGTACCCACACAACCTTATAAGTACCACATGACACCTTCACTGTACCACCAGACCTTTACTAGTACAAAAGACCTTCCCAGTACCACCAGGACCCTTTACTGTTCACACACGACCCTTCACTGTACCAGACGACATTTTACAGTTCCTCACGGACCCTTCACTGTACCACACGACCTTTTAAAAGTACCACAAGAACATCTCAGTACCACTCGACACCTTTACAGTACTCACGACCCTTTAAAGTACTAGAACACATCACAGTACACACAACCCTCACAGTACCACTAGACCCTTTTAAGTACCCAAGACCTTCACAGTTTACCACACGACCCTTCTAAAGTACAAACGAACTTCACTAGTACCAAGGAACCTTCTCAGTACACACGACCCTTTAAAAGTACCACAAGAACCATTCACAATACCTACACGACCCTTTTAAGTACCACACGACCCCTTCACAGTACCACACGACCCTTAACTGTACCACAACAAACCCTTCACAGTACCACACGTCTTTTTAAAGTACCCACAAGAACCTTCACAGTACCACACGTCCCTTTTCTGTTCATCACGGACCCTTCACTGTACCACACGGACCACTTTAAGTATAATCACACGGGCCCTTTAATGCGCCTCACGACACTTTAAAGTACCACACGACCCTTCACAGTACCTCACGACCTTCACGTACCATCTCGACCTTTACAGATACCACACGTACCTTCACACAGTTCCCACAGACACACTTTACGTACCACACGACTTTCACAAGTACCCTCACAACCCTTTTAAAGTTCCACAAAGAACCTTACCACTAGTACCTCACGACCTTTACAGTTGTTTTCAAAACGACCTTTTCCAGTTACCACACGACACTTCATCAGTACCACACGACCCTTAACAGTACCACACGACCCTTCACGTTCCACACGACCCCTCTTACAGTACACACAAGGACCCTTTCACAGTACCCCACACGACCATTTCACAAGGACCACACGACACTTCATGTACCACACGTTACCTTCACTGTTTACCACACGACCATTCACAGTACCACACGACCCTTACACATGTACCACTGACCCTTAACACGTACCCACACAACCCTTACAGTACCACACGACCATGTTCAGTACCACACGAACCATTCACAGTACAACACGGACCTTCCTCTGTACCCCACACGACCCTTCACAGTACCACACGACCCTTTACAGTACCACACGACCCTTCACAGTACCACACGACCCTTCACAGTACCACACGACCCTTTACAGTACCACACGACCCTTCACAGTACCACACGACCTTTACAGTTCCAAACGACCCTTCACAGTACCAAACGCCTTTACAGTACCTCACGACCCTTCTCTGTACCACACGACACCTTCCAACAAGTACCACAACGAACCCTTCACAGTACCAACTCGGACCCTTCACAGAATACCACTCGGACCCTTCACAGTACCACTCGACCCTTCACAGTACCACACGACCGTCACTGTACCACACGACCACTTTTACAGTACCACAACGAACCTTTTCTCAGTACCACACGGCCCTTCACAGTTCACACCACGACCTTTACTGTACCACACGACCCTTAACTGTACACTGACCCTTCACTGTACCACCACGTCACCTTCACAGTACCACACGGACACTTCACAGTACCACACGACCCTTTACAATACACACGACACTTCACTAGTACCACAGATCCCTTCTCAGTACCACACGACCCTTCACAGTTACCACACGTCCCTTCACTGTACCATTCGACCATCCAGTACCACACGACCCGTTACAGTACCTCACGGACCCTTTCCAGTTACAACACGTCCCTTCACAGTCCACACGACCCTTCAAAGTACAATCACGACCCTTCATAGTTTCCACGCGACCCTTCACTGTACCACACGACCTTTACATGTACCACCACGTCACTTTCAGTTTCCACACGACCCTTCACCAGTTCAACACGCCCCTTCACAGTATCACCAGGGACCTTCACAGTACCTCTCGACCCTTCACAGTGACACCACCGAACCTTTACAGTTCAACCCGGACCCTTCACTGTACCACTCGACCCTTCACCAGTACCACACGACCTTCACAGTTACACACGTACCTTCACAGTAACACAACGGACTTTTCACAGTTACCACACGACCCTTCACAGTAACACACACGTCCCATTCACGTACCACACGGACCCCTTCCAAAGTTTCCACACGACCCTTTACAGTCCACACGACCTTCACAGTACCTCACGACCCTTACACGTACCACACGACCTTTACAGTACACACGACCGTCCACCTCCCACACGTCCCCCTTCTCTCTACTACAACACTTACCTTCACACAGTCTACAACGAATCCCTTTACAGTACACCACGGACCTTCACTGTACACACGTCCCTTCACACTTCCATTACCGTCACTATACAAGTACCACAAGACCCTTCACAGTACCACCGGTCCCTTCACAGTATCCACACGTCCCTTCACAGTACCACACGACCCTCCCCCTTTACATGGATCCCACATCGACCCTTTACAGTACACACGGTACTTTTCAGTACCTCACGACCCTTTTCAGTTACAACTCGGACTCTTTTTAGTATCAAACGGACCCTCACAGTGCCCACACGAACCTTTACAGTTACCACACGACCCTTTACAGTACCACACGACCCTTTACAGTACAACACGACTCTTTATAGTTATCACAAGACCTCAGTACCCATCACGACCTTCACTGTACCCACACGACCCACTCAGTACCACACGACACCTTCACAGTTACCACACGACCACTTGTCAGTACCACACGACCCTGCACTGTACCCAAGACCCTTTTTAAAGTACCACAAGACCCATCACAGTACCACACGGAACAATTTACAGTACCACACGACCCTTTAAAGTACAACACAAGACCCTTAATCAGCACACACGACCCTTCACAATACCACACGGACTTTAAAGTACTACAAGGAAACCTTCACAGTACCACACGACCATTTACTGTTCCTCCACGTCCCTTCACTTTTCCACTCGACCCTTAACAGTACCACACGACCTTTAAAGTTACACAAGACACTTAATCAGTAACCACACGACCTTTACAGTTCCACACGAACCTTACCTAATGTTACCACACGACCTTTAACAGTTCCACACGACCCTTCACTGTATCCACTAGAACCTTTACCAGTACCACACGACCCTTCACAGTACCACACAGACCCTTACAGACATCTCTCGACCCATTACACAGTACACACGACCATTTAAAGTACACACAAGACCCTTCACAGTACCACACGACCCTTTACAGTACCTCACGACCCTTCACAGTTTCCACACTTACCCTTTACAGTTCCACCAACGACCCTTCACAGCTACACCGACCCACTTTACAGTACACAAGGACCCTTCACAGTACACCGACCCTTTACAGTACCACACGACCTTTCACAGTACCACACGACCCTTTAATAGTACCTATAAGACCTTCACAGTAGCCCACACATTCTAAAGGACATTTACAACTACACACTACGACATTCACAGTTCCTCACAACCCTTTATAGTACCAAAAGACCCTTCACAGTACCACCTGACCCTTTTACAGTACCACTAGGACCCTTCACGTACCACTAGACCTCTTCACAGTACCACAAGGACCTCTTCACAGTACCTCAGACCCTTCACAGTACCACCTGACCCGTTCAACATGTTCCCACACGAACCCTTCACGTACCACGCGGGACCCTTTACAGTACCCATCACGGACACCTTTACAGTACCACACGGTCCTTTACAGTACGCTAGACCTTTACAGTACCACACGTCCTTTCACAGTTCCACACGACCTTTTAAAGTTACCACAAGAACCCTTCCTGTACCACACGACTCCTTTACAGTTACCACACGACCCTTCACGTACCACACGATCCTTTACAGTTTTCACACGACCTTAACGTATACACACGACCACTTTAACAGTTACCTCAGACTTTCACAGTACCTACTAAGACCTTTACGTTCAACTCGACCCTTCCAGTTAAACCCTACGACCCTTTTTCTGTTCCACACGTCCTTTCACGTACCACTGACTCTTTATAAGTTTCCATCAAGACCCTTCACAGTTACACACGGCCATTTACAGTACCAAACGAACCCTTCACAGTACCACACGACCCTTTAAAGTACCACAAGTCCCTTCACAGTTACCACCAGTCCATTCCACTGTACCACACGACCATTCACAGTTCACAGACGACCCTTTCCTTTTCACACGACCCTTCACAGTACCTCACGGACCCTTTAAAGTTACCACAAGACCCATCACAGTTAACCACAACGACCCTTTTACGTACCACAGACCCTTTAGTACAAGACCTTCACAGTTACACACAAAAACTTCACAGTCACCACACGACCCTTTAAAGTACACACAAAGACCTTCTCTGTACACACACGGACCTTTACAGTACCACACGACCCTTCACAGTTCTCACGACCCTTTCAAAGTTCCTCCAAGTCCCTTCCCCACACATATACCACACGGACCCTTTACAGTACCACACGAACCTTCACAGTTCACTCACGACCTTTACAGTAACACACGTCCCTTCACAGTACCACGCGACTTTTTAATGTAACACAAGACCCTTCTACAGTACCACACGACCCCTTTACAGTACAACTACGAACATTCACAGTACCACACGACCACTTTATAAGTAACACAAGGACCTTTATTGCCACCTCATCCGTCCCTTTAAGTACACAACGGACCCATTACACAGTACCACAAGATCAATTCACTGTACAAACGCCCGTTCCAGTACCACACGACCTTCACAGTTCTCACGTCCTTTACTGTACCACACGACCTTCACTGTTACCACACAACCTCTTTAAATTAACCACTAGACCCTCACAGTACCACACGCCCTTTACAGTACACCATCACGACCCTTCAACAAGTTACCACACGTCCTTTTCAGTACCTACACGACCCTCCAGTTACCATCACGACCCTTTTACAGTATCCACACGTCCTTTCACCAGTACCACACGACCATTTACAGTACCAAACAAGTCCCTTCTCAGGTACCACACGACCCTTTACAGTACACACGACCTTTCACATACCTCACGGACCTTTAAAGTACCACAAGACCTTCCACAGTACACACGAGGCCCTTTTACATGTACTCACGACCACTTCATAGTACCTCACGAAACCTTAATGTACCACAAAGACCCTTCACAGTATCACTGACCCATTATCAGTACCACAAGAACCCTTCCACAGTTCCACAAGATCCTTCACTGTACCATCAAGACCATTCTCAGTACCACAAGACCCTTACAGTTACCACAAGATCCACTTCACAATACCACAGACCATTTACAGTACACCCACAGACCCTTACACATACCACACAGCGTCCCTTCACAGTACTACAAGACCCTTCCACAGTACCCTGACCCTTAACAATAACTCAAGACCCTTCTCAGTGCCACTTGACTTCTACAATACCACAATACCCTTTCTACGTACCGCACGACATTAGAATTCCACTAAGACCCTTCACAAGTACCACAAGACCCTTCACACTTCCACAAAACCAATCACATTTCCATCTCGACCCTTCACAGTACCACACGACACCTCACAATCAACACGACCACTTTTAAGTACTACAAGACCCTTACTCAGTACCTCACGACCTTTACAAGTACCACACGGACCCTTCACAGTACCACACACGACCCTTCAAAGTACCCCACACGACCACTTCACAGTACCACAACGAACTTTAAAGTACCACACTGACCCTTCCAGTGCCACACGTCCCTTTACAAGTACCACACGACCCTTCAACAGTTCTCACGACCCTTTACAGTACCACACGACCCTTCACAGTACCACACGACCCTTTACAGTACCACACGACCCTTCACAGTACCACACGACCCTTTACAGTTACAACACGGGCCCTTTCACAGTACCACATCTACCCTTTACAGTACCATCACGACCCTTTCACATACACCAGGTCCTTTAAAGTACCACAGACACTTCACGCTAACCACTCGACCCTTTTATAGTACCACAAGACACATCACAGTATATTTACCACACGGACCCTTTTACTGTACAACAAAGACCACTTTAGTACAAGACCCTTCACAGTACCACACAAACCTTCACAGTACCACCCACGTCCCTTAAAGTAACACAAGACCCTTAACAGTACTCACGACCCTTTACTGTACCACACGGTCCCTTCACAAGTACCACACGAACCCTTCACAGACTACACACGACCTGTAATGTACCACCAAGAACCCTTCACAATTCACATCGGTCCCTTTTCGTACCACTCGACCCTTCACAGGAACACGTCTTTTTACAGTACCCACGACCCTTACAGTACCACACGATCTTTTTTAAAGTCCTCAAAGACCCTTTCTCAGTAACACACGACCTTTTACTGTATACAACACAGACCCTTCTCAGTACCCCACGACCCTTTTAGATGTACCCACTCAGCACTTTATGCACCACCACACGACCCTTTAAAGTACCACACGACCACTTACAGTATCCACTCGACCCTTCACAGTACCACACGACCCTTTACAGTTTTCCTAACGCACCCTTCACAGTACCCACGACACCTTTATGTACCACCGACCTTTCCACTGTACCTCAACAACCCTTTAAAGTTCCACTAGACATTCACAGTACCACACGACCCTTTACAGTACCACACGACCCTTCACAGTACCACACGACCCTTTACAGTACCACACGACCCTTCACAGTACCACACGACCCTTTACAGTACCACACGAACTTTCACAGTACCACCCGACCTTGTCAGTTACAACTCGACCCTTACACAGTACCATCACGACCCTTTACAGTTTCCCACACGACATTTCACAGTCAACACGGAACCCTTTAATGTACCACAAGACCCTTACAGTTCCACACGGCCTTTTTTTTAAAACCCCCAGTACCACTAGTCCCTTCACAGTTCAACAACGACCAGTTTACTTACCACAAGACCTTTCCAGTATCCACTCGACCCTTTATATCGTACAACAAGACCCTTCACAGTACCACATCGTCCTTTTACAGTACCACACGACCTTCCGTACACACGACCTATTTAAAGTACCACAAGACCTTCACAGTATTCACTTGACCCTTTACAGTTCCACAAGGACCCTTTCACAGTACCACTAGATCCTTCTCAGTACCACAAAGACATTCCAGTACCACAATCCATTCAACAGTATCCTACAAGATCCTTCACAATACCACAAGACCCTTTACAGTAACTCTCGACCCTTCTCACAGTACCACGCGACCCTTCACAGTATACTCGTCCCTTCACAGTAACACATGACTTCACAATACCACCAAGACCTTTCACAGTACCACAAGTATCCCATCACATACCTCAAGACCCTTTACAGTACCGCACGACCCTTAAGTATACCACAAGGACCCATTCACAGTACCTAAGACCCTTCACTTTTACCACAAGACCCTTTCACAGTACACACAAGACCATTCACAGTACCACACTCGACCCCTTCACAATTCCACAAGGACCCTTCTCAGATAACAACACGACCCTTAACAGTACTCACGACCCTTCACAATACACACGACCCTTAAAAGTACTTAAAAGTCCCTTCACAGTACCACTCGTACCTTTACCAGTACCTCCTCGATCCTTTCCACAGTACACACGGGGACCACGTTACAGTCCAACCACAGAAACTTCTCAGTACCATCACGACACCTTTACGTACCCAACACGACCTTAATCATGTAAACCACAACGACCTTTAATTGTACCAAGGATACCCTTCCACAGTAATCACGGCCTTTTACAGTTCCCTCACGACCCTTCTCAGTACACACGTCCAATTTAAAGTTCCACAAGGACCCTTCACTGTATCACTAGAACTGTTCTGTTCCAAAAAAGAGCCTTACACAGGTACCACAAGATCTTCACGGTACCACTAAGACCATTCTACAGTACCACTTGTACTTAAGTACCACAAGATCCTTCAATATACACACAAGACCCTTTCTGTAACACACGACCCTTCACAGTACCACGCGACCCTTCACTGTAATTACACGACCCTTCACAGTACACATGACCTTCACCATTACCACATGAACCTCACAGTACACTAAGGACCCTTCACTTTACACAAATATACCTTCTTACAGTACCGCACGACCATTAAGTTAACTAGACCCCATCCCCCAGTACGGACAAGACCCTTCACAATAACCACATGACCCTTAACAGTACACACGACCTTCAAAGTACCACACCGCCCCCTTCACAATACCACACGACCCTTTAGAATGTACTACAAGACCCTTCACAGTACCACAAGACCTTTACTGTACACACGACCCTTCACAGTACCACACGGACCCTTCACAGTACCACACGACCCTCAACTGTTCAACTCGAACCCTTTAAAGTACCACCAAAGACCCCTTCACAGTTCCTCACGACCCTTTACATGGTTCCACACGAACATCACAGTACCCACGACCCTTTACAGTACCACACGACCCCTTTTTCACATTACCACACGACCCTTTACAGTACATCACGACCATTCACAGTACCACAGACCCTTTACTGTTCCACACGACCCTTCTCAGTACCACACTTCCCTTTTACAGTACCACCGACATTTCACAGTACCACACGACACTTTAAAGTTCCTACATGACCCTTCACAATTACCACAGGCCGTTAAAAGTACCTCAAGACCACATCACTGTACCACACGACCCTTTACAGTACCAAACGACCATTTAAATTACAAGACCACTTTACAGTACCACATCTACCCTTCACAGTTACCACACGACCATTTAAAGTACCACATGACCCTTCACAGTACCTCACGACCCTTTACAGTACCCACGGACCTTCACAGTACCAACAACGACCCTTCACAGTACCACTCGATCCCTTTAATGTACCACAAGGACCCTTCACAATACCACACGTACCTTTTCAGTACACACGACATTCACAGTACCACACGACTTTTTACAGTTACACACGACCTTCACAGCGTACCAACGACTTTTTAAAGTACACAAAGACCCTTCACAGTTAACATCACGTCCACTTTTACAGTTACAAAACGACCCTTCACAGTACCACACGACCCTTTTTAAGTACTCAACGGCCCTTTAATGCACCACACGACCCTTTAAAGTACCACACGACCCTTCACAGTACCACACGACCTTACAGTACCACACGACCTTTACAGTACCACACGACCCTTCACAGTACCACACGACCCTTTACACAGTACCTCACACGACCTTTCACAGTACCACACAACCCTGTATAGTACCTCAAGGACCCTTACAGTACACTCACGCACCCTTTACAGTACCACACGACCCTTCACAGTTACCTCACGTACCTTTACAGTAACCTCACGACACTTCTCAGTACCTCTCGACCCTTTTACAGTACCACACGACCGTGAACGTACCACTCGACCCTTTTAAGTAAAGCACGGTCCTTCAAGTACCACACGACCCTTTTCAGTTTACCACACGACCTTTCACAGTACCACAACGACCACTTTAATGTACCGCAAGGACCCTTAACAGTACCACTCGGCCTTTTCACTGTACCACACGACCATTCACAGTACCACACGACCCTTTAAAGTACACACAAGACCCTTCACAGTTTCATAGACTTTACAGTACCCAAGACCCTTCACAGTACCACAATATCCTTTCACAGTACCACCAAGGACCGTTCACAGTACCACAAGACACGTTCACAGTACACAGATCTTCACAATACCACAAGGTACCTTTACACGTTATACCAACACGACCCTTCAACGTACCCGCGACCCTTCACAGTACTACACGACCCTTCACAGTACCACATGACCCTTCACAATACCACAAGACCCTTCACAGTACCACAAGACCCTTCACAATACCACAATACCCTTTACAGTACCGCACGACCCTTAAGAATACCACACAGTCCCTTCACAGTTACATCAAGGACCCTTCACAATACCACCCATGACCCTTCTCAGTACCATACACGACCCCTTCAACTGTACCACACGACCCTTCACAATACACACGACCCTTTTAATAGTACTACAGACCCTTCACAGTACCACTACGACCTTTACAGGACCACTCGACCTTATCAGTACAACACGACCCTTCACAGTGACCACACGCCTTCACTGTACCAAACGTCATTTAAAGGACCACAAGACCCTTCACAGTACCACACGACCCTTTACAGTACCACACGACCCTTCACAGTACCACACGACCCTTTACAGTACCACACGACCCTTCACAGTACCACACGACCCTTTACAGTACCACACGACCCTTCACAGTACCACACGACCCTTTACAGTACCACACGACCCTTCACAGTACCAACACAACCTTTACAGTACCACACAACGCCTTTCACCAGTTACCACAAGACCCTTAAATGTACAACAAGAACCTTCACAGTACACACGGCCCTTTACAGTTACCACCACGACCCTTCACTGTACCTCACGGACCTTTTTTAAAGTACCCCAAGACCTTTCACAGTTTCCACCTGACCCATTACAGTACCACAAAGACCATCATAGTAAACTATGACTATTCACAGTACTCAAGGGCCCTTCACAGTACCACAAGACCCTTCACAGTACCACAACGAACGTCTCTGTACCTACACGAAGCTTCACAGCTATCCACGGGTCCTTTTCTGTACCACACGTCCCTTTATCAGTAACAAACGACATTTACAGTACACAAGAACCTTTACAGTACAACAACAGACCCTTTTTAGTAGCACACGACCCTTCTCAGTACCAAACGTCCCTTTACAGTAACTCTCGACCTTCACAGTTCCACACGATCATTTACTGTACCACGCGTTCCTTTACAGTTACCTACACGACAAATTTTACAGTACCACACGGACCCTTCACTGTACCGACGAACTTTACAGTACCTCAGACCATTCACAGTACCACACGACCTTCACAGTACACTCTAACCCTTTCACAGTACCTCACGAACCATTAACGTACACTCGACCTTCTAAGTACGAAACGGGGACCCTTCGCAGTACCACACGACCCTTCACAGTACCACACGACCCTTTACAGTACCACACGACCCTTCACAGTACCACACGACCCTTTACAGTACCACACGACCCTTCACAGTACCACACGACCCTTTACAGTACCACACGACCCTTCACAAGTACCACACGACCCTTTATGTACCACAAGGACCCATCACATACATCACGGACCATTTACAGTACCACACGACCTTTAAAAGTAACAAGGACCCTTCACAGTACCACACGTCCCTTCACAGTTACACACACGATCTCTTTTAAAGTTCCTCTAGCCCCTTCACTGTACCACAGGACCCTTACAGTTCAACACGACCCTTAACAGTACCAAACAGACCTTCACAGTACCACACGACCTTTAAAGTACCACAGACCCTTAACATTACCTCACAAGTCCCTTTTCAGTTACCACACGGACCCTTCACAGTACCACTCGACCCTTTACAGTACCACACGATCCTTCACATGTTCCACACGTCTCTTTCTAAAGTCTCCACAAGGACCCTTACATACCACACGAACCTTTCAACTGTACAACTCGACCCTTCACTGTACCAAACGACCCTTTAATGTACCAACGGCTTTTTAAAGTACCACACGACCTTTTAAAGTACCACACAGACCCTTCACAGTTAATCACACCGACCCCTTCAACAGCTACCACACGACACTTTACAGTACCCACACGACCCTTCACCAGTAACACTCGACCATTTACAGTTCCATCGGACCGTTTCACAGTACCACACGACCTTTAAAGTACCTTTGAACCTTCACAGTACCAGCACGACCTTGACAGTACACACGGGTCACTTCTCAGGACCTCACGTCCCTTTTCAGTACCACACGAACCTTCACAGTACTCACGACTCTTTTCAGTACCACTCGTCCTTTCACACAGTTAACCACACGACCTTTACAGTTCAACACGACATTCAAAGTTACACACGATACTTTTTTTACTGTTCCACAAGACCTTTCACAGTACCTCACGTACCTTTTAAGGTCCACAAGACCCTTTTTCACATTACCACACGGCCTTGTACAGCTATACCACACGACCCTTCATCAGTACCACCACGACACTTTTAAAAGTACCACAAGTCCCTTCACAGTACCACTAGGACCTTTACTGTACCACAAGACCTTCACTGTTACACAAAGATCCTTCACAGTTCCACAAGACCCTTCACAGTTACACAATGGAACCCTTCACTGTTACCACAAGATCCTTACTGTACCACAAGACCTCACAGTTACCACAAGACCCTTCACAGTACCACAAGATCCTTCACAATACCACAAGACCTTTACAGTACCACACGACCCTTCACAGTACCTCGCGACCCTTCAAAGTACTACACGACCATTCACAGTAACACATGATCCTTCACAATACCACAAGTCCCTTTACAGTACCACAAGGGACCATTCATCAATACCACATATTCCATTTTCGTACGCACGCCCTTTAAGAATACCTATCAACGAACCCTTCACAGTGCCACAAGACCGTCATCTATACACACAAGACCCTTCTCAGTTACACACGTCCCTTCACAGTAACAACACAACCCTTCAAAGTACTACACGACCCTTCACCAGTAACCACACGACCCTTCACTAGTACCACAAGACCTTCACAGTTCCACACGACCCTTCACAGTACCACACGACCTTCCACAGTACACACACCTTCACAGTAATACAAGACCCTTCACGAGTTCCACACGAACCTCACAGTACCACACGACCCTTCACAGTACCACACGACCCTTCACAGTACCACACGACCCTTCACAGTACCACACGACCCTTCACAGTACCACACGACCCTTCACAGCTACCACAAGTACACTTAACAGTACCACACGGACCCTTCACAGTACCACACGATCACCATCACGTACCTATTGAATCACATCTTCACGTACCACACAACCCTTTCACAGTACTACGACGACCCTCTCAGTACCACACGACCTCCACGTACACACGACCCTTACAGTAACCACACGACCATTCACAGTACCACCTACCCTTCACAGTATACACGATCCCTTTACAGTACCACTCGGACCCTAAACAGTTCCACACGACCCTTCACGTTACCACACGACCCTCCACTGTTCACTCGACCATTCACTGTAACCACACGACCCTTCACAGTACCCTATCCCTTACACAGAACTACACGACCCTTCACAGTACTACACGACCCTTCAAGTACCAACACTTCTACACAGTACCACACGATCCCTTCACAGTACCACACAATTCTTCACAGTACTACACGACCTTCACAGTACCACACGACCTCACTGTACCACACGACCCTTTCACAGTACATCACGACCTTCACAGTACCACACGGACCCTTCAAAGTACCACACGAACCTTAACAGTACTCCACACACCCTTCACAATATCAAGCTGGAACAATGCACATTAACCCGCACTCCGATACTTTCAACTTATCATGAGTTCACCCGTTCAGGTTCTTGGAACATTAACTATTCACTTGATAATGATTCATGGTGTGAATGAGAAATTCGCTTTATATTGCACTCCCTGTTGTGCGGGATTTAGGTGTTTTCTCCATAAGTTTTCCTAATACTTTGTTTCCCCAGTTATCTTCTTTATTGATCTAGTCTCATAAGCTTTAATAATCGGGTTAATTAAGAAAAGAAAATAAATGCGAGAATTAACAAGCTTTTAGTCTTAAATTTCTTTCCCCAATATAAATCTGCCATGATAAATTTTATTGGGGAAGCTTCATACTGATTCTAAATAAGAAGTCGGTTTACATTAGTTAACTTCAATGTTAAGGAAAATGGGGCTGGATGATTCTTGTGGGTTTTAGCGCTTAGTTATGATTATAATGAGAAGAAAATTGGGTTAATTAGAATTTTCGAGGGGGAAAAAAATGATATAGTGGTGGTGTATGGTTGCAGTAGTAATGTAGAGTGGTAGCAGCGTAGTAGTAGGTGGGGTAGTAGTAGTAGTAGTGGGGGTGGAGTAGCGTGGTGGTGAGGGTTTGTGTTGTGGTAGTAGTAGTGTAGTGGTATTTGTAGTAGTATAGTAGTAAAAGTGGTAGTGAGTAGTAGTAGTAGGGGGTAGTAGTAGTGTAGTAGTAGTAGTAGTAGTGTTGTTGGTAGTGTAGTAGAGTAGTAGTAGTGGCAGTGGTAGTAGTTTTGTGGTAATTTAATGTATTAGTGTAGTAGTGTAGTAGTGGTAGGTGTAGTAGTAGTGTTGTGTATTTTTTTGTAGTAGTAGTAGTAGTTGGGTAGTAGTGTAGTAGTAGTAATAGTTTGTGTGGTGTAGTAGTGTAGTAGAAATGTGTAGTAATGTAGTAGTGTGTAGTTTTGTGTAGTGTAGTGGTAGTGTAGTGTAGTAGTAATGTGTAGAGTAGGGGTAGTTTTTGTAGTATTTGTAGTAGTGGTAGTGTAGTAGTAGTGGTGGTGGTAGTGCAGTGGTGGTGTGGTAGAGTTGTAGTAGTAGTAGTGTAGTAGTGGTAGTGTAGTAGTAGTAGTAGAAGTGGTAGTGTGTTAGTGTGGTAGAGTGTAGTGTGTAGTAGTAGTGTGTTTGGGTTTGTAGTAGTGTGGTGTAGTGTAGTTGTAATAGTAGTAGTAGTGGTATAGTGTAGTAGTAGTAAGTAGTAGTAATAGTTTTTGTAGTAGTAGTAATAGAGTAGTAGTAGTGGTAGTAGTAGTAGAGTGTAGTAATAGTGTGTAGTAGTGGTAGTTGTGTAGTGTAGTAGTAGTAGTAAGTGGTGTAGTAGTAGTAGTAATAGTGTAGTGTGGGGTTTGTAGTAGTAGTAGAGTAGTAGTATATTTGTTTTTGTGGGGTGGTGGTAGTAGTGGTAGTGTAGTGTGTAGAGTGGTAGTAGTAGTAGGGTAGTATGTAGTGGTAGTGTAGTGTGTAGAAGTGGTGGCACCACAGATGCGTGTAGTAGTAGAAGTGGTGGCACCCACAGATAGTAGTAGTGTGTAGTCTAGTATTTTGTTTATTTTTTCTAAAATATATCGGATGTAAAAATTTTTTAGTTCCCGGGGATGGGGATGTGAAAGGAAACCTTGCTTATTTTACAGATGCGGATTTTTAAGAAACTTTTGGGGTGTTCCGGGGTTACCTGGGGGTTTTTGGGGGGGGGGGGGGGGAGGTTACCGGGGAGGTTTTTCCCGGGGATCAACCCCCCCGCGGCCGGTCCGATCAGGCCTCCGATGGACAGGGCCTGTCCTGGCTGTTACTGCTGGCCGCCGCAGTCGACGTAGGCCCCACTGCCCGGCTGACCCCGGCCCCGATTTAGGTTTTGTCCACCCTTCTTTAAAGGCAGCCGGGTTTTATTGGAAATTTCCCCCAAATGTTGATGGGAGGCTGTTGAACATTTTGGCCCCGGACATTAGGTTTTTTCTCTTGGTACCAATGGCGCCCTCTTTTTTTTGGGCCCATTTTGCCATCCCCTCCCCGTTTTTACTTTCGTGGGGAGTGATTTCTTGTGCAGTTTGGGGGCCCTTTCCCCTTCCAAGATTTTCCAAGTGTGGATTATGATATATCTCTCCCTCCTGCGTTCCAACGAGTACAAGTCAAGTGCTTCCAAGCGTTCCCAGTAGTTAAGGTGCTTGACAGAACTTATACGTGCAGTAAAGGATCTCTGTACACTCTCTAGATCTGCGATTTCACCTGCTTTGTATGGAGATGTTAATGTACAGCAGTATTCCAGCCTAGAGAGAACAAGTGATTTGAAAAGGATCATCATGGGCTTGGCATCTCTCGTTTTGAAAGTTCTCATTATCCATCCTATCATTTTCTTTGCACGTGCGATCGTGGCCACTGTTGTGATCCTTGAAAGTGAGATCCTCAGACATTACTACTCCCAGGTCCCTTACATTATTTTTCCGCTCTATTGTATGGCCGGAGTCAGTAGTATACTCTGTTCTAGTTATTATCTCCTCCAGTTTTCCATAACGGAGAGTATTGGAATTTGTCCTCATTGAACATAATTGTTTACCGTTGCCCACTGGAAAACTTTGTTTATATCTTCTTGGAGGTTAACCGCGTCCTCAGCAGATGACAGCCTCATGCAGATCCTAGTATCATCCGCAAAGGATGATACGGTGCTGTGGTGTATATCTCTGTTTATGTCTGATATGAGGATAAGGAATAAGATGGGGGCGAGTACTGTGCCTTGTGGAACAGAGCTCTTCACTATGGCAGCCTCCGATTTAACTCTGTTGACCACTACTCTTTGTGTTCGATTTGTTAGGAAGTTGAAGATCCATCTCCCCACTTTCCCAGTTATTCCTTTAGCACGTATTTTATGGGCTATTACGCCATGATCGCATTGTCAAATGCTTTTGCAAAGTCTGTGTATATTACATCTGCATTCTGATTTTCTTCCAGTGCATCCAAGGCCATGTCATAGTGATCCAGTAGTTGTGAGAGGCAGGAGCGACCTGCCCTGAACCCATGTTGCCCTGGATTGTGCAGATTTTGGGAATCCAGGTGATTTGCAATCCTGCTTCTTAGCACTCTTTCAAAGATTTTTATGATGTGGGATGTCAGAGCTATTGTCTATAGTTCTTAGCTAATGCTTTGCTGCCACCTTTATGGAGTGGGGCTATATCGTTGTTTTAAGTGACGTGTGGAATTTCACCCATGTCCAAGCTCCTCCTCCATAGTGTACTTAGGGCACGCGAGAGGGGTTTCTTGCAGTTCTTAATTGAAAACGAGTTCCACGAGTCTGGGCCCGGGCTGAGTGCATAGGCATGTTGTCAATGGCTTTTTCGAAATCTATCGGAGTTAGGGTAATGTCGGAAATCTGGCATACATTTATGGAGTTTTGAGGCTCATTCATGAAGAAATCATTTGGGTCGTCGATCCTCAGACCGATTAGTGGTTCACTAAATACAGAGTCGTACTGGGATTTCAATATTTCACTCATTTCCTTGTTGTCGTCTGTGTAAGTCCCATCCTGTCTGAGTAAGGGCCCCGATACTAGATGTGGTATTTGCCTTGTTTTTTGGCATATGAAAAGAAATATTTTGAATTTCTTTCAATTTCACTAATAGCTTTAAGCTCCTCCTGCCTCTCCTGGTTCCTGTAAGAGTCATATAGCTTAAGTTCGATAGTTTCCACTTCCCTGGTCAGCGCCTCCCTTCGTGTATCAGATATTCTAGCACTCCTGAGGAGCTCAGTGACTCTTCGTCGTCTTCTGTAGAGGGAGCGTCTTTTTCTCTCCAGTTTACTCCTGCTCTTCTTTCTTAGGGGAATATGCCTAGAACATGCTTCGGCTACCAGGCAGTTGATCCTTTCAAGGCACTGGTTTGGGTCCATGTCATTTAAGACATCTTCCTAACATGTTTCGTTTAGGACATGGTTTACCTGGTCCCAGTTGATGTTCTTGTTGTTGAAATTGTATTTTGTGAAGACACCTTCAAAGGTACATGCATTCTGTTGTTTAGGACCCCTATGCATGTACGTCTGGACTTCGATTAGATTGTGATCGGAATTAGTTGTTTTTGATATTCATATGTCTCTTATCAGGTCCTCATTATTTGTGAAGATAAGGTCAAGTGTGTTTTTTAGTCTTGTTGGCTCCACTATCTGCTGGCTTAAGGTGTGTTTTTCGCAGAGACTTAGTAGCTCATGTGTGTGTGACCTTTCATCTGCGCTACCTCCGGGGATTGTTTCAGCTATAACATTATTTGCTACATTCTTCCATTTTGTATGCCTTAGGTTGAAATCACCAAGCAGTAAGATGTTTGGGGATGGAGCTGGAAGGTTTTCCAAACAGTAATCGATTTTCAGTAGCTGTTCCTTGAACTGTTGGGAGGTTGCATCTGGTGGCTTGTATACAACCACAATGACTAGGTTTTGGTTCTCGATCTTTATTGATAGAACTTCAACTACCTCATTTGTGGTGTTCAGCAACTCCGTGCAGATAAGGGACTCTTTGACATACAGGCCAACCCCCCCTTGTTGCCTGTTTTTTCTGTCGCATCTAAAAAGGTTGTAACCACTTATCCATATTTCACTGTCAAAGTGATCTTTTGTGTGAGTCTCTGTGAAGGCTGCAAACATTGCATTAGACTCCACTAGAAGTCCACTGATAAAAGGTATTTTGTTGTTGGTGGATGGCTTAAGGCCCTGTATATTAGCAAATATGAACGAGGTTGTATTCTGTGTTTGTTGGGGGGATTTTGTTATTGGCATCAGTAGTTGTAATAATTCTGGAGGGCCATGGGTGGCCACTGGCTGCGCCTCCAGTCCAACAAGGCTCCGAGGTGGTGGACTATTTTTGTTATTTCCTTCCATTTAGGGTAGGGATGCCGATGCGGAGATCCGATACATCACAACTGTTTTCTACTAACCTTATCTTTCCCCTAACTCTGGATCTGCTGCTATACCATATTTGTTATTACTGCTATAAACATGAACCGGCCATCTATCTTCCACCTATATAGGCTGACCCTAAAAGAAAGAAAACACAATCACCATCATTCAGTTAATAGCTGTCGTGCCAGACGTGAACAACATCACAGTTCGAATGACTCTCCGAATTGTACCTTTCAGAGTTCAGGCACTGCAATTATTATTATTATTATTATTATTATTATTATTATTATTGTTGTTATTGTTATTGTTATTATTATCATCATCAGTGCTTTTATTATTTCCATTAAAATGTATAAATATTGTTCTTAAAAGCTTTCTTTTAAAATTAAATTTATATTGTTTCAAAAGTTAAATTACTGTCGTTCATAATGTTCTTTATTCCATACATTTTAAGGTACTTTATTCCTTACGTTTTAAGGTACTTTATTCCTTACGTTTTAAGGTACTTTATTCCTTACGTTTTAAGGTACTTTATTCCATACATTTTAAGGTACTTTATTCCTTACGTTTTAAGGTACTTTATTCCTTACGTTTTAAGGTACTTTATTCCTTACGTTTTAAGGTACTTTATTCCTTACGTTTTAAGGTACTTTATTCCATACATTTTAAGGTACTTATTCCTTACGTTTTAAAGGTACTTTATTCTTACGTTTTAAGGTACTTTATTCCTTACGTTTTAAGGTACTTTATTCCTTACGTTTTAAGGTACTTTATTCCATACATTTTAAGGTACTTTATTCCTTACATTTTAAGGTACTTTATTCCATACATTTTAAGGTACTTTATTCCATACATTTTAAGGTACTTTATTCCTTACGTTTTAAGGTACTTTATTCCATACATTTTAAGGTACTTTATTCCATACATTTTAAGGTACTTTAATTCCTTACGTTTTAAGGTACTTTATTCCATACATTTTAAGGTACTTTATTCCATACATTTTAAGGTACTTTATTCCTTACGTTTTAAGGTTCTTTATTCCATGCATTTTAAGGTACTTTATTCCATACATTTTAAGGTACTTTATTCCTTACGTTTTAAGGTACTTTATTCCATACATTTTAAGGTGCTTTATTCCATACATTTTAAGGTACTTTATTCCTTACGTTTTAAGGTACTTTATTCCATACATTTTAGGTACTTTATTCCATACATTTTAAGGTACTTTATTCCTTACGTTTTAAGGTACTTTATTCCATACATTTTAAGGTACTTTATTCCATACATTTTAAGGTACTTTATTCCTTACGTTTTAAGGTACTTTATTCCATACATTTTAAGGTACTTTATTCCATACATTTTAAGGTACTTTATTCCTTACGTTTTAAGGTACTTTATTCCATACATTTTAAGGTACTTTATTCCATACATTTTAAGGTACTTTATTCCTTACGTTTTAAGGTACTTTATTCCATACATTTTAAGGTACTTTATTCCATACATTTTAAGGTACTTTATTCCTTACGTTTTAAGGTACTTTATTCCATACATTTTAAGGTACTTTATTCCTTACGTTTTAAGGTACTTTATTCCTACGTTTTTAAGGTACTTTATTTCCTTACGTTTTAAGGTACTTTATTCCTTACGTTTTAAGGTACTTTATTCCTTACGTTTTAAGGTACTTTATTCCTTACGTTTTAAGGTACTTTATTCCTTACATTTTAGGTACTTTATTCCTTACGTTTTAAGGTACTTTATTCCTTACGTTTTAAGGTACTTTATTCCTTACGTTTTAAGGTACTTTATTCCTTACGTTTTAAGGTACTTTATTCCTTACGTTTTAAGGTACTTTTTCCTTACGTTTTAAGGTACTTTATTCCTTACGTTTTAAGGTACTTTATTCCTTACGTTTTAAGGTACTTTATTCCTTACATTTTAAGGTACTTTATTCCTTACGTTTTAAGGTACTTTATTCCTTACGTTTTAAGGTACTTTATTCCTTACGTTTTAAGGTACTTTATTCCTTACGTTTTGAGGTACTTTATTCCTTACGTTTTAAGGTACTTTATTCCTTACGTTTTAAGGTACTTTATTCCTTACGTTTTAAGGTACTTTATTCCTTACATTTTAAGGTACTTTATTCCATACATTTTAAGGTACTTTATTCCTTACGTTTTAAGGTACTTTATTCCTTACATTTTAAGGTACTTTATTCCATACATTTTAAGGTACTTTATTCCTTACGTTTTAAGGTACTTTATTCCTTACGTTTTAAGGTACTTTATTCCTTACGTTTTAAGGTACTTTATTCCTTACGTTTTAAGGTACTTTATTCCTTACATTTTAAAGTACTTTATTCCATACATTTTAAGGTACTTTATTCCTTACGTTTTAAGGTACTTTATTCCTTACGTTTTAAGGTACTTTATTCCTTACGTTTTAAGGTACTTTATTCCTTACGTTTTAAGGTACTTTATTCCTTACGTTTTAAGGTACTTTATTCCTTACGTTTTAAGGTACTTTATTCCTTACGTTTTAAGGTACTTTATTCCTTACATTTTAAGGTACTTTATTCCTTACATTTTAAGGTACTTTATTCCTTACATTTTAAGGTACTTTATTCCATGCACTCCATACACGGTGCCCCGCGGCCGAGTGTCAAAAGCTCTCGCTTCACACGGCGAGGTGTTCGGGTTCGATTCCCAGTCCACTAACACCTGGGTGTTAGTGGACTGGTGTGGGTAGCATCCTGGGACAAAACTGATCTAATTTACCCAAAATGCTCAGCACAACCAGCGGTTTTCTATATAGTAGTATGTCAGTGATGTCAGCTGGACCTTGTACGTGTACTTGTGGTAAATAAAGATAATATTATTATTACATTATTCCATACATTTTATTGTACTTTATTCCATACATTTTAATGTACTTTATTCCATACATTTTATTGTATTTTATTCCATACATTTTAATGTACTTAATTCCACAGATTTTATTGTACTTTATTTCATAAAATTTATTGTACTTAATTTCATAAAAAATATTGTACTTTATTTCATACAAATTTACAATGTATATATACTGAGAGTTGACTTGAATTCTTATTTTGGATACGAACATAACAATTAAAGTCAGTTTAAAGCCTATCGTGTAGCAGATAGGTTTCAAATCTCAATAGACCAAATATATATCCACTTACATATGCTGTTTGTCTCCCCCCCCCAAAAAAAAAGATAAAATTTTCACCCATTTTGTAACTTCCTATATGTTATATTTTTGAGGTAAATAAATAGATAGAATTTAAATTTCATTTTTACTTTCCAAATGTGTTTTCCGTAAAGGCATAATCCAAATGTTATTTGCTCAGCAGCAGAACGTTGGTGCCCAGTCCACAGGGTATGTACACAGAGAGGTGTGTCTCTCAGTGTATATACACTGTTTCCCATTGTATATATACAGTGTGAGTTTGTTTTAATCCAAAGTTTACGGATAAAAATATTCTTGATTGGTGGGGAATAGTTTATAAACATTCTTAATGACTCTTGTGTAGTCGATAACATTAACAAGCAACCCATCCAGTCCCTAGACCCATTATGTGTCTGTAATGTTTTGGCTACTTTCCATAGGATGTTATCAACAAATTTTGTTGAAAATAAGAAAAAGTTTTGGAGTGAGATTAACAAGTTAAGGAAGCCTAGAGAACAAGTGGATTTGTCAGTTAAAAATAGGAGAGGAGAGTTATTAAATGGAGAGTTAGAGGTATTGGGAAGATGGAGGGAATATTTTGAGGAATTGTTAAATGTTGATGAAGATAGGGAAGCTGTGATTTCGTGTATAGGGCAAGGAGGAACAACATCTTGTAGGAGTGAGGAAGAGCCAGTTGTGAGTGTGGGGGAAGTTCGTGAGGCAGTAGGTAAAATGAAAGGGGGTAAGGCAGCCGGGATTGATGGGATAAAGATAGAAATGTTTAAAAGCAGGTGGGGATATAGTTTTGGAGTGGTTTGTGCAATTATTTAATAAATGTATGGAAGAGGGTAAGGTACCTAGGGATTGGCAGAGAGCATGCATAGTTCCTTTGTATAAAGGCAAAGAGGACAAAAGAGAGTGCAAAAATTAGAGGGAGATAAGTCTGTTGAGTATACCTGGCAAAGTGTATGGTAGAGTTATTATTGAAAGAATTAAGAGTAAGACGGAGAATAGGATAGCAGATGAACAAGGAGGCTTTAGGAAAGGTAGGGGGTGTGTGGACCAGGTGTTTACAGTGAAACATATAAGTGAACAGTATTTAGATAAGGCTAGAGAGGTTTTTGTGGCACTTATGGATTTGGAAAAGGCGTATGACAGGGTGGATAGGGGGGCAATGTGGCAGATGTTGCAGGTGTATGGTGTAGGAGGTAGGTTACTGAAAGCAGTGAAGAGTTTTTACGAGGATAGTGAGGCTCAAGTTAGAGTATGTAGGAAAGAGGGAGATTATTTCCCAGTAAAAGTAGGCCTTAGACAAGGATGTGTGATGTCACCGTGGTTGTTTAATATATTTATAGATGGGGTTGTAAGAGAAGTAAATGCGAGGGTCTTGGCAAGAGGCGTGGAGTTAAAAGATAAAGAATCACACATAAAGTGGGAGTTGTCACAGTTGCTCTTTGCTGATGACACTGTGCTCTTGGGAGATTCTGAAGAGAAGTTGCAGAGGTTGGTGGATGAATTTGGTAGGGTATGCAAAAGAAGAAAATTAAAAGTGAATGCAGGAAAGAGTAAGGTTATGAGGATAACAAAAAGATTGCTTAGTTTGGAAATTAGGAAGAGGTGCGGGATTACCAAAACTGTTGTCCAGAGGGCTGAGGAAGGGTTGTTGAGGTGGTTCGGACATGTAGAGAGAATGGAGCGAAACAGAATGACTTCAAGAGTGTATCAGTCTGTAGTGGAAGGAAGGCGGGATAGGGGTCGGCCTAGGAAAGGTTTGAGGGAGTGGGTAAAGGAGGTTTTGTGTGCGAGGGGCTTGGACTTCCAGCAGGCATGCGTGAGCGTGTTTGATAGGAGTGAATGGAGACAAATGGTTTTCAATACTTGACGTGCTGTTGGAGTGTGAGCAAAGTAACATTTATGAAGGGGTTCAGGGAAACCGGCAGACCGGACTTGAGTCCTGGAGATGGGAAGTACAGTGCCTGCACTCTGAAGGAGGGGTGTTAATGTTGCAGTTTAAAAACTGTAGTGTAAAGCACCCTTCTGGCAAGACAGTGATGAAGTGAATGATGGTGAAAGTTTTTCTTTTTCGGGCCACGCTGCCTTGGTGGGAATCGGCCAGTGTGTTAATAATAAAGAAAATTAACTTTTGAGCCAGGAGTCAGATGTAGCTAAGAACCTCAGTGACGTTAGTGCTGATGCATCAGCTGATGTTATTGCTGATGTTGAAGGAGACACTTGTGTAACATTTAGGAATGTTTATTGATGAAACGTTTCGCCAAATGTTGCACAAGTGTCACATTCTTCAACTTATCGATTTTCAAAACCAATTGCATCACATTATTGCTGATAATAGTGCTGATAATATTAGCGTTGGTGATAGTACTATTAGTTGTATTGATAGTCTAATAAGTATTAATATTAGTGCTGAAGATAGTGCTGATGTGAAACCAGTTCTTAGTTCCTAGAGAAGCAAACACTGAAAAAAATCACCAGAAATACAAGTAAGGTTACTGGGAATATCAGGACCACCTTCCTATTGATTTCTGCGGCTCTGTCCGCACCGGTGCGGAGGTGTGATAGGAAGTGCAGGCTCTCCCTCACTTTCCACTGCACGGGAAAGACCTGCACCTTGAGGGCCTCCTGCCGGAGCCGGAGGTTCTCCACCAGCACCAGAACCACGATGATAAGGAAGTCCTCAGAGATGAGAGCCAGGTACCAGACATCGATAAGCTTGAGGTAAGAGGTTCTTGGCATGGTCAGGCTAGTCTGACTGAAGAAGGTAGCCAGTAGCAACATCGCTGTCAGTGATACCATGATCCGGTCCTGACCCAAGAGAAAGAGAATCCCTGTTATTGTATGTTTCGGAAAATAGAAAGAGCGATAATAAGAAACAGCATTTTACAGAAATCTCACACTTATCAGACTTCTTAAAAGAGAGTTGATTAAAAGAGAGTTGAGATAAAGCTTCGGTCCGTTCTGCGCCACTGTCAAGTCACAACTAAGCGAGGAAAACAGAGAAGGCCAGAAAATACGTTGGGAAGATGGAGGAGGAAGAGGCACAAATACAGTATAATGCGATCCTTTATTGATGACGTTTTGCCCATCAGGTAACAAGCAGAGACTTGATGAAGGCAAAACGTTGCCAATAAAGGGTCGTATTATGCTACATATGTGACTCTTTTTACTGTGTCAGTGTTTTATATCATTCCTCTTTATGCGGAGGGAAGAGTGCAGCGGTTGTACTAGTAGAGTAGTAGTAGTAGTAATTAATAATATAATAATAATAATAATAATAATAATAATAATTAATGATAATAATAATAATAATAGTAGTAGTAGTAGTAGTGGTGGTGAGAAAAACTTCATATTAGTAATTCTTGCAGTTAGACAACAATGATGAAAATGCAAGTTGTTAGTGCTAGCATGATTCATGCTCAAGCACAGTCACTGAAGCATCACAAAAGCACTTACATGTTTATTTTTCAAGGATCATTGAATGTGGTCAAACTGCATATTAAGATATAGTTTTTGTGATCTCAGTAATTTCAGATTTATCTTCTTCCTCCTCCTCTTCTTCTTCTTCTTCAAGGATAAACATGATCTACACCAGGAGTAAAAATGTTTAAAACGTTTCTTTGGTAAAGCCCAGTATACAGTGAATTTTCTTGTATAAACATCACGAACATCATTCAGCAAAGAAACTACGATGATTAGAAAATAAATAAGCAATATCAAATGAAAATACAGGACACAATAAGAAATATTAATGAATTCTTTTTATGACGCTTGGTAGATAGCAAGAAGGTTCACTCAACTGTAGGCCAGCTGGTTCTCTTCTTGATCAGCTGGTTCCCTTACCTACTGGCCAACTGGTTCTCTCACCTGTGAATCAGCTGGTGACTCTCCCCTCGCCTAGTAATCAGCTAACTCTCTCGGCTGATAGTCAGGTTAATTGCTCACCTGGAAGTCAGCGAGGTCGAAGAAGAGAGTGAGGTAACAGACGATGACCAGCATGAGGCTTGGCACGAAGGTGGTGCTGATGTAGTAGCCGAAGAGATTACTGAACTCCAGCACCACCTGTGACAGTCGTACCACACTATAGCAACAGCTATAACAACAACAATGATTATAACAATAATAAGAACAACAATAATAACAATAATAATAATAAAAGTGTAATTTAGGACTTTGGTTTATACTAAACGAAAAGACAGTAAATATGCCAGAATACATGAGAATATCATGTGCACTTTAGAATTTTCAGTTAATCTGAAACAGTGTAACCAACTTTGCAAAATGCCTTCTGAAGTTGCCTGTCGCTGGCTTCAGGTGATAATATAATGGATTTGGCTGCTTCCAGCGGGTACCAGCCCTCCATCTGGAAGATGATGATTGCTCACGTTGCTGTGTTGGTGGGCGAGGCAGCCTGTTTCTTATGTGCTGCTAGATGCTCTGGTGCTTCCATGTCTGGAGCAATTAATATGATGAGTCTTTATCTGGGTCTGAAAAAGCCATTCCATCTAGAGAAGCTCAGAGTGGATGCTGTGCATTCGCTAGATATTTTTATGGTGATCTCCCACTGTGTTTGGTAAACGGGTCGGCAGACAGCATTTTATCTGTGTGGTCTTGTGCCATTTCAGGCTGGAGTGTGACTGCCTGGTCGTCTCCTCAGGTTGCCCTTCCTTAGTACACCTGCTGTGGCTTGTCCATCACAAGATGAAACAACTCTGAACTGGGGTTTTGCTTACTACTTGTGGAGTCAAATGAGCTTTCTCTGGATCTCCGCCATGAGCTGGCCCTGCCCTCCCTGTTTCAGTTTTGGGGTACACCTGGAAGGAACCTTTTGCCCATTTTGCGAAGTTTCCCTTAGCATTTCATGAATGTCTTTTGCAGATGAAGTGCCTGATACGGTTCAACGTAAATAAATACCAGGACCTAGTCCTTGGGAACGTAAATATCTCTGTCCCTTATAAACTAAATGCACGTATTACAGAACTTGATCACACAGAATGTGAGACGGACGTAACAAAGATGGTGAGGCATGATTCACTGTGCATTACACAACCACATTTTGTATTTCCTCTACAATCAGCCAACTCCCAGGAGTTTGTCGTATGGTCGTCCGGGCACCACGATTATGCTGTGAACAGCTGCCAGTTATATGTCAACCAGTCAAGTTGAACAATTAAACTCCACATGGGTTGACTATGCGTATACCGGTGTGGAAAAAAAACATTTTTTTTACGTTTAAATAGCCCAAGCCAGAAGAACTGTTAACAACCAAGCCAGAAGAACTGTTAACAACCAAGCCAGAAGAACTGTTAACAACCAAGCCAGAAGAACTGTTAACAACCAACCCAGAAGAACTGTTAACAACCAAGCCAGAAGAACTGTTAACAACCAAGCCAGAAGAACTGTTAACAACCAACCCAGAAGAACTGTTAACAACCAAGCCAGAAGAACTGTTAACAACCAAGCCAGAAGAAACTGTTAACAACCAAGCCAGAAGAACTGTTAACAACCAAGCCAGAAGAACTGTTAACAACCAAGCCAGAAGAACTGTTAACAACCAAGCCAGAAGAACTGTTAACAACCAAGCCAGAAGCACTGTTAACAACCAAGCCAGAAGAACTGTTAACAACCAAGCCAGAAGAACTGTTAACAACCAAGCAGAAGCACTGTTAACACCAAGCCAGAAGAACTGTTAACAACCAAGCCAGAAGAACTGTTAACAACCAAGCCAGAAGCACTGTTAACAACCAAGCCAGAAGAACTGTTAACAACCAAGCCAGAAGAACTGTTAACAACCAAGCCAGAAGACTGTTAACAACAAGCCAGAAGAACTGTTAACAACCAAGCCAGAAGCACTGTTAACAACCATGCCAGAAGAACTGTTAACAACCAAGCCAGAAGAACCGTTAACAACCAAGCCAGAAGAACTGTTAACAACCAAGCCAGAAGAACTGTTAACAACCATGCCAGAAGAACTGTTAACAACCAAGCCAGAAGAACTGTTAACAACCAACACAGGGGAACTGTTAACAACCAAACCAGAAGAACTCTTAACAACCAAGCCAGAAGAACTGTTAACAACCAAGCCAGAAGAATTGTTAACAACTAAGTCAGAAGAACTGTTAACAACCAAGCCAGAAGAACTGTTAACAACTAAGCCAGAAGAACTGTTAACAACAAAGCCAGAAGAGCTGTTAACAACCAAGCCAGAAGAACTGTTAACAACTAAGCCAAAAGAACTGTTAACAACCAAGCCAGAAGCACTGTTAACAACCAAGCCAGAAGAACTGTTAACAACCAAGCCAGAAGAACTGTTAACAACCAAGCCAGAAGAGCTGTTAACAACCAAGCCAGAAGAACTGTTAACAACTAAGCCAAAAGAACTGTTAACATCCAAGCCAGAAGGAATGCTAACAACCAAGCCAGAAGGACTGTTTACAACCAAGCCAGAAGAACTGTCAACGACCAAGCCAGAAGAACTGTCAACAACCAAGCCAGAAGAACTGTTAACAACCAAACCAGGGAAATTATTAACAACCATTCCAGAAGAACTGTTAACAACCAAGCCAGTAGAATTGTTAACAACCAAGCCAAAAAAACTGTTAACAACAAAACCAGAGAAACTGTTAACAACCAACACAGGGGAACTGTTAACAACCAAACCAGAAGAACTCTTAACAACCAAGCCAGAAGAACTGTTAACAACCAAACCAGAAGAACTGTTAGCAACCAAGCCAGAAGAACTGTTAGCAACCAAGCCAGAAGAACTGTTAGCAACCAAGCCAGAAGAACTGTTAACAACCAAGCCAGAAGAACTGTTAACAACCACAACCAGAAGAATGTAACAACCAAGCCAGAAGAACTGTTAGCAACCAAGCCAGAAGAACTGTTAGTAACCAAGCCAGAAAAAATGTTAACAACCAAGCCAAAAGAAGTGTTAACAACAAAACCAGAGAAACTGTTAACAACCAAAACAAGGGAAGTGTTAACAACCAAACCAGAAGAACTGTTAACAACCAAGCCAGAAGAAATGTTAACAGCCAAACCAGAGAAACTGCTAACAACCAAACTAGGGGAACTGTTAACAACCAAACCAGAAGAATTGTTAACAACCAAGCCAGAAGAAATGTTAGCAATAAACCCAGAGAAACTGTTAACAACCAAACCAAAGGAAATGTAAAGAACCAAGCCAGAAAAACTGTTAACAGCCATACCAGAAGAACTGTTAACAACAAAATCAAAAGTACTGTTAACAACCAAACCAGAAGACCTGTTAACAGCTAAACCAGAAGAACTGTTAACAACCAAACCAAGGGAACTGCTAACAACCAAGCCAGGAGAACTGTTAACAACGAAACCCAGAAGAACTGTTAACAGCCAATCCAGGACAACCGTAAATAATCAAACCAGAAGAACTATTACCAACCTAGTCAGTGGAACTGTTAACAAGGAAACCAAAAGAACTGTTAACTACCAAACTAGGAGAACTGTTAACAACCAAACCAGAGGATCTGTTAACAACCAAACCAGAAAAATTGTTAACAACAAAACACAGAAGAACTGTTAACAACCAAACCAAGAAAATTCTTAACAACCAAGCCAGAGAAACTGTTTTAACAAACCAATCATGAGACGTTAACAAAACAACCAGAAGAATCGTTAACAACTAAGCCAGAGGAACTGTTAGCAACCAAGCCAGAGGAAATGTTAACAACGAAACAAGAGAAACTGTTAACAACCAAACAAGAGGAACTGTTAACAACCAAACAAAAGGAACTGTTAACAACCAAGCCAGAGGGACTGTTAATAACCAAACAAGGGGAACTGTTAACAACCAAACAAGAGGAACTGTTTACATCCAAGACAGACTAACTGTTAACAACGGAGGCAGAGGAACTGTTAACAACCCAGGCAGAGGAAATGTTAAATCCTCCACCCTTAGGAAAGTTTGAACGTTCACATTCAAGACAGAGGAACTGTTAACAACCACATCAGAGGTAATGTTAACAACCAAGGTAGAGGAACTGTTATCAAATGGTAGGGAGGATTCAGGTGGGGGGGGAGAATCGATTATTTAGAGATAAAGGCTCAGCTTATTACAAAGTGAGCCTATTGCTGGGAAGCTGTGTTTCCCAGCTTAACCTTAAACCTTGATCCTAAGATCGTAAACAACTAGTGAGCCTAGTGCCTAGCCTAAGATTATAGTTTCAACATTTAAGATAGACAAGGATTATAAGCATAACGGTATCACGAAGTGCAGCTAGTGTCTCGCCTTGCCAAGGTTATTCATGTAAATTATGAACAAAAATGTGGCTTAAAACTGCTCCTTGCCAGGGTTTTTACATTCTCGAGGATTAGGACCTTGAGTTTATCTACCATTAACATCATCGGCAATTTTTCAGACCTCGACATTAGTTTGTCTAAATTTTCTTGATGTTCGGTGGTTTTTTCCACTGCATCTATTATTTATCTAGCCTTTGTGTCTTCAGCAATTTTTTTCTGTCAATATTTATTTCACACCATGTCATTTATTAAAATTATTGAACAATGTCGGCCATAAAAACAATTCTTGTAGGCAAGCTATTTGTGTACCTTTTCTCGTTCTTACTTTAAACCCATGAAGGTAAATAATTGTTGATTATTCGGTCAGCCAGAGATCTATCCATGAGTGAAATCTTCTTCTCTGTCCATATTATATGGTATACAATACGCATATGTTGATCACCAGTCGTGAGTATTTTTTCTTTTGGAGGAACGTTTCGTCCTGCACAAGTATTAGGCTTGTATCAGCTTCGAATACAGTTTCAAGGGACAACAATGGAAGCAGTAGAAGTAGTTTGGACTTGATAAGTCTTTCACCCGTCGGATAAGAGGAAGTCAATACCCGAAGCCTAAAGCATAGGCAGCCAGCCAAACCTTTAATATTACAGTAGACGTAAGATGAAGCAGTTGGAATTGATGTCACAGGTGAGCGTGGCTCACTAGTGGAAGCAGGTCATTCTAAACAGTTCCTTAGCAAAGTAGTTGCAGAGTTTCTCTTCTCCAAGATACCATCGTGCTGCTCTGGCTGACTACCTCTTACCAAAGGTGATTGACTGATCACGTCAAATGTACTAATACTGTCATTGTTGTCTTCGCCTCTGTTAGATTTTTCCTTCCTTTACTGTGTACTGCCACTATTATTAAAGACTTTTCTGTGGGACTCTATCAAAGGAGCTTTACAGAAATCCTTATCGTGGTCCACTACCTCAAAAATGCTTTGCCTAAAGGAAGGTCAGTAAATTTGTTTGAACACGGTCTGCCCTCTTGGTGTTCCTCGCTCAGACACCTCAAGTTATACACATCAAGTTGGCTTCTAATTATATCTGCTGCTATAGATTCTAATAATTTTCCCATTATTGTCATCTGTGTTGTAGATAGGAAATATATTAACCACCTTTTGCATATCCGGCACGATGCCCATCTGCAAAGATAGACTGTAAAAATTAGTTAGGGGCTCGCTAACTGCCGTCTTACATTGTTGAAAAAAACCCTTGAAAAAAATTCGTCTGAACTTAGTATACCGAATTTTGCTTTTTAACGGTCAATCTGGTTAATAAGTATGTCCCCAGTGATTGTGATATTACAAAATTTATTTTCCTCAGGTCCACTATCACAAATTATTACTGGAATATCGTTTTGTCTCTTCTTCTTTGAAGTCAGTAAGGGAATAACTCTTACAAATCGAGCATATTTCTTTGCCATTGTTAGTAAGCTGGAACTAACTTCTTTCTGGAAAGAGTGATTATGTTTCTACTGGAAGTGACACAACTCTCATCACTTACCTACCCATCTCCACGTCGTACCATGTGGTGTTGCCCTTGTATGCTCGCATCCTCAGCGCCTCGTACACCAAGCTAATACTCAAGACAGGCGTCGAGATCGTCAAACCTCACACGGCAAGCGTACTGTGTACGAACCATCATAAACATGTAACTTCCTTATTATTATATTATTATTATTATTATTATTTTTTTATTTTTATTTAGTAGTAGTAGTAGTAGTAGTAGTTGTATGTCAGTAGTAAGTAGTTGTAGTAGTTAGTAGTAGTAGTAATAGTAGTGGTGTAGTCAGCATATTATTATTTCATCATCATAATCATCGAATCCCAGATGGGGAGAGGTTGCACCAGTTTCTTGGACCATGAGCCCTTCACCATCTCAAATTTCATCTCCCTGAAAGGAAAGAGTATATTCAGACTTACTGAGAGACCAAGTGGGTTTACCTTTGCGTACTCTCGCAGATCCATCATTATCTAGAAACTGAAGTCTGGGCATGAAAAACACCACTTGACAAGGTAACACAAGGTGCAATAGTTAAGTATCCTTATCCGCAACGTTTTGCCTATAGGCTTCTTCAGTCGAATATAGAGGAGGCAGCGGAAAAACATAGATGGAAAGCAAGAAGTTTTTGTCCATCACACGCGAAGAAGCAGTTTGGAGGATCTGAAGAAGCTTACCGTTGTAGCGAAGGCTTTGGAATAAGGTACGAACTGTTGCACATGTGTCTTAATTATCAATATAACGGTTATTGTATAAACTTATAATATTCACACGTTATGACAGCGTGCCAGAGCTAGCTTTCCTCAGATGTAGCAAGACCCGCAAACTTGTAGATCACAATGGAGGAATCACTAAGGTTAGCGATCTACATCACATTATTCATGGGTATACAATATGACAAGTTATGAATAAAACACTTGGGTATCAATTATGCTTATAACGTATCACCTGCACAGGCAGGCTTCTCAGGTTTAATACAGATGAGATATTCATACTGGAGTCCGGGAGATATGGAGAAGTAGTTTAAATGTCTAGTCCTCATACTTGTTAGTTCTTCAGTCACTTAGTCTCAAGGGAATGACAACCCATAAGTCGAAGGTGATCGAGACTGAACACATTACATAGGGCCTGAAACATCTCAAGTTTATCCAATGTCTCCTGTATTAAAACTACTTCTGTATTCTACTGAACAAGTCTACTATGCTGGCGAATCGCTTCGTTAAAATTATTCAGGTGTTGGATATGTGTCTCATTCACAAGGTGAACAATCAGCAATCTTCTTAGGTGTTGAAACTTTTCTTTTTAACAAGTTCGTCATACATAGAGTTGCAACTTTAAACCAGTTCCGTCATCCACAGTGTTGCAACTTTCAACCAATACCGTCATTCAGTGTTGCCTATTTCATCCAATTCCATCATTCTCAGTGTTGCAAATTTCAGCCAAATCCACCATTCACAGTGTTGCAGCTATCAAACAGTTCCATCATTCATAATGTTGTAACTTTCAACCAGATCCATCATTCACAGTGTTGCAACTTTCAACTAGTTCCATCATTGACAGTGTTGCAACTTTCAACTAGTTCCATCATTCACAGTGTTGCCAACTTTAACTAGTTCCATCATTCTACCAGTGGTTGCATACTTTAACTAGTTCCATCTTCACAGTGTTGCAACTTTCAAACCAGTTTCCATCATTCACAGTGTTGCAATTTAAAACCAGTTTCCCAACATTTCACAGAGTTACAACTTTCTACTAGTTCATCATTTCCACAGTCTGCAACTTTCACTTGTTCCATATTCACAGGGTTGCAACTTCAAAACTAGTTCCATCATTCAAAGTGTTGCAACTTTCAACCAGTTCATCATTCACCAATGTTTCAACTTTGAACAAGATCCATCATCAACAGTGTTGCAATTTTCATCAGTTCCATCATTCTCAGGGTTGCAAACTTTCAACCAGTTCCATCATTCACAGTGTTGCAACTTTCAACAAGTTCCAACATTCACAGAGTTACAAACTTTGCAACTAGTTCCATCATTCACAGGCTGTTTGAAAACTTTAACTAGTTCCATCATTCACAGCTGTTGCCAATTTTCAAAGTTCCATCATTACAAAGTGTTGCAACTTTCAACAGTTCCATCATTCCACAATGTTTTCAACTTTGAACAAGTTCCATCATTCAACAGTGTTGCAATTTTCAAACCAGTTCCATCATTCAAAGTGTTGAAATTTCAACTGTTCCATCAATTCACAATGTTTCAAACTTTTTGAAACAAGTTCCATCATTCACAGTGTTGCAGCTTTCAAACAGTTCCATCATTCACAGCGTTGACAAACTTTCAAAATAGTTCCATCATTAACAGCGTTGCAAACTTTAAATCAGTTATATCATTCACAGTGTTGCAACATTTCAACCAGTTCATCATTTCACTCAGTGTTGCAACTTTCAATCAGTTTCTATCATTCAACAGTGTTGCAACTTTCAACACAGTTCCATCATTTCAACCAGTGTTGCAACTTTCAACAGTTCCATCTTTCACAGTGTTAAAAATTTAAACCAGTTCCATCATTCACAGTGTTGCAACTTTAAAACTGTTCCATATTACAGTGTTCCAACTTTCCCCAGTTCCATCATTACAGTGTTGAAAACTTTCAAACGTTCTTCATGCACAGTGTTGCAACTTTAACTAGTTCCATCATTCCAGGTTCCAATTTTCAACCAGTTTCATCATTACAGTGTTGAACTTTAAAGGGTTTCATCAATCCATTGTTGAAAACTTTCAACAGTTCCATCATTCAAGTGTTGCAACTTTCAATTTGTTCCATCTTCACAGTGTTGCAACTTTCAACTGTTCCATCATTCACGTGTTAAATTTCAATAGTTCCCTATTCACGTGTTGCAACTTTCAATTTTCCATTTTCACAGTGTTGCAATTTTAACCAGGCCCATCTTTCCATGTTGAAACTTTCAACCAGTTCCATCTTTCCCAAGGTTGCAACTTTAAACAGTCCCCCTTTTCACAGTGTTGCAATTTTAACCAGTTCCACCTTACAGTGTTGCAACTTTTAACCAGTTCCCATTACATTTTGTTGCAACTTTAAACCCATTTCCCATCTTTCACGGTTTGTTGCAACTTTAAAAATAGTTCCATCATTTACGTGCTGCAACTTTCAACTTTTTCCCTCATTTCACAGGTTCCCTTTTTTCAACCAGTTCCATCATTAACAAGTTGAAAATTTCAACCAGTTCCGTCATTCACAGTGTTGAAACTTTCAATAGTTCAGCCATTCTCAGTGTTGAACTTTCAACTGTTCCATCATTACAGTGTTGCAACTTTCAAATAGTTTTTTCCATTACAGTGTTGCAACTTTCAACTAGTTCGTCATTCGCAGTGTTGAAACTTTCAACTATTTCCCCATCATTCACAGTGTTGCAACTTTAAACCAGTTCCATCATTCCAGTGTTGAAACTTTCAACAAGTTCCATCATTCACAGTGTTGAAATTTTCAACATTTCCCATCTTCACGTGTTGCAACTTTAAAACCAGTTCCTCTTTTCACGTGTTCAACTTTCAACTAGTTCAGCCATTCTCAGTGTTGCAATTTAAAAATTTTCCCTCATTCACAGTGTTTGAAAACTATCAAAAGTTTTTCTTCCAGGGGTTGCAATTTAAACTAGTTCAGTCTTCGCAGTTTTTGCAATTTTCAACATTTCCCATCTTCACAGTGTTGAAACTTTAAACTAGTTCCATATTCACAGTGTTCAAATTTCAACCAGTTCCTCTTTCACAGTTTTCCAATTTAACCATTCCATCATTCACAGGTTGCAATTTCAACTATTTCCCATCTTCACAGCTTTGCAACTTTCAAAATTTCCCCATATTAAAAGTGTTGAATTTTAAACCTTTCCCATCATTCACAGTTTTTGCAACTTTCAACCGTTCCACTTTCCCACAGTGTTGCAATTTTAAAATGTTCTATCATGCACGTGTTGCAACTTTAAAATAGTTCCATCATTCACAGTGTTCCAACTTTCAACCCATTTCCCATCATTCACAGTTTTGCAACTTCAACTAGTTCCATCATTCACAGTGTTGCAACTTTCAACCAGTTTCATCATTCACAGTGTTGCAACTTTCAACCAGTTCCATCAATCACATTGTTGCAACTTTCAACTAGTTCCATCATTCACAGTGTTGCAACTTTCAACTAGTTCCATCATTCACAGTGTTGCAACTTTCAACTAGTTCCATCATTCACAGTGTTGCAATTTTTCAACTAGTTCCCTCATTCACAGTGTTGCAACTTTCAACTATTTCCCAAATCATTCACAGTGTTGCAATTTTCAACCAGGTCCATCTTTCACAGTGTTGCAACTTTTAAACCAGTTCCATCATTCACAGTGTTGCAACTTTCAACCAGTTCCACCATTCACAGTGTTGCAACTTTTAACCAGTTCCACCATTCACAGTGTTGCAACTTTTAACCAGTTCCACCATTCACAGTTGTTGCAACTTTCAACCAGTTCCATTTTTCCCACGGTGTTGCAACTTTCAACTATTTTCCATCTTTACGTGTTGCAACTTTCAACTAGTTCCCTCATTCACAGTGTTGAAAATTTTTCAACCAGTTCCATCATTAACAATGTTGCAAACTTTCAACCAGTTCCGTCATTCACAGTGTTGCAACTTTCAACTAGTTCAGCCATTCTCAGTGTTGCAACTTTCAACTAGTTCCATCATTCACAGTGTTGCAACTTTAAAATTAGTTCTATCATTCCAGTGTTGCAACTTTTCAACTAGTTCAGTCATTCGCAGTGTTGCAACTTTCAACTAGTTCCATCATTCACAGTGTTGCAACTTCAACCAGTTCCATCATTCACAGTGTTGCAACTTTCAAACTATTTCCCATCATTCACAGTGTTGCAACTTTCAACCAGTTCCATAAATTCACAGTGTTGCAACTTTCAACTAGTTCCATCATTCACAGTGTTGCAACTTTCAACTAGTTCCACCATTCACAGTGTTGCAACTTTCAACTAGTTCCATCATTCACAGTGTTACAACTTTCAACTAGTTCCATCATTCACAGTGTGCAACTTTCAACTAGTTCCATTATTCAGAGTGATGCAACTTTTAACTAGTTCCATCATTCACAGTGTTGCAACTTTCAACTTGTTCCATCATTCACAGTGTTGCAACTTTCAACTATTTTCCATCATTCTCAGTGTTGCAACTTTCAACAGTTCCATCATTCACAGTGTTGCGATTTTCCAATGTTCCATCATTCTCAGTGTTGCAACTTTCAACTAGTCCATCATTCACAGTGTTCCCAACTTTCAATAGTTCCATCATTCACAGTGTTGCAACTTTCAACCAGTTCCATGACTCACAGTGTTGCAACTTTCAACTAGTTCCATCATTCACAGTGTTGCAACTTTCAACTAGTTCCATCATTCACAGTGTTGCAACTTTCAACCAGTTCCATCATTCACAGTGTTGCAACTATCAACTAGTTCCATCATTCACAGTGTTGCAACTTTCAACCAGTTCCATCATTCACAGTGTTGCAACTTTCAACTAGTTCCATCATTCACAGTGTTGCAACTTTCAACTAGTTCCATCATTCACAGTGTTGCAAATTTCAACCAGTTCCATCATTCACAGTGTTGCAACTTTCAACCAGTTCCATAATTCACATTGTTGCAACAATCAACCAGTTCCATCATTCACAGTGTTGCAACTGTCAACCAGTTCCATCATTCACAGTGTTGCAACTGTCAACCAGTTCCATCATTCACAGTGTTGCAACTGTCAACCAGTTCCATCATTCACAGTGTTGCAACAGTCAACCAGTTCCATCATTCACAGTGTTGCAACTGTCAACCAGTTCCATCATTCACAGTGTTGCAACTGTCAACCAGTTCCATCATTCACAGTGTTGCAACTGTCAACCAGTTCCATCATTCACAGTGTTGCAACTGTCAACCAGTTCCATCATTCTCAGTGTTGCAACTTTCAACCAGTTCCATCATTCACAGTGTTGCAACTGTCAACCAGTTGCATCATTCACAGTGTTGCAACTGTCAACCAGTTCCATCATTCACAGTGTTGCAACTGTCAACCAGTTCCATCATTCACAGTGTTGCAACTGTCAACCAGTTCCATCATTGCAGTGTTGCAACTGTCAACCAGTTCCATCATTCACAGTGTTGCAACTGTCAACCAGTTCCATCATTCACAGTGTTGCAACTGTCAACCAGTTCCATCATTGCAGTGTTGCAACTGTCAACCATTTCCATCATTCACAGTGTTGGAACTGTCAACCAGTTCCATCATTCACAGTGTTCCAACTTTCAACCAGTTCCATCATTCACAGTGTTGCAACTTTCAACTAGTTCCATCATTCACAGCGTTGGAACTTTCAACCAGTTCCATCATTCACAGTGTTGCAATTTTCAACCAGTTCCATCATTCACAGTGTTGCAACTTTCAACCAGTTCCATCATTCACAGTGTTGCAACTTTCAAATAGTTCTATCATGCACAGTGTTGCAACTTTCAACTAGTTCCATCATTCACAGTGTTCCAACTTTCAACCAGTTCCATCATTCACAGTTTTGCAACTTTCAACTAGTTCCATCATTCACAGTGTTGCAACTTTCAACCAGTTCCATCAATCACATTGTTGCAACTTTCAACTAGTTCCATCATTCACAGTGTTGCAACTTTCAACTAGTTCCATCATTCACAGTGTTGCAACTTTCAACTAGTTCCATTATTCACAGTGTTGCAACTTTCAACTAGTTCCCTCATTCACAGTGTTGCAACTTTCAACTAGTTCCATCATTCACAGTGTTGCAATTTTCAACCAGGTCCATCTTTCACAGTGTTGCAACTTTCAACCAGTTCCATCATTCACAGTGTTGCAACTTTCAACCAGTTCCACCATTCACAGTGTTGCAACTTTTAACCAGTTCCACCATTCACAGTGTTGCAACTTTTAACCAGTTCCACCATTCACAGTGTTGCAACTTTCAACCAGTTCCATCTTTCACGGTGTTGCAACTTTCAACTAGTTCCATCATTTACAGTGTTGCAACTTTCAACTAGTTCCCTCATTCACAGTGTTGCAACTTTCAACCAGTTCCATCATTAACAATGTTGCAACTTTCAACCAGTTCCGTCATTCACAGTGTTGCAACTTTCAACTAGTTCAGCCATTCTCAGTGTTGCAACTTTCAACTAGTTCCATCATTCACAGTGTTGCAACTTTCAAATAGTTCTATCATTCACAGTGTTGCAACTTTCAACTAGTTCAGTCATTCGCAGTGTTGCAACTTTCAACTAGTTCCATCATTCACAGTGTTGCAACTTTCAACCAGTTCCATCATTCACAGTGTTGCAACTTTCAACTAGTTCCATCATTCACAGTGTTGCAACTTTCAACCAGTTCCATCATTCACAGTGTTGCAACTTTCAACTAGTTCCATCATTCACAGTGTTGCAACTTTCAACTAGTTCCACCATTCACAGTGTTGCAACTTTCAACTAGTTCCATCATTCACAGTGTTACAACTTTCAACTAGTTCCATCATTCACAGTGTGCAACTTTCAACTAGTTCCATTATTCAGAGTGTTGCAACTTTCAACTAGTTCCATTATTCACAGTGTTGCAACTTTCAACTTGTTCCATCATTCACAGTGTTGCAACTTTCAACTAGTTCCATCATTCTCAGTGTTGCAACTTTCAACAAGTTCCATCATTCACAGTGTTGCAATTTTCCACTAGTTCCATCATTCTCAGTGTTGCAACTTTCAACTAGTTCCATCATTCACAGTGTTGCAACTTTCAACTAGTTCCATCATTCACAGTGTTGTAACTTTCAACCAGTTCCATGACTCACAGTGTTGCAACTTTCAACTAGTTCCATCATTCACAGTGTTGCAACTTTCAACTAGTTCCATCATTCACAGTGTTGCAACTTTCAACCAGTTCCATCATTCACAGTGTTGCAACTATCAACTAGTTCCATCATTCACAGTGTTGCAACTTTCAACCAGTTCCATCATTCACAGTGTTGCAACTTTCAACTAGTTCCATCATTCACAGTGTTGCAACTTTCAACTAGTTCCATCATTCACAGTGTTGCAAATTTCAACCAGTTCCATCATTCACAGTGTTGCAACTTTCAACCAGTTCCATAATTCACATTGTTGCAACAATCAACCAGTTCCATCATTCACAGTGTTGCAACTGTCAACCAGTTCCATCATTCACAGTGTTGCAACTGTCAACCAGTTCCATCATTCACAGTGTTGCAACTGTCAACCAGTTCCATCATTCACAGTGTTGCAACAGTCAACCAGTTCCATCATTCACAGTGTTGCAACTGTCAACCAGTTCCATCATTCACAGTGTTGCAACTTTTAACCAGTTCCATCATTCACAGTGTTGCAACTGTCAACCAGTTCCATCATTCACAGTGTTGCAACTGTCAACCAGTTCCATCATTCTCAGTGTTGCAACTTTCAGCCAGTTCCATCATTCACAGTGTTGCAACTGTCAACCAGTTGCATCATTCACAGTGTTGCAACTGTCAACCAGTTCCATCATTCACAGTGTTGCAACTGTCAACCAGTTCCATCATTCACAGTGTTGCAACTGTCAACCAGTTCCATCATTGCAGTGTTGCAACTGTCAACCAGTTCCATCATTCACAGTGTTGCAACTGTCAACCAGTTCCATCATTCACAGTGTTGCAACTGTCAACCAGTTCCATCATTGCAGTGTTGCAACTGTCAACCATTTCCATCATTCACAGTGTTGGAACTGTCAACCAGTTCCATCATTCACAGTGTTTCAACTGTCAACCAGTTCCATCATTCACAGTGTTACAACTGTCAACCAGTTCCATCATTCACAGTGTTGCAACTGTCAACCAGTTCCATCATTCACAGTGTTGCAACTGTCAACCAGTTCCATCATTCACAGTGTTGCAACTGTCAGTCAGTTGTACATCATTTAATAAGACAATGGTAACACATGAAATAAGATTTGTTCGTTATTCAGTCAACTTTCTCACCCTTCACAAACCAGACTCTAACTTCACACACCTGATCCTTGCATCACGAACTCGACCTCTGCTTCACACAACTGACGTGGGCTTCGTACACCTGACGTCTGTTTCAAACACCTGACGTGGGCTTCGTACACCTGACGTCTGTTTCAAACACCTGACCTGGGCAGCACACACCTGGCCTCGGCTACACACGCACTCTGACTTGTGATTCACACACCTGATCTTGACCTCACACACCTCACCAGGGCTACACATACCTGGCCTGTACTTCACACAATTGACCTATGCTTCACACATCTGACCTGGGCTTCACATACCTGACCTGGGCTTCATTCACCTGACCTGTACTTCACACACCTGACTTCGGCTACATAGACACCCCTGACCTGGGCTTTACACACCTGACCTGCGGTTCTCACATCTGACCTTTGCTTCACGCACCTCACCTGGGCTTCATACACCTGACCACGGCTATTCACACGTGATCTGGGCTTCTCACACCTGACCTGGGCTTCCAATACTTTACCTGTGCTTCACACACCTGACCCGGATTCACACACCTCATTTGAGCTTCACACATCTGACCTGGCCTTCACACACTTGACCTGGGCTTCGCACACCTTACCTAGGCTTCCCACACCTGACCTCTTCTTCACACACCTGATCTGAGCTTCGCGCACCTGACATAGGCTACACACACTTGACCTGTTCTTCACACACCTGATCTGGGCTACACACACCTGACTTGGGCTACACTCACATGATCCGGGAAACACACACCTGACTCTAACTTCACACACCTGACACTGGCTTCACACACCTGACTCTAGCTTCACACACCTGATCCTCTACTTCACACACCTGACGTGGAGTTTACACACCTGACCTGGGGTTCACACACCTGACCCGGGTTACGTACACCTGACCCGGGCTACACACACCTGACGTCTGCCTCATACACGTGACCTGGACAACACACACATGACTTCGGCTACACACACACCCCTGACCCGGGCTTCACACAACTGATCTGGACCTCACACACCTGGTCTGGGCAACGCACACCTGACCTGGACTTCGCACATCTGACCTGGGCTCCACAGACCTTATCTGGGCTTCACACACCTGACCTCTGCTTTACAGACCTGACCTCTGATTTACAGACCTGACCTCGGCTACGCACACACACACACACCCTTGGCCCTGGCTTCACACACCTGACCTTTGCTTCATACACCTGACCATGGCTATACACATCTGACATCTGCTTCACACAACTGACCTGGGCTTCTCACACCTGACCTGGGTTTCCCACACCTGACCTGTTCTTCACACATCTAATCTAAGCTACACACACCTAACCTGGGCTACACACCTGACCTGGGCTTCACACACCCGACCCGAGCTACACACACCTGACCTCTGCTTCACACGCCTGATCCGGGCTTCACTCACCTGACCCGGGTTACACACACCTGACCTGGGCTTTACCCACCTGACTTGGGCTACACACGCCTGATTTGGGCTACACACACCTGACACGGTCTACACACATCTGACTTCTGCTTCACACACTTGACCTGGGCTTCACACACCTGACCCGGGCTACAAACACCTGACCCAGGCTACACACACCTGACATGGGCTACAGACACATGACTTGACCTTCACATACCGGTTCCAATTTCTACTAGATACATTTCGGTCACTGTGCTATAGGAGAGAGGTATCCCTGTATTGAATAACCCCAGCATCCTCTACCTCAGTGTATGCCGTAGGGAGAGCGCAAGGCGGCCCCATAAGTTCCTAATGCTGCTCGACATTCAGCGTTGAGGATCTGAAGCGAGTCAGACAAGGCAATCACAAGGTATCACGTGGAAACTAAATTTCTCAGCCAATACAATGAAAAGAGGAAATTAGAACATACACATAAGAACATAAGAAGATAAGAAAGGAGGAACACTGCAGCAGGCCTGTTGGCCCATACTAGGCAGGTCCTTTACAATTCATCCCACTACACAGACCAAATGTTAAGTAACAACAGGTATGAAGCCTAGCTGTTTACCTGGAGACAGTTCCGGGGGTCAACGCCCCCGCGGCCCGGTCTGTGACCAGGCTGTAGTCGTATTCTCTTGACGAATGAGGCACTTGTGGCAAAGCTGCACCAATGCAGCTAAAACTATAGGGAATCTATATTTTCCCTTAGATATATCATTGAATAAGGTTTGAAGCCGTTCAGAAGAGGCATTCTTATGTTATAATACGGATAATAATGCTGCATTTAAAAAAAAAAAACTAATAAATTGTTACCTTCTAAGCAGGATACACCAGTGTTGAAAGTTTGAAATCGATCAGAAGAAGAGTTTTTAAAGTCATTGCACAGAAACCTTGCAGAAAGCTGGTGTAGCAAACCTATTGTTTATTTTGAGAATAAAAGCAGCAAATTTGGCACACCTGTAGACCAATATACCACAAATTAAGACAGTAAACAACTACAAACATAAGCCAGCAGGCTTGTGGTGACCATCTCTGCCAACAACAGACAACCAAAATCGCTTCAGACTCAGACAGTTGACATTAAAATCTTTGTACAGATTAAATAAAAGGATTAACAAGGAATTATTGTGGTAATTAGATTGTTTTAGCTCACTTTAAAATGAAAAATAAAACTTTATTTTATATTAGGGCATTTTAAGAATCTTTGTTTTTTTTAAGTCTTCTATCATCATTAAAAATCAAACATCATCTTTCAAAAATAATTTACCCAGGATATAATGAAAATTATTGACCTTGTTCAACACGTATCGTCAGACTCTCCTTACATTCTGGTGATTAAAAACTGCATAAACCTGTGACGTAGTTCAGTACCTGCTCTCATACTGGTGACGTAGTTAATTACCTACTTTCATGCTGGTGACGTAGTTAAGCACCTACTCTCATACTGGTGACGTACTTAATTACCTACTTTCATACTGGTGACATAGTTAAGCACCTACTCTCATACTGGTGACGTACTTAAGTACCTACTTTCATACTGCCAACGTAGTTAAGAACCTACTCTCATACTGGTGACGTAGTTCAGTACCTACTCTCATACTGGTGACGTAGTTCAGTACCTACTCTCATATTGGTGACGTAGTTTAAGTACCTACTCTCATACTGGTCACGTAGTTAAGTACCTACTCTCATACTGGTGACGTAGTTAAGCACCTACTCTCATACTGGTCACGTAGTTAAGCACCTACTCTCATACTGGTCACGTACTTAAGTGCCTACTCTCATAATGGTGACGTAGTTCAGTACCTACTCTCATACTGGTCAAGTAGCTAAGTACCTGCTCTAATACTGGTGACGTAGTTCAGTACCTACTCTCATACTGGTGACGTAGTTCAGTACCTACTATCACACTGGTGACGGAGTTCAGTACCTACTCTCATACTGGTCACGTAGTTAAGTACCTACTCTCATACTGGTCACGTAGTTAAGCACCTACTCTCATACTGGTGACGTAGTTAATTACCTACTCTCATACTCGTGACGTAGTTAAGTACCTATTCTCATACTGGCGACGTACTTAAGTACCTACTCTCAAACTGGTGACGTAGTTCAGTACCTACTCTAATACCGGTGACGGAGTTCACTACCTACTCTCATAATGGTGACATAATTAAGTACTTACTCTCATACTGGTGACGTAGTTCAGTAGCTACTCTCATGCTGATGACGTAGTTAAGTGCATACTCTCATACTGGTGACGTAGTTCAGTAGCTACTCTCATACTGGTCACGTAGTTAAGTACCTACTCTCATACTGGTCACGTAGTTAAGTACCTACTCTCATGCTGGTGACGTAGTTTAGAACCTACTCTCATACTGGTGGCGTAGTTAAGTGTCTACTCTCATACTGGTGACGTAGTTCAGTACCTACTCTCATACTGGTGACGTAATTAAGTATCTAGTCTCATACTGGTGACGTAGTTCAGTACCTACTCTCATACTGGTGACGTAGTTAAGTACCTACTCTCTTACTAGTCACGTACTTAAGCACCTACTCTCATACTGGTGACGTAGTTAAATACCTGCTCTCATACTGATGACGTAGTTTAGTACCTACTCTCCTACTGGTGACGTAGTTCAGTACCTACTCTCATAAAGGTGACGTATTTTAATACCTACTCTCCTACTGGTGACGTAGTTCTGTACCTTCTCTCATACTGGTGACGTAGTTAAGTACCTACTCTCATACTGGTGACGTAGTTCAGTACCTACTCTCATACTGGTGACGTAGTTCAGTACCTACTCTCATACTGGTGACGTAATTCAGTACCTACTCTCATATTGGTGACGTAGTTCAGTACCTACTCTCATACTGGCGACGTAGTTCAGTACCTACTCTCATACTGGTGACGTAGTTCAGTATCTACTCTCATACTGGTGACGTAGTTCAGTACCTACTCTCATGCTGGTGACGTAGTTCAGTACCTACTCTCATAATGGCGACGTAGTTCAGTACCTACTCTCATGCTGGTGACGTAGTTCAGTACCTACTCTCATGCTGGTGACGTAGTTCAGTACCTACTCTCATACTGGTGACGTAGTTCAGTACCTAATCTCATACTGGAGACGTACTTCAGTACCTACTCTAATGCTGGTGACGTAGTTCAGTACCTACTCTCATACTGGTGACGTAGTTCAGTACATACTCTCATACTGGTGACGTAGTTCAGTACCTACTTTCATACTGGTGACGTAGTTCAGTACCTACTCTCATGCTGGTGACGTAGTTCAGTACCTACTCTCATACTGGTGACGTAGTTCTGTACTTACTCTCATGCTGGTGACGTAGTTCAGTATCTACTCTCATACTGGTGACGTAGTTCAGTACCTACTCTCATAAATGGTGCGTATTAATACCTACTTCATGCTGGTGACATAGTTCAGTACCTACTCTCATGCTGGTGACGTAGTTCAGTACCTACTCTCATACTGGTGACGTACTTCAGTATCTACTCTCATGCTGGTGACATAGTTCAGTACCTACTCTCATGCTGGTGACGTAGTTCAGTACCTACTCACATACTGGTGACGTAGTTCAGTACCTACTCTCATGCTGGTGACGTAGTTCAGTACCTACTCTCATACTGGTGAGGTAGTTCAGTACCTACTTTCATACTGGTGACTTAGTTCAGTACCTACTCTCATGCTGGTGACGTAGTTCAGTACCTACTCTCATACTGGTGACGTAGTTCAGTACCTACTCTCATACTGGTGACGTAGTTCAGTATCTACTCTCGTGCTGGTGACGTAGTTCAGTACCTACTCTCATACGGGTGACGTAGTTCAGTACCTACTCTCATACTAGAGACGTAGTTCAGTACCTACTCTCATGCTTGTGACGTAGTTCAGCACCTACTCTCATACTGGTGGCGTAGTTCAGTACCTACTCTCATACAGGTGACGTAGTTCAGTACCTACTCTCATACTGGTGACATAGTTCAGTACCTACTCTCATACTGGTGACGTAGTTCAGTACCTACTCTCACGCTGGTGACGTAGTTCAGTACCTAATCTCATACTGGTGACGTACTTCACTACCTACTCTCATCCTGGTGACGTAGTTCAGTACCTACTCTCATACTGGTGACGTAGTTCAGTACCTACTCTCATACTGGTGACGTAGTTCAGTACCTACTTTCATGCTGGTGACGTAGTTCAATACCTACTCTCATACTGGTGACGTAGTTCAGTACCTACTCTCATAGTGGTGACGTAGTTCAGTACCTACTCTCATATTGGAGACGTAGTTCAGTACATACTCTCATGCCGGTGACGTAGTTCAGTACCTACTCTCATACTAGTAACGTAGTTCAGTACCTACTCTCATACTGGTGACGTAGTTCAGTACCTACTCTCATGCTGGTGACGTAGTTCAGTACCCATCTCATCTGGTGACGTAAATTCAGTACCTACTTCATACTGGTGACGTAGTTCAGTACCTACTCTCATGCTGGTGACGTAGTTCAGTACCTAACTCATACTGGTGACCCTAGTTCAGTACCTACCTCTCAACTGGTGACGTAGTTCAGTACCTACTCTCATGCTGGTGACGTAGTTCAGTACCTACTCTCATACTGGTGACGTAGTTCAGTACCTACTCTCATGCTGGTGACGTAGTTCAGTACCTACTCTCATACTGGTGACGTAGTTCAGTACATACTCTCATACTGGTGACGTAGTTCAGTACCTACTCTCATACTGGTGACGTAGTTCAGTACCTACTTTCATACTGGGGACAAATTTCGGGTCCTACTCTCATATGGTGCCCGTAGTTCATACTACTCCATAGGTGACGATTTCGTACCTCCCTTCATACTGGTGACTTATTCAGTACCTTTATTTTCTCCATTATGGTGACGTATTTTCGTCCCTACTCTAATACTGGTGACTTTGTAGAAAACCTTCCTCTTTACTGGTAAAGTAGTTTTAGTTCCCCAATTAACCTCCCCTCTCAACGGGGGACTTAGTTCAGTACCTACTCCTTACTGGGACGTAGTTCAGTACCTACTCCCCAAAAAGGTGAGTAGTTCAGTACCAAACTCTCATACGGTTTGAGTATTTTCGTACCTACTCTCTTTACGGGTGACGTGGGTTCAGTACCTACTCCCCATACGGTGACTTTTTTTTAAAGTCCCTACTCCTTTACTGGTGACGTTTTCAGTACCTACTCTCAAAACGGGGGAACGTAGTTCAGAAACCTACTTCTTTAAGGTACGTATTTCAGTACCTACCCCTCATACGGGGTGACGTAGTTCAGTCCCTCCCTCTCAAAGGTGACGTAGTTCAGTCCCTACTCTATATGGTGACGTAGTTTCATTTCCTACTCTCATACGGTGAGGGAAGTTCAGAAACCTTTACCTCATACTGGTGACGTAGTTCATACCTACTTCATACGGTGACGTATTTTCAGTCCCTTTCTCTCAAACGGGTGAGGGTGTTCAGTACCAAACTCTCATACGGTGACGTTTTTTCCCAAGAAACTACTCTCATACGGGGGAAGATTTTCAGTACCTACTCTCTACGGTGATGTTGTTCTTTACCTACTCTTTTCCGGTGAGTATTTTCATTACCTACTTTTCCATACTGGTGACGAAAATTCATTTCCTACTCTCATACGGTGACGTAGTTCATACCACCCCTTTTCGGTGACTATTCATTTACCTACTCTCATATGGTAAAGTAGTTCAGTACCTACTTATACGTGACGTAGTTCAGTACCTACCCATACTGGTGACGTAGTTCGTACCTACTCCTTTTTCCGGGTTTTACTTTGGTTCAGTCCCTTCCCTTCTTTACGGTGACGTAGTTCAGTCCCTTACTCTAACTGGTAAAGTATTTCGGGTACCTACTTTTCATACGGGTTGCGTATTTTCAGTATTTTCTCATACTGGTGACGTAGTTAAAGAAACCACTCTCAAAAGGTGACGTTTCATACCTACTCTCAAAATGGGATTTAGTTCAGTACCTACTCTAAAAGGTTACGTATTTCATACCACCCCATATGGTGACGTATTTCCCGTATTTATCTTACTGGTGCGTAGTTCTACCTTTTTCTAAAACGGTGACGTAGTTCGGGTCCCTTTACTCCAAAACTGGTGACGTAGTTCAGTACCTACTCTCATACGGTGAGGGGTTGTTCAGTCCCACCCCTTATGGTGACGAAAGTTTTTACCTATTTTCATACTGGGGGACTAGTTCAGTACCTCCCTTCTTACGGTGACGAGTTCAGAAACCTACTCTTTACTGGTGACGTAGTTTAAAAAAAATTTAATTCCTTTATGGTGACGTATTTCAGTACCTATCTCATACTGGTGACGTAGTTCGTACCTACTCATACTGGTGACGTAGTTCAGTACCTCTCATATGGGGGACTTTGTTCATTACCTACCCCTTTTCGGTGACGTATTCAGTACCTACCCCTCATACGGGTTTAAACGTAGTTCGTCCCTTACTCTCTCTGGTGACTTTAGTTCAGAACCTACTCCATACGGTGAGTATTTCATACCTACCCCTTTACTGGGGGACTTTGTTCATCCCTACTTCATACGGGGTGACGTAATTAAAGGACCCCTACTTTTTTCATCCCACCCGGGGACGTAGTTCAGTACCTACTCCATATGGTAAACGTAGTTCAGAAACCTACTTCTACGGGTGACGTAGTTCATTTCCCTATTTCATACTGGGACGTATTTCAGTCCCCTTAACATATGGGGAGTTTTCAGTACCTACTCCCCTACGGTTGAGAAATTTCATCCTACCCATAAGGTGACGTATTTTTCAGTACCTACCCCATACTGGTGCCGTAGTTAAGTCCCAAATACTTTTCATTTTTTGTGACGTAGTTCAGTCCCTTTCCCCCTTTTATGGTGACGATTTTCAGTACCTACCTCAAAACTGGTAAACGTAGTTTCATACCTACTCTCATACGGTGACGTAGTTCGTACCTACTCCAAAAATTGGACGAAATTTCATTACCTACTCTCTGGGACGTAGTTTCAGCCTACTTTTACTGGGAGTATTTTCAGTACCTCCCACATACTGGTAAACCGAGTTCAGTACCTCTCATACTGGGACGTAGTTCAGTACCTACTTCTTTACTGGTGCCCGTTTTTTCAGTCCCTTTATCTCATACGGTGACTATTTCAGTCCCTACTTTTCAAACAGGTGAGGGTAGTTCATTTCCTACTCTCATACTGGGGGCCCGTATTCAAAATTTCTCATACGGGTGACGTATTTTCATACCTACTCTCATACTGGTGACGTAGTTCAGTCCTACTCTCAATTTACTTCCCCCTCCCCAAAGGTGACGTATTTCAGTTTTTTACTCTCAAAACGGTGACGAGTTCAGTCCCACTTCATACTGGTGGTAGTTTGTCCCTACTCCCCCATACGGGGGGGGGGGTATTTTCATCCCTTACTTTTAAAACTGGTGACGTAGTTAAATCCCTACTCTCATACTTTTTAATTTGTTCATTTCCCTACCCCCTCAAAATGGTGAGTATTTCCCGTTTTTTACTTAAAAGGTAAATTAGTTCAGTCCCTACTCCCCATACAGGGACTTTATTTTCAGTATCCCTCATATTTGGTGACTTTAGTTTCAGTACCTACTCTCTTTACTGGTGACGTAGTTAAAGTACCTACCCCATACTGGTGACGTAGTTCAGTACCTACCCATATGGTGCTTTAAGTTCAGTACCTACTCTCATACGGGTGACGTGTTCGTCCCTACTTTCATCCCGGTAAACTTTATTTCGGGAAACCTATTTCATACGGTGACGTAGTTCATTTCCTTCTCATATGGTGCCCGTAGTTCAGTCCTACTCTCATATGGTGACGTAGTTCAGAAACCAAACCCTACTGGTGCGTTTTCCCGTACCCCTCTCATACGGTTTGACTTTAGTTCATTACCTACCCCATACGGTGACGATTTCAGTCCCTTTACCCTCAAAAGGGGGGTTTTTCATTCCCTATTTCTTTACTGGTGACGAAAGTTCATTTCCTACCCCTCATACTGGTGACTAGTTCAGTACCAAATAATACTGGGGGAGAAGTTCAGTCCCTACTTCATAGGGTGACGTATTTTCAGTACCTACTTTTCATACTGGGGGACGTATTTTTCAGAAACCTACTCTCATATGGTGCGTATTTCAAACCTTACTCTCAAAAAGGTAAACGTGTTCAGTCCCTTACTTTCATACGGTAAAGTAGTTCAGTACCAAACCCCAATACTGGTGACTTTAGTTCAGTACTTATCTTTACGGTGGGGTTTTGCCAGTTTTTTAACTCTCTTACTGGTGACGTAGTTCAGTCCCTTACTCTCAAACGGGGGACTAGTTCAGAAACCTACTTCATATGGTGACGTAGTTCAGTATACTCTCATACTGGGACGTAGTTCGCCCTTACTCTCATATGGTGACGTATTTAAAGCCCCTTTCTCTCTTTACGGGGGACTTTATTTTCCAGAAACCTACTCTTTACGGTAACGTGGGTTCGTACCTACTCTCATATGGTGACGTATTTTTCAGTACCTACTCTCATACTGGTGCGTATTCAGTATTTACTCCCCAACTGGTGACGTATTCAGACCTCTCTCATACGGTGACGTAGTTCAGAAACCTACTTCATACTGGGGGACGTTTTTTCCCCCTACTCTCAAACTGGTGACGTGGGTTCAGTACCTACTCTCTTTCGGGTTTGGGACGTGGGTTAAATACCTTTCCCCTTACGGGTGACGTTTTTTCAGTACCTACTCTCATATGGGGGACTAGTTCAGTCCCTTTACTCTCATATGGGACGAAAAGTTCAGTACCTATCTCATTGGGGGACGAAAGTTCATACCTACTTCATAGGGGGAACGTAGTTCAGTACCTACTTCATACTGGTGCCCGATTCAGTACCTACTCTCATACGGTGCGTAGTTCAGTATTTACTCTCATATGGTGACGTAGTTCAGTACCTACTCTCATACGGGACGTAGTTTGTACCTACTTCTTACTGGGGGACGTAGTTCATCCCTACTCTCATACGGTGACAAAGTTCAGAAATACTTTTCCAAAAGGTGCGTAGTTAAGAAAAACCTCCCCTCTCATACGGGGGACGAGTTCTTTTAACCTACTTCATATTTGGTGACGTAGTTCAGTACCTATTTCTCATACTGGTGACGTAGTTCAGTTTTTTACTCTCATACTGGTGAGTAGTTTCAGAAACCTCCCTTCAAAAGGGACGTATTTCAGTACCTACTTCTTTGGGTGACGTATTTTCAGTACCAAATCTCATATGGGGGACCGTATTTTCCCAGCCCTACTCTCATACTGGTGACGTAGTTCAGTCCCTACTTCTTATGGTGCCCGTAGTTCTTACCTACTCCCCTACGGGTGACGTAGTTGTCCCTTTACTCTCATACTGGGGAAACTAGTTCAGTCCCTATCTCAAAAGGGTGACAAAAAAAATTTTCATTTTACCTCTCTCTTTCGGGGTGAGGGTAGTTCAGTACCTACTCTCATACTGGTGAGGGTATTTTCAGTCCCTACTCCATCGGGTGACTATTTCAGTCCCCTCCCTCTCATACGGGTGACGAAAAAAAAAAAAGTTCAGAAATACTCCAAAATGGGGGACTTTATTTTAAAGACCTACTCCCCTTTTACGGGTGACGGGTTCTACCTACTTCATACTGGGGGAGGGTAGTTCATACCAAACTCTATACTGGTGACGTAGTTCAGTACCTACTCTCAACGGGTGACGTAGTTCGTATTTTACTCTAAAACTGGTGCCCGTAGTTCAGTCCCTAACTCTCTACTGGGGGACGTGTTCAGTACCTACTCTCATACTGGTAAACGAAAGTTCAGTACCTACTCTCATACTGGTGACGTATTTTCCGTATTTTACTCTATTACTTGGTGACGTAGTTCTTTAACCTACTCTCTTTACTGGTAAACGTAGTTTCATTTTTCCTACTCTAAACGGGTTTGACGTAGTTCAGTACCTACTCCCCATCGGGGGGACTTAGTTCAGTACCTACTCTCAAAACTGGTGACGTAGTTCAGTATCTACTCTCATACTGGTGACGTAGTTCAGTACCTACTCTCATACTGGTGACGTAGTTCAGTATCTACTCTCATACTGGTGACGTAGTTCAGTACCTACTCTCATACTGGTGACGTAGTTCAGTACCTACTCTCATACTGGTGACGTAGTTCAGTACCTACTCTCATACTGGTGACGTAGTTCAGTACCTACTCTCATACTGGTGACGTAGTTCAGTACCTACTCTCATACTGGTGACGTAGTTCAGTACCTACTCTCATACTGGTGACGTAGTTCAGTACCTACTCTCATACTGGTGACGTAGTTCAGTACCTACTCTCATACTGGTGACGTAGTTCAGTACCTACTCATACTGGTGACGTAGTTCAGTACCTACTCTCATACTGGTGACGTAGTTCAGTACCTACTCTCATACTGGTGACGTAGTTCAGTACCTACTCTCATACTGGGGGACGTAGTTCAGTACCTACTCTCATACTGGTGGACGTAAGTTCAGTACCTACTCCATACTGGTGACGAAATTCAGTACCTACTCTCATACGGTGACGTAGTTCAGAAACCTACTCTCATACGGGGTGACGTATTTTCAGTACCTACTCTCATACGGGTGACGTAGTTCAGTACCTACTCTCATACTGGTGACGTAGTTCAGTCCCTTTACTTTTCATACTGGTGACGTAGTTCAGTACCTACTCTCATACTGGTGACGTAGTTCAGTACTTACTCTCATACTGGTGACGTAGTTCAGTACCTACTCTCATACTGGTAATGGTATTTATGTTACACATCTTCAAAGTATTTTTTATTTTTCAAGAAAAACAATACAATCTTTCAGAATTATAAAATTAGTCACTCAGAAGGGAAACTTCCTCAGAAATTTTGTTATACCTTATAGATTTTTGTTACAAAATTTAAACAAAAAAAAAAGGGACATGCGCAGCCTCCCCCCCATATTGGTAGGACTTTCCAAACCAAAGCCACTAAAAAATTTTCGTTCAAGCCATTATTTGTTTACCCAAAAAAAAAATTTGAAAACCCTAAAAACAAGTGCGTCTTACTCTTATCCAACTCCACTCACTCATTTATTTATTTTGACTTATTTTTAAAGTTACCCATGTTTTTACCTTCAATAATCCTACTGGCAGACTTTCTCCCTTTTCCTACTCTATTTTCATACCAATTTTTTCCCTATATTCTTTTTAAACAAATTTGAAGCCTTCTTCAATTCTTTCTTGAATAATTCCTCAAAAATTATTTATGTCCCCCTTTTTTAGAAATCTACTTACACAATTCACCCAGTCTCGCCTCTTTTACTTTTTCAAGAGGCGTACTTAAGAGATCAAACAAAGAAATAAGAACGAAGGAACATGCAAAAGGGCCTACGGCCCATGCGGGCAGGTCCAATCCCTCCCGGTTTTGCCAAGCACCCAACCTAGCAGGTCAGGTCCTTTGACTTAAGGGGAGGAAACCCCGGCAACCGACCTGGTGCAAAGCTATCAGGTCAAACTAAAACCCCCACCCACATCCACTCATGATTTACCCAAACCTATTTTTAAACTACAAAACGTTCTGGCCCTATAAGGGTACTTGGGTTTGTTCCACTCATCCAAATTATTCCCAAAACCCAGTATTTCCCATTCCTTTTCCTAATCTGAATTTTTCCCCCAATTTAAAAACCTTGCTGCGAGCCCTGTCAGGCAGATATTTTCAGCACACCTTTTTACATCCCCTTTATTTATTTCCCGCTTCCCTTTATACACCTCAATCATTCCCCCCAATTCTACGTCTTTTAGAGAGTCAGATTCAGGGGCCCCCTTTTCTACCTCATAGGGAAGTTTTTGATACTGGGGTCAACTTTTTTCATCCTCCTTTTACATTTTTAGAGAATTTAATCCTTCTGTAATAAAGGGGACCAAAACTGGCAGCAAACTAAATGAGGGCCAAAAACCCAAAGTGTATAGAGTTGAAGAACAACTGGGACTCCATTAATTTTTTTCTTGATTGAAACCCAAAGGATTCTATTAGCTTTTTTGCGAACACTTTTCCGTTTTCTTGGTTTTGATTACTGCTAACCGAACTCCCAAATCTTTTTTTGCAATCCGAATATTAAAATTAAAATATTAGTTTAAAATTGGGATGGTTATTGTCCTGTCCAACTTTAGAACTTTGCATTTGTCTATATTAAACTGCATCTGCCAAATTTTCCGCCCCCTGCATCACTATTCAAATCTTTCCCGGGGTCTCGAATGTCCTCGTCAGAATGAATTCGACGGCCATTTTGGTGTCATCGGCAAACTTGCCGATGTCGCTCTTTATGCCCTCATCTATGTCGTTTATGTAGATTGTGAACAGCAGGGGGCCCAACACTGACCCCTGTGGAACACCGCTCGTGACACTTCCCCACTCTGATTTCTCCCCATTTATGCAAACTCTCTGCTGCCTATTTGTCAACCATGCCTCTATCCAGGAAAAAATTTCTCCTCCTATTCCATGTGCTTTAATTTTCCTCAATGGTCTCTGATGTGGGACCCTGTCATGCAATGTTTTAATTTTGTAATTCTTCTTTACATGTTCTCTAACGAACTTATATCCATTCTGTAGTATGGAGAGCAGAACTGAGCTGCATAATCCAAGTGAGTCCTTACTGATGATGTGTAGAGCTGTATTATAACCTCTGGACTCCTGTTGCATATACTTCTTGATATAAATTCCAGAAATCTGTATGCATAACTCATTACATACGCTTAGACACTGCTGTCTTGGTTTCAGGTTCCAGCTTACCATAACTCCTATGTCCTTTTTGCATTCTGTATGGCCATTATTTAGTTTTTAAGTATTTCCTAGCCTCAGGATTTTCTCTCTATCTACATTCAACTACATCTTCCATTTAGTAACTACGACATGAGTTTATCTAAATTAGGAGTTTCCAAACTTTTCTTGACTAAAGCCACTTTGTATATTTTACATATTTCTCGCGGGCCAAAGAAAAAAATCAGCTTTATACATAAATATAAATGAATAAATAAGTTTTATTTGGAACCTTTTTGTAATCAGCCTGATATGATTCAGAACAAAAGTGAAATGTGACAATTACAAGAAACAATACCGTGTTTACACTGAGAAATGATATATAATGAGTAAAAATGTCAAACATAAGCCAATACTGTGACAGTATAATCAATTGCTGAACTGCAGATGAGAAAACCTGTCACAAGATTAATAGGAAAGATGGAACTGGTTTTTAATTTCAAAATATTCCTGAGCTGAAGTTTCAAGCTTGAGGAGCCAATTATTATAATGGACTTCAAATGCTTATCAGATAAATTTGTGCGATATTTGGACTTGACATACTTCATTTTTGAAATGTTTGCTCATAAATGTACGTTGTACCAAAAGCTTATTTGAATCCGCATAAAAAATTTGCTTCAAATTTGGAAACGGTTCAGGCTGTCAAGATTTATAAAATTATATCAGATTTCCTTCTATATACCTTTCTTTCAGCATGTCATCTGGTTGGAGATCAATAATTTCTACTTGAAACTGACTTGGGAGTGTTATAACACTGCAGTCAAACGGATTTTCACACAGCTTTATTTCATCTGCTTTTCCATCAAGATCAGAAAATCGTCCATACCCCCGGCCGGGATTGAACCCGCGGTCATAGAGTCTCAAAACTCCAGCCCGTCGCGCTAACCACTAGACCAGCTAGCCACAATAAGAAATTCATCCAACTAGGTAAAATTTCTACACCATAGTTATGGTGTAGAAATATCCCAGTTGGATGAATCTTATTGTGGCTAGGGGTTCTAGTGGCTAGCGCGACGGGCTGGAGTTTTGAGACTCTATGACCCCGGGTTCAATCCCGGCCCGGGGGGGTGGTTTATTTGCAATCGTGTCATTACGATTTCTTAAGTCAGAAAATCGTTTCCGTTCTTGTAAGTCATTAATGATTTCTTCTTGCAAATGAAGAAAGAAATTCTGCTTCATTATTTTCATGAAATTTTTAACATGGGAAATGAACCCAGGTTACAACTTTCGCCTGAATGCCTTGAAATGCGTGAATAGATCACAAATTAAATTTGTTTCACCTTGCAACTTAAGATTCAGTTAATTCATATGGCTTGTCTAAAAAATATACCAATTTCCAAAGCCAATCAGTTTTTGATAGAAATGCCTCGGATAGATTCTTCTCTGTGAAAAATGAATCAATTTCCTCTCTGAGCTGAAAGAACCGTGATAGAACCTTCCCACAACAAGCCATCGAACTACTATATAATAAGGCGAGTCAACGAACTTAGAATCAGTTTCTCTCAGAAAATCACGAGACTGGTGTTGACTAAGCTCTTGAGATCGAATGAAATTCACTATTGAAACAACAGGTTTCAGGACGCAAGACATATCTACATATTACCCGCACAATGCTCGCTGATGGATAACAGTCCAGAAACATGGGCTTTGAGAATCCACCATCCTCACAAGTTTTTGTTTTGTCAACCAAACCTTTCATCAACCCAGACATGCTAATTCGTCTATCAACTGACACGCATTGAAGTTTATTCCACTCCAGGTTTTATTCTAATACATTATAGTTATTTGCAATTCTTTGATGTCTTCTCAGGTCTCTGTGCTGTGCATGCTACGCAATGATGCTCATTCTTGTGTGACATTAAATTCATAGTCAACGCGACGGATGAATACCAGTTGTGATGCTTTACCCCCATCATTCAATTAATCAAGTGCGACATAATAAAACTGAAAATTTCGCGCTTTTTCTGCAGTTTCATGAAATATATTGTTTATTATATTAGAGATCCCGATCTTCAAAAAACTGTAGCCATAGCTTACCCGGGTGAGCCTGGTGAAGGCTTCCTATATAGTTCTGTTCACAATATAACCGTCTACATGTGTGCCAAATTTTTTTGTATTATTACAAGCTTCACAATTGTTATGTTACTTTTGGGTTATGCCCTTCTACTGGGAGTAAAACATTCCAACAACCATTATAGGTATTCTCTCATGGGGAATACCTAATTAACCTTAACTTAGTCTTCTTACAGACCTTAATGCAGCCTTTACTCTGGGTGACAAGTCTTCATATACCTTGCAACAGCCATCAATCACCTAGACAAGTATTCAAACACACGTGTTTCACCTGCCCACCTGTGTTAGTACTGCAAACTTGTTGGTGATCTGTAGGGTGTAGACGAGGCAGCATTGTTGGTGGTCGAAAGGGTACATACGTAGCTGGAACTGACACCTGAAGGTTAGCGTGTTCTCTTGCTCCAGCAGCAGCTCACTGCCTCGTCCACTGAACGTGTCGTCTAGGCTCACGTAGACAGGGAAGACAGAGATTTTTCAAGCACTATCAGGAAATTTAAATATTTCCATTGAAATTAAGATTTTTTATTAAAAGGTCATTAAAAGTATCTAACCTTATGAATTTTAACAATCTTTTCATATTTAATTAAATTAAAAAATAAATTTAATTAAATTAAAACAACTGCTTAATAAAGAATTTCTTGTCAGAGGCCGCTGTATCCTTGCTAAATATGTCCATGTGTTACGAAATCGTAATGACACGATAGCACACAAATCTCAGAACGGATGGGGTTTCAAACCATGGCGAGTGAATCCTAAAACTCAAGGCCAGGGGTTTCAGGACTCACTTGCCACGGTTTCAAACCCCACCTGTTCCGTGTATTTTTAATATCTATTTGATCCTGAGAGAAGCAAGTGTATTTTACCCTAATATTATTACGGAGTTGACTTATAAACAATAAACATTGATGACACCGGATACTGTTCATTAATAAATGAGTTAAATTTACAATAAGATAACTAAGTACTTCCTTACTGATGAATGTTTCTCCTGACCAACATGATTATCACCCATGTTAAACTTTTGTCTTGATTTTTAAAATATTTGTG